>QLTV01002253.1:67495-84434 GCA_003457575.1 Thermophis baileyi
AGAAGGGAAAGGGAAAGAGGGAGGGAGAAGAATTGGAGGGGAAGGGGAGAGAAAGGGAGGGAAGGAAATGGAGGGAAGAAGGGAAGGAAGGAAGGAAGGAAGGAAGGAGAAAAAGAGGAAAGGGAAAGATAGAGGAAGGAGAACTGGAGGGGAAGGGGAGAGGAAGGAAATAGAGGGAGAGAAGAAGAAAGGAAATGGAGGAAGCAAAGGATGGAGGGAGGGAAGGAAAGAAAAGGAGAAAGGGAAAGAGGGAGGGAGGGAGGGAGGGAGGGAGGAAAACAGAATTGGAGGGGAAGGAAGGAAATAGGAAGGATTTTTTTTTTCCTAAGTGGAAAGATCCACATGATGATTGAAAACAAGAGTTCAACATTCTGGGTCTTTGAGATCAGGAAGGAAAAGCAGAATTAGCAAAGGGAGGGAGGTAACCCTGTCCAAGATGGCAAACAAAGGCACACACCTATCCTTTTGGCAAAAACTCAGGACGTCGCACAGAATCGGCAGCGGGGACCTGCCGTGAGGCTGAAGAAAAAGCAAAGAACACATTCCCACTCTCCAAAATCCTTTCATTTTAGAAAAATAGCACCTTCCTGGCGAACTTAGCTCTGTAAATCCAAATGTCCCCAGGTTTGAGAATCATGCTCCATGGATGGTGAGGGGTGTTGTGGGAAGAGACCCTTGGAGAGTCGGTCACCTCCCCAACCACTAAACCAGGGGTCCCCAAACTTGGCAACTTTAAGACTTGTGGACTTCAACTCCCAGAATTCTCCAGCCAGCTGGCTGGAGAATTCTGGGAGTTGAAGTCCACAAGTCTTAAAGTTGCCAAGTTTGGGGACCCCTGCACTAAACCACTAAGTCATGTCACATTCCTGCTCAACCCTATTGCAGGTCCCGGTGTGATTGTCACCCCAGCAATCCACAAAACCTTTGTCAATGCAAGCAGGATCCCCGGAGAACATGTCCCTCTTCAGAATCCTGATTATTATTATTTTTTTTTGAGATGAATTCTGCCCCCTTTTAGGGCAAAACAATAAATAAACCCTACCCCACGGGGGCAACTGAGACGGGCACCTTTTGCAAAAATCGCCAAGGAAACTGGGTGGTTTGTAAATTTGGTTTGTAAATTCAGTCCCCGGAGAAGCGGCCACTCCGGGCTGCCCGTCAGTTGATCGGCTCGTACTCCGAACACGGTTTCTGCTGCCTTGTGAGCACCGCCAGGCTCCCCACGATTAGAAGTACCGCCGGCGTCCCCAGCGCCACGGCGAGGATCCCGATGACCAGCAGAGAGAAGCCCTCTCTCGGGGGTTCCCCAAAACCCACCAGGGCAGACCTGGAAGGAAGAGACCAAGGAATGGGAAACGCGTCATTGCAGGTCGTCCTTACGGTTCGCTTAGTGACCGTTCAAAGTTACAACAACAATGAATGCAAAATGAGTCCTTAAAGGGTAGTCCTCGACTTACAACGGTTCGCTTAGGGACCGTTCAAAGTTACAACGGCACTGAATGCAAAATGAGTCCTTACAGCTAGTCCTCGACTTACAACAGTTCGCTTAGTGACCAAAGTTACAATAATAATGAATGCAAAATGAGTCATTACAGGGTAGTCCTTGACTTACAACGGTTCGCTTAGTGACCGTTCAAAGTTACAACGGCACTGAATGCAAAATGAGTCCTTACAGCTAGTCCTCGACTTACAACGGTTCGCTTAGTGACCGTTCAAAGTTACAACGGCACTGAATGCAAAATGAGTCCTTACAGCTAGTCCTCGACTTACAACGGTTCGCTTAGTGACCAAAGTTACAATAATAATGAATGCAAAATGAGTCATTACAGGGTAGTCCTTGACTTACAACGGTTCGCTTAGTGACCATTCAAAGTTACAATGGCACTGAATGCAAAATGAGTCCTTACAGGTAGTCCTCGACTTACAATGGTTCGCTTAGTGACCAAAGTTACAACGGCACTGAAAACAGTGACTTACAACCGTTTTTCACAGTCGTGACCTTTGCAGGATCCTTATGGTCACGTGATCAAAATTCGGACGTTTGGCAACTGACTCATATTTATGACGGTCACAGTGTCCTGGGGTCAGGTGATCCCCTTTTGTGACCTTCTGACAAGCAAATGTTAATGGGGAAGCCGGATTCACTTAACAAGCGTGGGACTAACTCAACAAATGCAATGATTCACTTAACAACCGGGCCAAGAAAAGTTGTAAAACAGGGCAAAATTCACTTAACAAGTGTCTCACTTAACACATAAAATTTTTTTTGGGGGGGGGTCAATTGTCGTAAGTTGAGGACTACCTCTCTTTCGGCTATTTACACACAGTGGATGCTTCTGAGTGCAGGCAGTCCTTGACTTACGACCACAATTAGGATGAGAGCTTCCGCTGCCGAGCAAGATGGTTAAATTGTTGGCATTTGATCTTATGACCTCCTGTGCCACGGATGTTAAGAGAATCACTGCTATTGCTAAGGGAATCCGTGCGGTCGTCAAGCGAATCTGGCTTCCCCCATTGACTTTGCTGGTTGCAAGCTGGCTGGGAAGGTTACAAATGGCGATCGGATGCTGCAACCGTCATAAATACGATACCCGCTGGTTGACAGAGACCCCATTTTGACGGTGGGGATGCTGTCACAGTCGTAAGTATGAGGACTACCGTGTTTCCCCGAAAATAAGACCCTGTCTTATATTTTTTTGAACCCTGAAATAAGCGCTTGGCCTTATTGCCATGCACTCAAAAGCCCGATTGGGCTTCTTATCAGGGGATGTCTTATTTTGGGGGAAACAGGGTAGTCGTAAGGCACTTCTTTCAGCGCTGTTATAACTTCAAACAGTCACTAAATGAATACAGGTAATCCTTGACTCACCGTGGAGCCCAAAATTTATGTTGCTGAGACATCTCTTAAGTGAATTTTGCCTCATTTTACGACCTTCCTTGACACAGTTATTAAGTGAATCTCTGCAGTTGTTAAAATTAATAACCTGGTTGTTAAGTGAATTAATTCTGGCTTCCCCATTGACTTTGTCAGAAGGTCGCAAACAGGGGATCACGTGACTCCGGGACATTGCAACCGTCGTAAATGCGAGCCAATTGCCAAGCATCTGGATTTTTGATCACGTGACCCTGGGGATGCTGCAACGGTCGTAAGTGTGAAAAAGGGTCATCACTCACTTTTTTCAGTGCCGCTGTAACTTCGAACGGTCACTAAATGAACCGTTGAAATTCGAGGACTGCCTGCATTTATCATTATAGCTCTTGGCTATATCAGACTGGGAAAACTGGGCTATCTGGAACACAGCGCTGACCCCCATCGCAGGAAGGGAACCCCAATTTGCGAAATGCAACCCACAGAAAAGAGTTCCTGGTGATCCAGGAGGGAGACACCCCACCCTCGGCTTCCACCAAAGACCCCCCAACACCCCCATAAAGGGGCCCTCACCAGCTCAAGTAGCCCTTTTCTTTGTAGGCTTCGTTGTCCTCGCTGCCAAAGGAGATATTGAGGGCAGACAGGTTGCAGCGTCGCTCGACGTCTTCCCCAAAGTAAGCCTGGAGAATCCTGAACTCGGGACCGAGGGTGCGGACCGCCTGGAGGGGGTAATACTGACAGTGGACGGTGTCTTCCCGATGGGGGCGTTTAGAGCTGTAGGCGGCCGTCTTCCACTGCAGGAAGCTGGAGCCCAGGCTGCGGTTGTGGGGCTCGGAGATCAACTGGGCCGTCTGGGAGGAAAGGAAACAGGAAGGCGACGCCATTGTTAGCCTCCATTTTGGGGCGGGTGGGGATGTGCTTCCCTCACAGCCATTTTTGCAAGGGCGTTTTGCGTTGGTGAAGGGGTTGTTTTGTGTCCCCCATGTACAGCAACCAAGAAAGTCCAGTTGCCTTTTGGAAAAACACCTTCGGGAGGTGTCTACGACAACTCGCCATGGCCACCTCATACAGATTAACAGAGTTGGAAGGGACCTTGTAGGTCATCTAGTCCAACCCCCTGCTCAAGCAAAAGACCTTATACCATTTTTGACAAGTGGCTGTCCAATCTCTTCTTGAAAGCCTCAAGTGATGAAGCTCCCACAACGTCCAAAGCCATGGGTTGATTGCTCTCACTGTCAGAAAATTCCTCCTTATTTCCAGGTCGAATCTCTCCTTGATCAGTTTCCATCCGTTATTCCTTGTCTGGCCTTCGGGTGCTTTGGAGAATAGCTTGACCCCATCCTCTCTGTGGCAGCCCCTCAAATATTGGAAGATGCTATCATGTCTCCCCTGGTTCTTCTCTTCACTAGACTAGCCATGCCCAGTTCCTGCAACCGTTCTTCGTATGTTTTAGCCTCCAGTCCCCTAATCATCTTGGTTGCTCTTCTCTGCACTCTTTCTAGAGCTAGGTGTGGTCTTTCTAAGGCTAGTACCTCACTTGATCTTGATTGTATCCCTCTGTTAATGCAACTTTGGATTGCATTGGCTTTTTTGGCTGCCACCGCACAAGGCTGGCTCATATTTAGCTGGTTGTCCACTAAGACTCCAAGATCCCTCTCACAGTCATTGCTATTAAGCCTGGTTTCACCCAGTCTATGTGCGTACTTTTGGTTTTTCTTACCTAAGTGTAAGACTTTACTTTTCTCTGCATTGAATTTCATTTTGTTAGATAGGGCCCAGTGTTCAAGTCTGTCAAGATCCATCTGGATCTTGGGCCTACCTTCAGGGGTGTTGGCTATTCCTGCCAGCTTAGTATCATCTGCAAATTGGCAAGTTGTCCCCTTCCGCCTTCGGGAGCCCCTCTGAGCCTGCAGCCCCGTGCGAATCCAGAGAGCGATGGCTCCGTTGCCCAAACGAAGGCCCGAGAACCCAAGAGAAGACTTTCGACTGGACCCAAAGCGGATGCCCCGGCCGTACCTCAAAAATGGTCGGGGTGTATTCGTCATCGATGGAGCGGGCCGACTGCAGCTGCTTCCGCCGGCTTCCCTCCTCGACCGCCAGGATCTCCAGGGCAAAGCGGGAGTGGTTCCCCCGGGGCGCTACGCCCTCCATGACGAACTCCACCTTGGTGGTGTTGGCGCTGTGCAGAAGGCGCGGGAGAGGCCCGTCGCGGCTGTCCTCCTCGTACGCCGTCACCTGGTGGGCAGAGAAGGGGTGGCAGGTGGACGGCAACCCAGACCGACCTCAGTCTCATCAGCCTTCCCTTTCCTCCCTCCCTGCTAACCCGGTTAGAGTTAACCTTGGTTTATCAACGGTTGGCCAAGGAGGCGCAAAAGCAGCTTGTGCCATGAAGGGTTCCATGCAGGCAGTCCTCGGCTTACGACCACAATGGAGCCCCAAATTTCCATTGCTAAGCGAGACATTTGTTAAGTGAGTTTCGCCCCGTTTTACGACCTTTCCTGCCACAGTTGTTAAGGGAATCACTGCCGTTGTTAAATTAGTAAGACG
Organism: Thermophis baileyi; assembly: GCA_003457575.1. Lineage (NCBI taxonomy): Eukaryota > Metazoa > Chordata > Lepidosauria > Squamata > Dipsadidae > Thermophis > Thermophis baileyi. The sequence goes on from QLTV01002253.1 coordinate 72,912, forward strand.
ATTGGGCTTCCCCATTGACTTTGGTAAGTTAGTAACCTGGTTGTTAAGTGAATCTAGCTTTGCTTGTGAGGAGGTCACAAAAGGGGATCACGTGACCATGAGACACAGCAACGGTCATAAGTATGAGTCAGTTGCCAAGCGTCCGAATTTTGATCACAAGCTCACGGGCATGCTACAAAGGCTGTAAGTGGGGAAAAACGGTCGTAAGTCACTTTTTTCGGTGCCGTCGTAACTTTGAACGGTCACTAAAGGAACTGTTGTAAGTCGAGGATTATCTGTAATCCTTTCTAAAGGAAGACAACCTCTGCCCCATACGCACACACAATCACACACACACCAGGGGTGAAATGCAGCCGGCTCTAACCGGCTCGCGTGGGCCGGTAGGGCCGACTGCGCAAAGCCCCACCCACCCGCGCCGACATCATGACGTCCCTTTTTTGGGATGGTTTTCATGTTCTGCGGTGCGCGCACATTTGCGAGCCGGTAGGGAAGGTAAGTGGATTTCACCGACACACACACACACACACACAGAGCCAGCCCAATTTACCTTGAAAGAGACGCTTCCATTCCCGAAGGTGCCTTCGTGGCCGGAGCCTTGGAAGTCGGCGCTGAGGGCCGTTTCGTTCAGCCGCCCATCCAGGCTGGCCCAGGTGAAGTTGGCCAGGTTGTAGCTGGGGTAGACCTGCCCCGCCTGGACCAGGGAGAGGTCCGACGTGTTGCTGCCATCGTATTCCCACAGCTGCAATACAGGGAGTCCTTGACTTACAACAGTCCGTTTAGTGACCGTTCAAAGTTACGACGGCACTGAAAAAAGTGACTTAGGACCGTTTTTCACAGTTACGACCGTTGCAGCTTCCCCACCGTCACGTAATCAAAATTCAGGCGCTTGGCAACTGACTCATATTTATGACGGTTGCAGTGTCCCCGGGGTCATGTGATCCCCTTTTGCGACCTTCTGACAAGCAAAGTCAATGGGGAAGCCAGATTCACTTAACAACCGGGTTACTAACTTATCAACTGCAGTGATTCACTTAACAACCATTGTGAGAAAGGTCGTAAAATGGGGCAAAACTCCCTTAACTCCTTAAGAGTCCCTTGGGAGTTGGGCGGCATAGAAATACAATAAATAATAAATAATAATAATTAACAGATGTCTCACTTCACCACAGAAATGCTGGGCTCGATTGTGGTCGTACGTCAAGGACTCCCTGTATAGGATTAAATATCTGGGAGCACTAGATTGGTCAGCCTGCTTCGGGCATCTCCCAGGAGACCTTTCGTGGCTTCCGAAGTGATTCACTGAACAACAGAGGCAAGAAATGTTGTAAAATGGGGGAAAATTCACTTAACCACAGAAATCAGGGGCTCAATCGTGGCCATAAGTCGAGGACTACCTGTTGTTCACTTAACAACAGAAATTCGGGGCTCAATCATGGCCGTAAGTCGAGGACTACATGCCAGCTGCCAAGCGTCTGAATTTTGATCACGTGACCGTAGGGATGCTGCAATGGTCATAACTGCGAGGACAGGTTGTAAGACACTCGTCAGTGCCACTGTAACTAAATCATCATCATTTAACGACCCCATAATCCCTTGCGGGGTGGAGTCTGGGCAACTGAATGGAGTTAGCAGAGTGTTTTAATGGCCAGGTGCCCTTCCCTGTTGCCAATGCGGAGTTTTGTTCAGCAGATATATTCTCACCGTGCCGAGAGAGAGAAATATCTGCCTCTACCTAGGATCGAACTCACAGCCTCCTGATTGTGAGGCGAGAACCCCGCCTCTAGGCCACCGCACCACTCTGCCACTGTAACTAAACGAATCGTCGTAAATCGAGGACCACCTGTATCCCCTTGCCTTGCTCCCCATCCCTCAGCCCCCCGTCCCCACCGGACGCACCCTTGGAAAGACCACCGCTGTGGAATACAAGACACTGTCGGCCGGTTCGATCCGGATGGCTCCAGCTGGGGAAGAGGAGAGGAGAAGGGTCCAGTTGACGCGAAGGGAACTGTTGTCGCTTGCGGTGTACACCAACAACACCGTGGGGACCCCGATGGTGCTCCAGACGTAGTGAAGTGTGTCGTTGAGGCCCACCGCTCGGGTGTGTAGTAGATTTACATCCGAGCTCACCCAGCCTGGATTGTACTCCAAAGAGACCTGCGAAGAGATTTGCACCAACAGCTCAAGCTAACTTCACAAACAGGTGCCACTAAGCCATGAATCATGGTTAGTAAACTAGGGGGCTAAAGCCAAAGCCAAACGTCGCGTCTTACCTTGCTACAGGTAGTTCTCGGCTTGCGACCGCAATTGAGCCCAACAATTCTGTTGTTAAGCGAGACATTTCTTAAGTGAGTTTGGGCTCATTTTACGATCTTTCTCGCCACAGTTGTTCAGTGAATCACGGCAGCCGATAAGTTAGTAACCCAGGTTGTTAAGTGAATCTGGCTTCTGTGTTGACTTTGCTGGTCGGAAGGTCGCAAAAGGGGATCACGTGAACCCCCCCCGGGGCACTGCGACGGTCATAAGTATGAGTCAGTTGCCGAGCGTCTGAATTTTGATCATATAACCATGGGGATGCTGCAAAGCTGTGAAAAACGGTCACATTTTTTCAGTGCCGTTGTAACTTTGAATGGTCACTAAACGAAGTGTTGTAAGTCGAGGACTACCTGTATATGACTGGCCATCTTATTGAATCATAAAGGTGGTATTCAACCATACCCTTAAATTACTGATTGAAATTTTGCGAGTGTTGGACGTTTTCAAGGAAAGATTGGACAGCCATTCATCCGGGATGGAATAAAATCTCCTGTCTTGGGCAGGGGGTTGGACTAGAAGACCTCTAAGGTCCCTTCCAGCCCTAGGAGTCTATGAATTAACCAGTTTTGCTAACCTTTGCACAGTAGAGTGAACCCTGAACTAAAGTGACGAGGTTCACACAACGGGACCTCACGCTAGCGAGGAAGAACTACTTCAGCAATACAACACAAATTCTGCAAGTACTATGCGAGTTACTAATATAGGTAGTCCCCACCTTACGACCAGAATTGAGCCCAAAATTTACGTTGCTAAGTGACAAATGTGTTAAGTGGGTCCTGCCCCATTTTTACGACTTTTCTTGCCACATTTGTTAAGTGAACCACTGCAGTTGTTCAGTTAGTCACAGGGTTGTTAAGCGAATCTGGCTTCCCCCGTTGACTTTGCTCGTCAGAAGGTCGCAAAAGGGGGAATCACGTGATCCCTGGGGCCACTGCTGCCGTCATAAATGTGAGTCAGTTGTGTCAAGCATCCGAATGTAAATCATTTGACCATGGGGATGCTGCAACGGTCGCCAGTGTGAAAAATGGTCATAAGCCACTTTTTTCAGTGCTGTTGTAACTTCGGTCAGTAAGCAAACTGTTGTAAGTCGAGGACTACCTACACCGTGCTAAAAAGAGTCGGAAGTCAACACCTCCCCCCCACCCTTGTACCCTACATTTTCTTTCTCCCTTTCTTTTTCCTTCCCCTAATTAATTTTCTATTTTCTTTTATATTTTATACTTGGATAAAACAATAAAAGCCATTAAAAAAAAAGAAAACATAAAAATGAAGGAAGGGGAAGAGCAATGATTAGAAAATGGTCACAGAAGGAACCACCGAGAGCAATGTTTAATTCACTGGTGAAGTTTCTGAAGAAAGAGAAAATGCACGATTCATTTTCCTAATTTCTGAAGCTCCGGGAGGAAAACACAGACGCAGCATTTTTTTTCCTTCTGCTTTGAGTCAGAGGAAAAGAGGAACCCTGAACACCCAGCAACTCTCACCCACACTTTCTTATTCCCCCAAAGGCTGACTCAGAATCAGAATAGAGCTGGAAGGGACCTTGGAGGTCTTCTAGTCCAGCCCCCTACTCAAGGAGATCCTATACCATTCCAGACAAGTGGTTGTCCAGTCTCTTCTTGAAAGCCTCCAGTGATGAAGCACCCACAAGTTCTAGTGGCAAGCTGTTCCACTGGTTAATTGTCCTCCCTGTTAGGAAGTTTCTCCTTAATTCCAGGTGGCTTCTCTCTTTGGTTAGTTCCCAACCGTTGTTTCTTGTCTGGCCTTCTGGTGCTTTGGAAAATAATTTGACCCCCTCTTCTTTGGGGCAGCCCCTCAAATGCTGGAATCCTGCTATCATGTCCCTCCTAGTCCTTCTTTTCTCTAAGAAAATCTGGATTCTGGAAGGAACAATTCTGGGATTGGCTCTGATGACTCCAAATCAAAATGCATTTTGCAGAGGAAACCTGCATTTGATTCCTCCAGAGCAGCACAGAAAAACAGGAAAGCAGGAAAGATCCCAAATTAAAATCTGGAATTGGGTTGCAAGCGATGGAGTTCCCGTGGGATACCTATTACGGGTAGTCCTTGACTCACGAACACAATTGAGCCCAAAATTTCCGTTGTTAAGCGAGACATGTGTTTAGTAAATTTTGCCAGATGTTACGACCTTTCTTGCCTCAGTTGTTAAGTGAATCGCTGCAATTGTTAAAAGTTAGTAACCCGGTTGTTAAGTGGATCTGGCTCCCCCATTGACTTGGCTTGTCAGAAGGTCGCAAAAGGGGATCCCGTGACCCTGGGAGACACCGCGACCGTCATAAATGTGAGTCGGTTCCCAAATGTCTTAATTTGGAGATGCTGCAAAGGTTGTAACTTTTGAAAAACGGTTGTACGTCACTTTTTTCAGTGCCGTTGTAACTTGGAACAGTCACTCAATGAACTGTTGTAAGTCGTACCTGTATTTACAAGCCAGAATTACAATTCAAGAGTTAGCAATGGCCGTTTTGCCCGTTCTTCTCTGCAACCGAAGTTTGAAACATTTTAGATCCAGACAATCCAGCCTGGAGGTGTCTTTTGTGGAGCCGACATACGATTTGTCAAAGAAAGTGATCAAAACAACACTACTCACAGTCTCACACGTTGCAAGAAACATAACGGACGTTAACACCTTGATTCCAGCTGGCTGTTGTATAGCCAAGAAATTCTGATCAACACAATTTTGCAAATCAAATCCCAAGTTTCAAATATTTTAAGGCCTGGGCCCAACCAGGTTACATTGATAAAATTTATGTTCTGGAAATGCAGGTAGTCCTTGACTGACAATAGCAATAGCACTTAGACTTATATACCACTTTACAGTGCTTTACAGCCCTCTCTAAGCGGTTCACTGAGTCAGCATATTGCCCCCAACAATCTGGGTCCTCATTTTACCCACCTCGGAAGGACGGAAGGCTGAGTCAACCTTGAGCCGGTGAGATTTGAACTGCCGAACTGCAGCTAGCAGTCAGCTGAAGTAGCCTGCAGTACTGCACTCTAACCACTGCGCCACCTCGGCTCTTATTGAATCAACTGTTCATTTAGTGACCGTTCAAAGTTACAACGGCACTGAAAAAGTGACTTATGACCATTTTTCATAGTTATGACCGTTGCAGCATCCCTGTGATCACATGATCAAAATTCTTGGCAACGGACTCATATTTATGACAGTCGCAGTGTCCCGTGATCCCCTTTTGTGACCTTCTGACAAGTCACATGGGGAAGCCAGATTCACTTAACAACCATGTGACTAACTTAACAACTGCAGTGATTCACTTAACAACTGTGGCAAGAAAGGTCATAAAATGGGGCCAAGCTCACTTAACCACTGTCTTGTTTAGCAACAGAAATGTTGGGCTAATTGTGGTCGTACCTCGAGGATTGCCTGTATTATTTTTTTTTTGACAGTTTAAAAAAAATCTAGGTTTTTTTACAACCACATTAGGCAGAACTAACAGATTAACAGAGTTGGAAGGGACCTTGTGGGTCATCTAGTCCAACCCCCTGTCCAAGCAGAAGACCCTACACCCTTTCTGACCGATGGCAGCCCAGTCTCTTCTTGGAAGCTTCCAGGGATGAAGCTCCCACAACTTCCGAAGGCAACTTCTGTTCCATCGGTTGATTGCTAACTGAAAATCAATAATTTAATGTAACTTCCTGAAAAGAGCTGGGTAAATTTGCACCACTCATAGTCTCTCTCAGCCCAACCCGCCTCACAGGGTTGTGGTTGTGGGGAGAATAGAAGGAAAAAGGAGTAGTAGGTAGGTATGTTGCCTTGAGTTATTTATCAAAACAATAAAGGCAGGATTAAAAAAAAGGTCATGAGGCTGAGTTTGGTTTTCCCCAAGAGCTGGCATGAGATGAGATAACTGCTCATCAAATGTATGGCTTGGTGCCAGGGTTTGGTGGTTTTTAATATTTGTATTGTGCTTAGTTTGATAGTTTTAACATTGCCTTGTATGCTGTTTTCTTTTGATTGAGAACCAATCCAGAGTTGATTATGAGGGCTACGTAACTATTTTCAATTTAAAAAATCTAATAAAATAAAGTTTTAAAGTACAGATTTAAAGCCAGGGAAATACAATTAAGTACAGTATATGGAAGAGCTTGTGCCAACACGATGCCTTCCTAGCAGGGAGGACTCCAGCTCCCATAATCCTTTCTTCGCTCACACGCTGGGACAGCCTTGGGATGGGGAAAGGCCTGATCTACCTATTTAGAAAGCTCAAGGAACTTCGCTTTAGATCAGGGCAATTTTAAGATGTGTGGACTTCAGTGCTACGCGGCCTGGGGAATTCTGGGAGTTGAAGTCCAACAGTTATTAAAGTGGCCAACATTGAGGAACCCTGGTTTGGACTGTTTACAAGTTTCAAATATTTTAAGGCCCGGTCAAACCTGGTTACCTGGTTATGCTTGAGCCTGAGCAGCCCAGGGTCTCTGATCACAGGGCTTTCCGTGTTGTTAAGGTTGTGTGAACAGTCTTAACCAGGGGTCCCCAAACTTGGCAACTTTAAGACTGGTGGACTTCAACTCCCAGAATTCTCCAGCCAGCTATGCTGGCTGGAGAATTCTGGGAGTTGAAGTCCACCAGTCTTAAAGTTGTCAAGTTTGAAGACCTTTGCACACCTCTTTCACTTTCTCTCCTACAGGATCATTACAGGCAGTCCTCGACTTACGACTACAATTGAGCCCAAAATTTCCGTGGTTAAGCGAGACATTTGTTAAGTGAGCTTTGCCCCCATTTTACCACCTTGCCTGCCGCAGTCGTTAAGTGAATCACTGCCGTTGATAAGACGTTAAGTGAATCCGGCTTCCCCAACTGACTTTGCTGGTCAAAAAATGTGGCCAGAAGGGACACTGCGTCCGTCATAAACAGGAGTCAATTTTGCCAAGCGGCTCAATTTTGATCACGTGACCACGGGGATGGATGCGGCAACGGTCGTAAATGTGAAAAATGGCCATAAATGTGAAGTCACTTTTTTTCAGTGCCGTTGTAACTTGGAACGGTCACTGAACGAGCTGTTGGAAGTCGAGGACTAGCCGTATTTCGAATTTAAGGGAGGAGACCGCGCGATGTCCTGCCCGCCTCTTCGGGGGGGGGGGGAAGCCTGGGCGCAAGGCAAGAGCGCCTCGGGGCATGCACAGAGCGCCTTCCTCAGCTTCCTGCCTTCCGCCCGCCTCGCAATCCGCGTTCAAGGCTTCCCACGAGCGAGCCTTCTTGGGGAACAAGCCCGCCCGGCGGTTCCCCTTCCCCGCGTCCGGCACCTACCCTCCTCCGGTAGCCCGCCGCGTCCCCCGCGCAGCCGCCCGCCGCCCAGAGGAGAGCCAGGCCGGCCCAAGAAGCCGCCGCCGCCGCCGCCCGCATGTTTTCCGACTGCGGGGTTGCGAGAGCGCCGTCACGTGACCCGGCCGGCGTTCCTTCCGGGCTTCCCTCCAAGTGGGCGGGGGCTCTCTTAAAGGGGCCGCTGCAAAACCAGCAGCGCCCTCATCCTCAGATGAACGGGAAGTGGGGCGGGGCGAATATCCTTCAAGCTCGGTTTGGGGCGGAGGACGAAGGGGCAAGGAAGAGCAGCGCCCCGGCCGAGGGGACGGAGACTGGAGAGCTTTTCCAGCCAAGCAGAAGAGCTCTTCCTTGCTTAGAATATAGAATAGCCAAGGGACCTTGGAGGTCATCTAGTCCAGCCCCCTGCTCGGGCAGGACACTCTCCTCCTCCTCCGCAGCAGAGTTTAGAAGGGTCTTTGGAGGTATTCTAGTCCAATCCCCTGCTTAGTCAGGAAACCCTTTTCTCTTTCTCCTCCTCAGAATAAGAGTTGGAAAAGATCTTGGAGGCCATCTAGTCCAACCCGCTGCTCAAGCAGGAGACCCTATGGCATTCTGGACAACTGGCTGTCCAATCAAAACCTCCAGCGATGGAGCACCCACAGCTTCCCCAGGCAAGCTGTTCCACTGATTTGACTCCATCCGGAGATTTAATGGATGAATAAAGTTTGGCCCTGGGTTCTATTTCCGATTTGCGTGTATAGGGAAACCCCTGGGGAAAGAGGCACTCCAACTTCCTCCCAACCCATTCTCTTCCAGAACTGGACTACAAAGCCCATCTCTCCCAGCCAAGCATGGACATTCTGTCTTGCCAACCCTTCTCTTCCGTTAACAATCCAGCTTTTCTTCGTCTTAAGAATATAGGCAGTCCTCGACTTATGACCACAATTGAGCACATTTCTGTTGTTAAGCGAGACATTTATTAAGTCAGTTCTGCCCCATTTTCCGACCTTTCTTGCCAGTTGTTAAATGAATCACTGCAGTTGATAAGTTAGCAATACGGTTGTTAAGTGAACCTGGCTTCCCCATTGACTTTGCTTGTCAGGTGGTCACAAAAGGGGATCGCATGACCCCGGGACACGGCGACCGTCATCAATATGAACCAGCTGCCAAGCGTCTGAATTTTGATCCTATAACCATGGGGATGCTGCAAGGATCGTTAAGTGTGGAAAAATGGCCCCAAGTCACCCATTTTTCAGTGCCCTTGTAACTTTGAACGGTCACTAAACGAACTGTTGTAAGTCAAGGACTACCTGTCAGCCAGACCAATAACTGGCCTTTGCTGGGGGCTGTTGGAGCTCTCCTCGACCACCTGCCTGCCAAGCTTGCTAAATGTTACAGAGGAGAAAGTGACCAGAAACTTTTTCTATGAACGTGAAGGGCTGTTTTTTATTATTCATAAAGCCACCAAGCAGCTACGGAGTACATTTAAATAAAGCGTGTCTCCTCAAGGGAAACATGCCAACGCAGGGTTGCCGCCGTCCGTCGTCTTCCTCCTCTCCGTGACCTAGAACTAGAAACCAAATCGGTGTTTGGGCTTCAACCGTCTTTGAATCCAGAGGTTGAAGAACCACGTCTCTTGAAATGTTGACTGGGCTCCCTCCTCCTGCCTCCTCCTACCCTCCCGGGTTTGTTGCCAAGGAGTTGTTATTCTTGGGCCGCGTTTGGGGCTCCCGGCTGCTTGCTCTGATCGTCGCCTTTCTTCTTGTGGCCGGAAACGATGTCGTCGATCCGCAGCAGGAGGACAGCCGTCTGGGGAGGGAGGTGGCGTGGTTACATCAGAAAGAAGGCAAGCATCTCCTTTTAATGACCCCATAATCCCTTGCGGGGTGGAGGCTGGGCAACTGAATGGAGCTGAGCGTTTACTGGCCCGATGCCCTCCCTGTCGCCAATACGGAGGTTTTTTCAGCAGGTATTTCTCAGTGTGCCCAGAGAGAGAAATATCTGCCTCTACCTAGGATCGAACTCACAGCCTCCTGATTGTGAGGCGAGAGCTCCACCTCTAGGCCACCGCACCACTCTATCAGGAAGAAGACAATAACCCCCCAAAATCCCTATCCCCACATTCAACCTGGCTAGAAGGCACCGGGGAACCCGAGAACATCAACTCAAGCAGTCTGCGAGATTTCATCGGGACGAGGCTTCTGCCAATGGCCAAGGAGGTCTTGGGCCGCCCCAGAGGAACTCCTTGGGCCACGGATGCTTTCGTCTCACCTCGACCGCCGTCTTGTAGGTCTGCAACTTGACAGAGAGGGGCTCCCAGATGCCCAAGTCCTTCATGTCGGCCAAGGCACCAGTCTCTCCATTGACGCCCCAGGTCTGGCTGCCTTCTTGAGTGTGTTTTGCCTGTGAGCAAGAGAGGGAGTTAAGCACCCCCAAACCAAGAAGCTCACCCCCTCCAGGTTTCACCCGACAACGTCAAAGGGATCACACACCCGTCCACCTCTTCCTCGTTGTCAGAAATTTCCTACAATTGTTTGGAAAGATAATGTCAAGTGCCGAGATTTATTGCAAGCTTAAGCACTCTACAAGAATCTGACCAACTAACCGTCAAGGGAAATGAGCAGGACAAGAATCTGACCTACTAACCGTCAAGGGAAATGAGCAGGAGATAAGAGGCATTCAAGGTGGGCTGGACTTAGGTCTCTTATTGGGCACGCAGAGACTCCTGACTAACGACGTGTTTGACCCCTCCCTCAGCCTGGTCATCTCCTACAGATAATTTGTCTTGCCCTTCTCTTCCCCCTCCTCCATTATCCGTGCAGTGGCCACACCACTCCTCTCCACCCAATGATCACAAGGACCTTTCCAGAAAGAAAGAGCAAAGAGTGCAACGTAAACAATTCGCACTGCTGGAGATCAGAGGCAGTTCTCACCCGCAAGGAAGTGAGGACACGGATAGTGCTAGCACCACAGTTCTGGATGAGGGTCCTGGGAATAACTTCCAGAGCTTGGGCCACGGCACGATAGGGCCACTGTTCCACCCCGGTCATGACTTTGGACTTTTCGGTTAAGGCGTGGGCCACGGCCATCTCAGAAGCGCCACCCCCTGGCACCAACTGGGGGTCAACGAGGACGTTGCGACAGACCTGCATGGCGTCCTGGAGGTTACGCTCCACCTCCTGTGGGAAGGAGAGAAACAGCCTGTGTAAAAGTTGAAGCCTTGAGGGTCAAAGTCGGAGAGCAATTCAGTAACACATTTTTTACACTCTAAAAAATAATTATTGTGACAAGTGGGTAGCAAAAGGAGCCATTCTTTGGGGGGGGGAGCTGCGGGTGGCTGTGTCTGGGAATCACTGCCCCCCGCCCGTTCTGAATAAAAGCCCCACCCACCTCCAGTCACTCTGGGCCATCTCTGCCTCAGTAGCCAACCAGTCCAATTCTTCCAGAAACAGATCCCCACTACAGGTGGTCCTTAGTGACTGTTTCAAGTCACCCTCTTATTTCCAACATTCACCTTCCCCACAACAGCGCAAATTGTGACTTTTTTGAGAACTGGAGGTTCAAAGAGGAGAATGGTGATTTTTTTCCTGCCCTCCTTCTCACCCTTTAACACTCCAAAGAAACCAGCTAAAAACATTCAGGCCCACCTCTTAAGGTAATGTTGGCCAACGGCTTCCTGTAGCCCCGTGAAAGGCCAGGAGGCTGTACTGCCTCCGTTAGTATCTCCGACATTGCAAGCCCTTGAAATGCTCCAAAACCTCCACTTGAACAGCGGCTCAAGTATGAGAGACAGCCGCCACTCACCTAAAGCAGTGCTGGCTGCAAATCAGAGTAAGAAAACCAACCCAAGGGCGGCCATTTTCTTCAGAAGGAAAATTAAAAGCCTACGTTGCCTGTTACGGTCTCAGAAGTTATTTTCTTGGGGGGTGGGG
>QLTV01002253.1:84574-98558 GCA_003457575.1 Thermophis baileyi
CCTTGGGCTCCTTGCAGTCAGTGATAAAAGTAAAATACTCGTCTCCAATTTTCTTCACTTCGAAGAGCTGAGCGCCGGTCCCCACATCCTCTTCGCGCAGCTCATCCGTGCGGCTGACGATACGAGCGCCACAAGCCCTGCCAGGAAGAAAAAAAAAAAAAAACAAGATTCCCCTAAATGCTGAGCTGACACTGAAGGGCTGGCTTAGGAATGTCAGTCATGCTCCATGGGCCTGCCTTCCGTCGGTAGCTGGTTTTACACCCATCCTCATGTTTTCCTGGGAGTGGCAGATTCAAATGTGTGTGGAATTACTGTGGCTTAATAAAAGTTCGGGATTTAGGCATCCTCACCTTGCAATCCGGTTGTTGTCAGTTTTCCTCACCCGGCGGATTGCTGTGATGTTAGCTCTCATCAGGAAATGCTGAGCCAGGTCTAAAGGTTTAAAAAAAAAAATAGCCTGGTTACATTACTAACAGGGAAATAAACAGAGAACTGCCAAGCGCCGTCTCAATAAGAATGGACGTGTGCTTTACCGGAGATTCCTTTCTCCGTGATGATGAGGTCAGGCTTGACTTTGATCAAATGCTCGCACATCTGCTGAATAAACTCCTCTTCCATCTGTAGGATGCGAGCAAAGTCTTCCTCGCGGGTTATCTCAATATCAGTCTGCAGAAAAGGAGGCAAATGCTTCTGGATGAGCTCACAGCTGTGTACAGTATTTGATCAATATACAAATGTGTTTAAACAGCTACCATTTTCCCATCTATCTAGTGTTCCTTCTTATTGCAGGACTGAGGTGAGTTCCAGTCCCGCCTTAGGCATGAAAGCTGGATGACTTTGGGCCAATCATCAGGAGACAGTGAGTTCTACTCCCGCCTTAGACATGAAAGCCAATGTTGTGGCCTGCCAGTGGAGCTGGCAGCAGATTCGGACAGTGAGGAGGTTGGGGAGGAATATGGGCCAGTCCTGGAGTCTGGGGAAGGCTCGGACGAGGGCTCTGCGTCAGAGGCAGAGATGGGGCCAAGGCCATCTGGCAGTTATCAGCTGCCTCCGGAGTCAGACATCAGCGAGGCAGAAGAACAGCTGGAGCCTGTTCCCAGTGTGCGCATGCGCAGAGCTGCCAGAAGACAAGAACAATTAAGACAGCAGGGTCGACTTGGGAGTAAGGCCACATCTTGGAGATGATTGGCCCCTCCCAGAGGAAATAAAAGAGGAGCGAACGGGACGACGTGGGCTTTTGCAGGAAGCAATTAGTTCCTTCGGTCATTGCAAGAGTGGAAAGTGCTGTTTGTGACTCTAATAGACTCTGTGCCAAGTTTTGTCTTGCCCTGCATTTGGAAACTAGTTCTCTGGCAGCGTTCCAAGTGAGATAAGGTGTGTGTTTATAAATATTCCTCTGAAAGACTGTTTGACAAGCCTTGCGGACTGTGAATGAAAGGAATTCACAGTTGTGTAAATAAAAGAGGTTTTGCCGGGACTAAGACTCTGCTTCATGCTTTCTAAGGAAGCCTAGGTCAGAACAGCCAACTGGGTGACTTTGGACCAATCACCAGGTGAGTTCTAGTCCCGCCTTAGGCATGAAAGCCAGCTGGGTAACTTTTGGCCTGTCAGTCACTCAGTCCCAACCCACCAGACAGGGTTGTTGTGGTGAAAATAGAAGGAAGTATTGTCTTAAGTTGCTTATAAAAGTAGATGTGGGCTATAAATAAAACTAATGGTATGAGATACAGAGTACATCTATAAGTCAAGCCAAAATCTCTGAATGACTCAGGAATGAGTCCCACAGGTCTTCATCAATATGTGGAAGATGCTTGAAATCCCTGCTTCGCTCCCCCCCCCCTAGTTCAGAAGAGGCGAGGAGCTTCAGTGGCTGACAGACCTGACTCTCCCCCTTCTTGAATTCCAGCGAACAGTCCAGCAAAATGATCCGGGGGTTCTTGATGGTGCGGCGCATCCGAGGATGAGTGATATCTTTATTAATCATGATCCCAGGCAGGACATAGGAATCCTCAATAAAACCACCAGGAATCTGAAAGGCGACAAAAGAGGCTATTCAGATCTCATAGCAAGCGCCACGGGATCAATCGGCTTCTATGCTAAACATCCCTCAGGGACACATACATGGGTAAGGACACAACCATCTATAGGCCCTTGCCTTAACAAAGGATGACCATCCAGGCTTTCCAACGGCACACGCAGCTCCTGAGCGTTCTTTTTAAAGAAGCAACTAAGTGAGCCTAAGTTCTCTCTTGAGGATCAGAAAGTCATTTTTGACCGTCATTTTGAAAAAGAACCCAAGAAGAAACGGCGATTGTTTTTTCCTCAGAAACACCCACCGGTCAAAATGTTCATTTTAGGACAGACAAGCAATTCACAAGTGGAGAGAGCAGCTTTTTCAGAGCTCTCCTTTCTCAAACAACTTCTCAAAATAAGAACACGGAGCCTTCTATTGCGCTAAGATTGGGCCTTGGTCTATTAGTCAAATATTCTACGATGACTTCTCCATGTTACTAGACTTTTTCCTATCTTGCTATGTGAATTTTGCAAAGATGAAGATCCTGGGAATCGTGTCTGTAAACTACTAAAAAACCCCAGCATACATGTGATCTTATTTCCACAACACAAAGGCAGTATCACTGTTGATTCGCCAAATTTCTCTCCTCCAGGCCTTCAGAATCCCAACCCCAGCTACAGAAATCCATTTTTTCTTTGTACCTTTTCTACTTTAGCATACTTCTTGATGTCAATTTCCTTCCTGCCATTCTCTTCTAACTCCACTGTTTTGACCGCATCCAGGGCAATGCTGCAGGCCAGATCCGACCAGCGGTTTATAGCCTTGGTGCTGATGGCGCTCTTGATGATTTTAAGCATGGCCTCGCGATTGCTGACGTCAACTGCAATGCTGCAAAAACCAAGCATGAAGCCTGTTATCCAGAAGCCCATCAGAGACTATAAGCATCTTTCCCAATAGCCAAGGACAAAGGAACTCTCTATACGTTTGCTGACCTTTCAGTTTTTAGGGTCCTTCACTTATGAGCGTAATTGAGCCCAGAATTAAGGTTGTAAGTTGTTGCAGTTATTAAATGGGTTACCACACCATCATACTTGATTTTATTCACTTTTTTCTGGCAGTTGTTAAGCTAAAGTGGTGTTACTAACCAAATCCATTTTATCTAACGGGCATTTTTGGCCAGAAATTGGGAGTAAATGCTGGAAACTGGCAAAAAATGTCAAAAATCACAATCAGGTGACTATGAGGTGCTACAGACAGCTGTAAAGGTGAGTTGGTTGCCAAGCACCCAAAATGCAATCACACGATCATGGTGTATGTGCTTAGGGCGTGTCAAATTTTTCAATGTTCACAATTACCAAACATTAGGGATGCTCAAAAGTTGTGACATGCCTTGGGGATTGTACTGTACTTGTGTGTGTAGCCATCAGAACTTCAAAATCGGGTCATAAAGACCTTTTGGAGGGAGTCTAGCAACAGCAGCCATTACAGAATCAATCGATCTTTATAGGAATTCTACCACACCTGGTGACTCATCAACTCCAACTAACACAGGGTGCCTGGGAATAATGGTCATGGTAGTTCATCCAATCCAGAGGAAACCAGGTTAAGGAAAGGTTTAGCAAGCTGTGCTGGCCTAATTTCATTTTAAAGTAATTTTGATTTGTAGAATATGGTCTTATTTACAAAGATGGAAAGGGGATTTATATCTAATCCAGCCAGTGTTCCCTCTTGGCTGGTTTTATCTAATACAACTGAAAAGTCCCAAGAACTATAGTGGCAAATAATAATAATAATCATAATCAGGAGGAATTGGTAGTGCTTTTTCCAACTGAGGCATTTTATTACCAGGGAGGGAGGGTTCTGTGACCTGCAGTTTGTGTCAGTGGGAATTTGATACTTATTTTGTTAGTTGGAAAACATTAGCAGACTTAGGAAGAGAGAATGAGCATTTAGTAAGTACCGAACATGAGATTTTTCACAGGGAAAAAAAAGAGGGCCTATCGTCATCTCGAATGGAGATTAGGCTTGGTTTCAAATACAAGTAGTTCTCAACTTGCTCTTCATTGAGCAACCGTTCAAAATTACAATAGCACTGAGCAAGGGGATCTACGACGAGTGCTTGAAGTTACAGCCACTGCAGCACCCACATAATCATATGATTACAATCTGGATTCTTGGCAACCCAATTCACACTTACGACGGTTTGTCAAGCTCTCTCTGTGATCGCCATTTGCAATCTTCCCTGCAGGTTTCCTCAGGTAGTCAACGGGGCAGGGAAGGTGCAAGCCGTTGCCTTTCTCCCGTGTGCTGGCTCCCTTCCCCTCCGTATACTCTAACGAAGTCCCGATGATCCAAGCTTTCTTTCCTTGGCCCAGCACACTAGTTCGGCACACTTTTTGCTCTGTTTGCTTAGCAACCTCACCTGGGAGCTGGCACAGCCGTCTTTATTTATTTCATAGCAAAATGCAGCATAGTGCATAAAATTCCCAGAAATAACATATAAAAGGTATATCAAAATATAAACCACCACAGCAGACCTTTTGGCTAAGATCAAGTGTACAGCAATCGTTGAGGAAGGCTTGGACATGGGCACCTCATTTAACAACCAGTGACTTACAACGGTAATGGAAAGGCGCTATTATGGTTTTAAGTTGACGACTACCTGTATGATGCATGGTAAAACAGGTAGTCCTTAACCTACGACCCCAATTGAGCCCAAAATTTATGTTGCTAAGGGAGACATTGGTTAAGCGAGTTTTGCCCCATTTTACCACCTTTCTTGCCACAGTTGTTAAGTGAATCATTGCAGTTGTTAAAGTAGTAACACGGTTGTTAAGTGAATCTGGTTTATCCATTGACTTTGTTTGTCAGATAGGTCACAAAATGTGATCACATGACCCTGGGACATTGCAACCATCATAAATGCGAGACAGTTGCCAACAATCTGAATTTTGATCATGTGGCCACGGGGATACTGCAATGGTCGTAAGTGTGAAAAATGGTCATAAGTCACTTTTTTCAGTGACATTGTAACTTTGAACGGTCGCTAAACAAACTATTGTAAGTCGAGGGCTACCTGTAGTCATAATACATCAACCCAAGGCACTTTCTCCTTACCGCTGCTCCTTCAAATGCTCAGAAATGCACCCCCAATTTCTCTGCATCACCCACATTTCCTCCCCCTTCTGCTCACCTGATTTTTTTCAGAGCGCTGATCATGTCATCCAGGGCCTTTCGGTAGGCGCTGATAATTACCGTGGGGTGCATCTGCTGTTCTAGGAAATGTTCTGCCACTGACAACATTTCTCCAGCTAAGGGAGAAGAAGAGACCGTGACCAGCGTGCCACTTATTTGAAGCCACGTGAACAGAAGCACTCCTGCAGTGTTTCTCATGCTTGACTACGTTAAGACACGTGAACTTCAACTCCCAGAATTCCCCAGCCAGTCAATTCGAGGAGTTGGAAGTCTACAGGTCTTAGAGTGGCCAACCTTGAGTCTCTTCCACACCCCAGAGAAAATGTCCCTACTAATCTCAACTCTTTTTGAGTTCCACACACTGATGTATTTAGTGTTGTGAATTGTTTTTGGGAACATATGGGAAGTTGTTAGTGCCTTGCAGGGCCTATATATCACGTGCTCACCTATCTACCTATCAGATGACCTAGGATGGAGGCACTCAACAAAGTTTTGACAGAGAACAGATGCACTGCACAAAGTTATCAGATAATTATCCTTTCTTAATCTTTCCAATTCCCAGTATATTAAAATGATCAGTTTTCTATTTAGGAACTTACCTATTTCATTATATATTTCATCTCTATTCTATTTTCCATTGAAGAGCTCAAGATGGCTTCAATGGCATTTCTTCTTTAAAAAGAAAATGCTGGGCTGAGAAAGTGTGACTGGCCCACAAGCACATAGTGGGGTTTATTGGCTGGGGGTGAGGGAAGACTAGTATTTAGGGATGCCCAACAGTAGTTTAACATAATTAACATTTGTGATACTCCACTGGGAAGCAAGTAGATTTTGCTCACTTTCCATGCTGAGATCTTCCCTTTAGGTCCTTTAATGGTACTAAATCTCTCAATAAATTGACTTTATGTGGCCTTATACAACACCCAAAATATCTCTTGCGATCTAAGGTACTTGCATATTTCTTATCCACAATCGCACATCCTACCAAGAATAATCACAGATGTGGTCCCATCGCCCACTTCTTCATCCTGAGTACGGCTAATTTCTATCATGGATTTGGCAGCTGGATGCTGTACTTGAATCTGTAAGGAAGGAGAGATGCAAACAGTTAACATTCTGGAGGAAATGTTTCTCAACCTTGGGCACTTGAAGATGTGTGAACTTCAACTCTCAGAAATTCCCCAGCCTGCAACAGAGTGGAGTGGAGTGCAAGGCAAATGAGAGAAACAGCATCTGGAGCTTACAATTTGTGTTTCACACATATTTCTGCATCTAGAAAGTATAACCATTTTAGCCATTCAAGGAAAATGAACTTCTGGGACACCTTGGCAACATGAAATTCTGACACACACATACATCTGGCATCTTTAGCTAAGATTCTGTAATGAAGTATTGGAAAACCACATTTAAAATTATGCCTGCCTTGTGGCAAGCATCGGATGTTGCTACTAAAGTGACTTACTTCTCTAAGAATAGCATTGCCATCATTTGTCATGACGATTCCACCCATTGGGTCCAACAACATCTGCATGGGAGATTCAGAGGAAACTCTTGTTAGTATCCACAAAATGCAACACAATTTTATGCAGGTTATCTCTTGTGAATCACAGGTGGTCCTTGACTTACAGCCATTCATTGAGCGACCATTAAAAATTACAACGGCACTGGAAAAAAAAATATGGCTGGTCCTCACATCGTTACAGCACCTCCACAATCACATGATCAAAATTTGGGCAAATGCATTTACTACGGTGGCAATGTCCCGGGATCATGTGATTGCCATTTGAAAGCTTCCCAGCTGGCTTCTAACAAGCAAAGTCAATGGGGGAAGCCAGATTTGCTTAACAACAGTGTGAAACCCTTAACAACTGCAGTGATTCACTTAACAACCATTGCAAAAAAGGTTGTAAAAATCAGGCGTGGCTCATTTAATTGTCTTGCTTAGCAATGGAAATTCTGGTCTTAAAGAGTACCTGTAAATGAAGTAAAAAAATAATCCTCACCTTCATCATTGCCCTTGGTCCTAAGCAGGTTCTGATAATATCAGCAATAGTCTGCAATGAGAAGAATATAATAAATTATGATTATTCAACAGTGAAGTTGCAAACTGCCCTCTATTTTAATGTCTGTACAATGGTTAGAGAAGTTAAGCCGTTTTATAAAAGCTTGAATCTCTATCTAAAAAAAGGTTAACTTTCCCTCAAAATTATTTGCCTTTAGGAGGGGTGAATCACAAAATAAAGTTCAGATTTTGTTTTGCACCCAGAACCACCATTGTTCTTGGAGATCCTATGAAATTTTAATTTGGCTGAAACAAAATCCAGAGGGATCCTGGAAATATTTTACAGGGCAAGTAGGATAAGGTAGGCATATGTTACAAGCAGAGCAACTGAAATTTCATAATTACAACTTTTTATATATACATACATATACATGAGTGTGAGTGTGTGTGTGTGTGTGTGTGTGTGTGTGAGTGTGTGTGAGTGTGTGTGAGAGAGAGAGAGAGAGAGAGAGAGAGAGAGAGAGAGAGAGAGAGAGAGAGAGAGAGAGAGAGAGAGAGAGAGAGAGAGAGAGAGAGAGAGAGAGAGAGAGAGAGGGGGGGGGGGGAAGAGAAAAAGCAAGGAAAAGATAAGGTTATATATAACCTACTGAGCAACTGTAAATTTCTTTCAGTGAGGTCAGGGCAAAAACCCATTGACATTCACAATAGTGTAAATGCTACAAAGCATACTAAGTTTAAAACAACTACACCAACTTTAAAAACATTAAAGAGCCCCTCTCTAAACTTCTCAGTTGACAAATGTAGCTTTTTTTTTTTTTTTGCCAAGGTCGCTGCTACATCTATTACACCAGAATATCCAAGATTTAGAGCTGGATTTCCTCTATAGACATGCAGCTTTAGAACAATAAAAATATATGTCCTCGACCAAACCCCCATACTCTGTGGAACCTTGATGGCAAGTGAACAGACTCCATTTCTCTCCCATAGATTTCCCTGGAATCCATACCTTAGCAGCGTTAATATTTCCAGTCTGGACTTTTCTTCCAGACTCACGTTTTGTGTTTTGACCTAAGATGAAAAGAGAAAAGAAAAATGATGCTCAAATACTCAAATTGCTGTATCTCATCTGAAGAAATAGACCATCATTTAGAAGCTGCAATTACCCAACATACTAAACTGGCTTAGATTTTGTTCTGATTATTTTGGGGGGGGGGGGGTGGCTTAACCTTGTGGGTCATCACTGCTATTGGTCAGTTTAGGATTCCCTGTGTTGCATGAACCCAGAAAACCCAATAATATTCAATGCATGTACAGGTAGCCCTCAACTTACAACCATTCATTTAGTAACTGTTCGAAGTTACAACGGCACGGAAAAAAGTGACTGACCATTTTTCACACTTCCAACTATTGGAGCACCCCTCAATTACGTGATCAAAATTCGGGTGTTTGGCAACTGGTTCATATTTATGATGGTTGTAGTGTCCCCAGGGTCATGTGATCCCTTTGTGACCTTTTGATAAGCAAAGTCAATGGGGAAGACAGATTCACCTAACAATCATATTACTAGTTTAACAACTGCAGTGATTTACTTAACAACTGTGGCAAGAAAGGTCATAAAATGGGGCAAACCTCACTTAACAACTGTCTTACTTAGCCAGAGAAATTTTGGGCTCAATTGTGATCGTAAATTGAGGACTACCTGCATTCCTTTTACTCTTTCAATAAAAACATTCAATTAAATAACTGTCTCCAGGCTGCAGCTTTGCAGATTACAATTCCAGAACATTTTGTGAAGGGACTCACAGTTGTCCCTTTACAATTTGCATCTTGCTTAAGCAGTGGTGAAATCCAGATTTTTTTACTACCGGTTCTGTGGGCGTGGCAGGGGAAGGATACTGCAAAATCTCCATTCCCACCCACTCCAGGGGAAGGATACTGCAAAATCCCCATTCCCTCCCCACTCCTGGGGGAAGGATATTGCAAAATCTCCATTCCCACCCAACTCTGGGGCTAGCCAGAGGTGGTATTTGCCGGTTCTCCAAACTACTCAAAATTTCCGCTACGGTTCTCCAGAACCTGTCAGAACCTGCTGGATTTCACCCCTGTATAAGGCTCCTCATTTCCCAAGCCTTACTCTTATTGTTCTTCCTTTTTAGTACTTCAAGTCTCTTCTGCTGGTGGGACACCCTGTTATTTCCTCATCCCTTACAGCTAAGTATATGGTTCCTCTGCATCCCAATAATTTCCAGAGGATGGGTTATGGAACTCTTAAGCCCCTCACAGTTATTGGTTGAGATGGGCAGCTATGGAAATTTGATTGCCTGGCTGAATAACAAAATAAAATCACTTCCAGTAAAATTAACAAGGTGGATGTGTTCACACAATCTGCCACCCTTGGTTCATGAAGGAGAGGAGGGCAAGAACTTGTCATGTTGACTGATAAGCCAATCCCACTGAAAGTGTTGACCAAGTAGACCCAGAAAATGGATTACTTCAGGAATAAGGTGACGGCCAATGTGCAAAGCCAGCCTGACATTTTCACAAAGACTGATCGCAAACAATACTCCTCCTCCTCCTGGCAACCAGGCAAAAGGGTGCAGATTTATTCTCCATAGAGCCCAAGGATACGGCAAGGACCAACAGGTGGAAGCTTTACAGAAAGA
The DNA here is from genome assembly GCA_003457575.1 of Thermophis baileyi. NCBI lineage: Eukaryota > Metazoa > Chordata > Lepidosauria > Squamata > Dipsadidae > Thermophis > Thermophis baileyi. The sequence continues at coordinate 94,449 of QLTV01002253.1, forward strand.
GATCCAAACTCAAAAGAAGAAGGAATTTCCTAACTAGGAGAGCTATTAAGCATTGGAATATAGATAGCCCTTGACTTACAACCACAATTGAGCCCAAAATGTGTTGCTCGGTTGTTAAATGAATTTTGCCCCCTTTTACGACCTCCCTGGCCACAGTTGGTAAGTGAATCACTGCAGTTGTTGAAGTTAGTTAACATGGTTGTTAAGTGAATCTGCCTTCCCCATTGAATTGGCTTGTGAAAGGTCGCAAAAGGGAATCACATGACCCGCAGATACTGCAACCGTCATAACTATGGGTCAATTGCCAAGCATCTGAATTTTAACCACGTGACTATGGGGATGTGCAATGGTCGTTACGGGTGAAAAACAGTCATAAGTCACTTTTTTCAGTGCCCTTGTAACTTTGAAGAGTCACTAAATGAACTGTTGTAACTTGAGGACTACCTGTATCACCTCTGGAGTGCTCCATTACTGGAGGTTTTCAAGCAAATGTTGGACAGTTATTGGGATGATCTGAGGATTCCTGCCTGGGCAGGGGATGGACTAGGAGACCTCTAAGACTATTGAGTCCAGTCCCATAGAAGCTTCATACCTGGCCCTGGTCAGTCATTTACAGGTAGTCCTCGACTTACAACCACAATTGAGCCCCCAATTTCTGTGGCTAAGTGAGACAGTTGTTAAATGATTTGGGTCCCATTTTACGACATTTCTTGCCATAGTTGTTAAGCAAATCTGGCTTCCCCATTTACTTTGCTTGTCAGAAAGTCGCAAAAGAGGATCACGTGACCCCGGGACACGGCGACCGTCATAAATATGAACCAGTTGTCAAGCATCCGAATTTTGACCGCATGACCAGGGAATGCTGCAATGGTCATAAGTGTGAAAAAATGGTGCCAAGTCACTTTTTTCAGCACCGGTGTAACTTCATTAAAATGAACGGTCACTAAACGAACTGTTGTAAGTTGAGGACTACCTCTAGTCCTCGGCTTACAACAGTTCATTTAGTGACCGTTCAAAGCTACAACGGTACTGAAAAAAGGGACTTATGACCGTGTTTCACACTTACGACCTCTGTACATCCCCACAATCATGTGATCAGAATTCAGATGCTTGGGTCACACTTTATGACCATTTACACTTTATGACCGTCATCACCTTCTGACAGGCAAACTCCATGGGGAAGCCAGATTCACTTACCAACTTTCTTACTAACTTATCAGGCCGCAGTGATCCACTTAACAACCGTGGCAAGAAAGGAGGTAAAATGGGGCAAAATTCACTTTGTAGCAACTGCCTCGCTTAGCAACCAATGTGGGTCGTAAGTCGAGGACTACCTGCATTGAATTCCCTTTTTCGGTATTTTTTTCCTCTTCCTTTGACAGTGTCGACGCCCCTCTCTAGCGATACTTACCTGTCCTTAAGAACGAGGCTAGAGGATATAAGAGGATTTCTGTCGCTTTTGGGGGGGGTCCCCCAAAAACAAAGCTGGGGTATTTGGGGAGGGGGCTGCCTCGTGGGGGGACTTTCTGGGGAAATTGAACGGAGACCGTGATGAGAGAAAATGGATTTTCCCAGCATGCAATTGGGGTTGGTCGAGCGAAGGACGCACATGAGGGGCGAAGGGACCCCCAAAATAGGATATTCTGAGGGGAAAGTTGAGGGGAAAGATATGAGGGGGTCACTCGGGGAGGGGTCTCCTCTCTGCCCCCCCAGCCCACCTCCCGCTCAGACTCACTGAGAACGAGGACGGGGCGCTGGCCCATCATCTTCCCGGCGAGGCGAAGCAGAAGCCGGCGAGGAACCTTCTGGAGGCGGACAAAAAAAAGAGCTCGGAGGGCGGGGGGAAAAACGCCGTTTCACCGCGCTCGGACCACCTATCTTGCCTGTGGAGGCGACTCCTCCAATCCGCAACGCCGCTGTCCTCAGGACGACCAATGAAGGCGCGAGTGCTTTGCGGAAACTCCGCCCCCCTCGATGACAGCAAGGTGCGTTGAGAGAACAACGGATTATTCTCCGCCTCTTCTCCCTCCTCCTAGGCAAGCATGCTTGGGCAGGGCGCCGCGGGAGGAAGGCCGCACGCATGCGCAGGTCTCTCCGTCGCGTCCCGCCCGCCTGCGCCTGCGCACAAGGTTAGAGCCGTCCGCGCGGGAGGTGGAACGTTGAAAGGCAAGGGAAGGCAAACGCGCGTGCGCACAAGCGGTCGTCAGCGGTTAGGTGGATGAGGCCTTCTCGGCGGCGGTCGCTGCAGTTCCTGCCGCGCTTCGTCCCCGGGCGGCCGCACCCGAGAGGCGAGTTTGGGGGAGGCCCCCGTCTCGCCTAAGCCCAGACACGTATGTCTTTCGGCTCAGGAACATCGTGGGAATTACGGTCTGGACGACGAGCCGAGTAACAGCGGCCCGGCCTCGCCCTTCATGCAATGAGGCATGACGGGAATTGTAGTCCGCTCTCTATTCTGACACGTGCTCTATGATCTAAAAGTGCAGAAGAGATAATAGGGAATCTGCGCACTGGAATAAGCGGGTTAACTTTATATTTCTTTTTTCTAGGGATTACAGGGCCCTAAAAAGGGTGTTTTACTGCATGTGCAACTTACCATGTCAATTTCAACACTCTAATACAGCCCCAAAGGTGCTTTTTATTCAAGAGGCAACTGACTTTCTGGTTTTTCTTTGAAGACCTTTCGCTTCTCATCCAAGAAGCTTCTTCAGCTCTGACACATGCAACTCTAATACAGTGTTTCTCAACTTTAGCAACTTTTAAGATTGTGCACTTTGACTCCCAGAATTCCCAGCCAGCCGTACAATTCCAGCTAGTCCTCAAGTTACATCAGTTCATTTAGTGACCGTTCAAAGTTACAGAGGCACTAAAAAAGTGACTTATGACCATTTTTCACACTTAGAACCGTTGCAGCCTCCCCATGGTCACGTGATCAAAATTCGGACGCTTGGCAACTGGCTCATATTTATGACCGTTGCAGTGTCCCGGGATCATACGATCCCCTTTTGCGACCTTTATCAAGCAAAGTCAATGGGGAAACCAGATTCACTTAACAACCATGTGACTAAGAACTGCAGTGATTCACTTAACAAATGTGGCAAGAAAGGTAAAATAGGGCAACCCTAACCCTAACAACAGTCTTAACATAAATTTTGGACTCCATTGTGGTCGTAAATTGAGGACTGCCTGTATTGCCCATTTGTTCCTCCCTCCCTCCCCCGATCAATGGCAGAACACTTCAAGGCGCTAAGACTGACACTTGGTGTGGTTAGTCCAGTGTTTCTCAACTTTAGACAATATTAAGATATACAGATTAATAATAGAGTTGGAAGAGACCTTGTACGTCATCTAGTCCAACCCCCCGCTCAAGCAAGAGTCCCTATACCATTTCAGACAAATGGCAGTCCAATCTCTTCTTGAAAGCCTCCAGGGATGAAACTCCCACAACCTCTGAAGGCAACTTCTGTTCCATTGGTTGATTATTCTCACTGTCAGAAACTTTCTCCTTATTTCCAGGTTGAATCTCTCCTTGGTCAGTTTCCATCCATTATTCCTTGTCTGGCCTTCTGGTGCCTTGGAAAATAGCCTAACCCCCTCCTCTCTGGGGCAACCCCTCAAGTATTGGAAGACTGCTATCATGTCTCCCCTGGTCCTTCTCTTCACTAGACTAGCCATGCCCAGTTCCTGCAACCGTTCATCATATGTTTTAGCCTCCAGTCTGCTAATCATCTTGGTTGCTCTTCTCTGCACTTTTTCTAGAGTCTCAACATCTTCTTTATGGTGTGGTGACCAAAACTGTATGCAGTACTCTAGGCGTGGTCTAACTAAGGCTTTATAGAGTGGTATTAGTACCTCACTTGATCTTGATTGTATCCCTGTGTTAATGCAACTTAGAATTGCATTGGCTTTTTTGGCTGCCGCTGCACACTGCTGGCACATATTTAGCTGGTTGTCCACTAAGACTCCAAGATCCCTCTCACAGTTACTGCTATTAAGCCTGGTTTCACCCAGCCTATATGTGTATGACTATGTTCAGATTTATAATATTACAATAGACTTTGTAGAACTTACAGAATGTTATAATTTGGAAATCTATAGAATGTATCTCTTCCT
>QLTV01002253.1:108095-118982 GCA_003457575.1 Thermophis baileyi
ATACATCCATCCATCCATCCATCCATCCATCCATCCATCCATCATTCTTTATATCTCTCTCTCTATATCTATCTATATATATATCCATCCATCCATCCATCATCATCATCTATCCACACATACATAAATATATCTAGCACTATATATTAAGATTTCACCTAGATTAGTAAAACACAATAAAACAATACATACATACATACATACATACATACATACATACATACATACATGCATACATACATAACTAAATAAATAATAATGTACTTTTTGGAAAAGCCCCAGAGCTTTTCCTGAATTTGTCGCTGAGGCGGAGTTCAGGGAGGCGGGGTGGGGGGGCTGCCTGCTTGTGGCTCCCTCTTCTCAGCAAGCCAGTCACCCTTCCTCTGCCCCCCCCCCCGCCTTCTCTCTTCCAGCTCCGGACCACCAGCCGCAGGAATGCTTCGGCCTCCTTGAGTGCCTGCACAACAACATGCAGGTGCAGACCCAGGTCGCGCAGGAGCAGCTGGCGCTGCTGCAGGACATCCGGGAGTCCATGAACCTCCTGATCTCCCAGCAGGACCAGCAGAACGGAGAGCTGTGGGGCCAGCTGGAGCAGCACGCCCCCAGGGACCCGGCCTCCTCGCCCCACCCGGGCAGCTAGCAGGGAGCGCTCGGGCCTCTCTCTTCAATGCAGGCCGTCTGCGGGCCTCCTGGGGAGACCTCGTTCAGCATGTGGCAGTGCCCACTCTGCAAGATTTTGTGTCGTGGGACTGACTGGCGGCGCAAGCTGTGCGATGCAAATAAAGCGCTTGTCATATTTTGGCCCCGTGGCTGTTTTGCTCCGCCAGAAATCCGCTTTGGATCCAAAAGGCACAAGATTCTTTGCTGAGTTAATTCTGAATTAAGTGAATTTTTGTGAAACAGAACACTGAGTGTTTGGTCTAGTGGTGAAGGCACCAGTCGAGAAACCAGGAGGCAGTGAGTTCTAGTGCCATCTTAGGCATGAAAGCCAGCTGGGTGACTTTGGGCCAATCACCAGGAGACGGTGAGTTCTAGTACTATCTTAGGCATGAAAGCCAATTGGGTGACTTTGGGCCAATCACCAGGAGATGGGGAGTTCTAGTACTATCTTAGGCATGAAAGCCAATTGGGTGACTTTGGGCCAATCACCAGGAGATGGGGAGTTCTAGTACTATCTTAGGCCAAAAGCCAGCTAGGTATTTTGGGCCAATCACTGGGAGACTGTGAGTTCTAATCGTGCCTTAGCCATGAAAGCTGGCTGGATGACTTTAGGCCAACCACCAGGAGACGGGGAGTTCTAGTACTGCCTTAGGCACAAAAGCCGGTTAGGTGACTTTGGATCAATCACCGGGAGGCTGTATCCTGCCTTAGCCATGAAAACCAGCTGGATGACTTTGGGCCAATCACTCTTTCTCTCAGCCCAACCCACCTCGCAGGGCTGTTGTTGCGTGGAAGAGGAGGAAGATGAGCTTGACATGTTCACTGCCTTGAGTTATTTGCAAAAATAATAACAGTAAATAAACTGTTATTTGCAAAAATAATAACAGTAAATAAACTGTTATTTGCAAAAATAATAACAGTAAATAAACTGTTATTTGCAAAAATAATAACAGTAAATAAACTTTAGCGTTGTCGAACCTGGGAGTTGTGGAGATGTCTTTTGCTGCTTTTTGGGGGGGGGGGAGAGAAAACCAGGATTCCTGGTAGCCACCTGTTTCACAGCCTTCCTCCTCTTCCTCTTTAGCACTTCCCGCTCTGCTGAGGTCAGTTTTGATCCCGGTGGGGGGTTCCCATCCCACACCCCCACCCCAGCTTCTGCAAGTGTCTGTCTGCTTAATTCCTGTCTGAGCCACAAAAATAATATATATATGTATATTTTAAACGTGCTTCTGCTTTTTGGTGCATCTGTGTGAATTTCTGGAGGGTTCCTATCAGGACGGAAGGAAGCGGCCTTTCCTTGAAAGCCATCCTTTGCTGAGTTAATTCTGAATTAAGTGAATTTTTGTGAAACAGAACACTGAGTGTTTGGTCTAGTGGGGGTGACTTTGGGCCAATCACCAGGAGACGGTGAGTTCTAGTGCCATCTTAGGCATGAAAGCCAGCTGGGTGACTTTGGGCCAATCAACAGGAGACAGAGAGTTCTAGTGCCATCTTAGGCATGAAAGCCAGCTGGGTGACTGGTTCATACCCTTCCTTTCAGCTCAGCCCACCTCACCAGGTCGTTGTGGGGAAAATAGGAGTGGGAAGCAATCTTAGGTACATCCACTGTACCTGAATTATTTATAAAAACAATAAAGGATCAATATAAAATAAATAAAGCATGCGGTTCCCGAACGATAGCCAGGCCTAGCAGGATAGCCACATCCGACTGCAGCATGTTGTATGAACTCAGGCTAGGGTATTTTTCCTTCAAAAATTTATAACTAAATCTGGTGGTGTGTTGCTAGCCAAACACTGATTTTGTTGTCTGCATTTTAATGTCCAGGTAGTCCTCGACTTACAACAGTTCATTTAGGGACCGTTCAAAGTTACAACGGCACTGGAAAAAGTGACACATGACCGTTTTTCACACTCAACGTATGTTGTAGCATCCTCCATGGTCACGTGATCAAAATTCAGAGGCTTGGCAACTGACTCATATTTATGGCAATTGCAGTGTCCCGGGGTCACGTGATTCCGTTTTGCGACCACCTGACAAGCAAAGTCAATGAGGAAGCCAGGTTCACTGAACAACCGTGTGACTGATTGAACAAACGTAGTGATTCATTTAACACCTGTGGCAAGAAAAGTCGTAAAATGGGGCAAAACTCACTTAAATGTTTCACTTAGCAACAGAAATGCTTGGCTCAATTGTGGTTGTAATCCAAGGACTATCTGTATTGATTTTTTTTTCCTCCTTCGCATTGTTGTTGGGGTTTTTTCCCTTTCAAATTTGGCTTTAGATTTCGAGAAAGTAACTTTTCTTTTCCCAAAGGTGCTTTTTTCAAGAGGCATCCGGATTTCCTGGTTTTTCTTTGAAGACATTTCGCTTCTCTTCCAAGAAGCTTCTTCAGCTCCCCACCATCCAGTCAGAGCTGAAGAAGCTTCTGGGATGAGAAGCGAAACGTCTTCAAAGAAAAAAAACAAAGTCCAGTTGCGTCTTGGGGGGGGGAAAAAGCACCTTTGGGACAACCAGGACCTGTATGACTGAGAATCTCCAATAACTTTCCTTTTAAAAACCAGAGGCATCTACAATTGGCAGTTGCTCTCTTCCTTGACTTTATGAGGTGGGGGGTGGGGGTGGGGGCGAGGAGGCGCCGTCCTGAGCGGAGGCAAAGGCGCTGGGCCCGAAGACTCCATCTCCCAGGGATCTCGGCGGCAAAGGCAGGAAGCACGTGATATCTCCGGGGGGGCGGGGCCTCAGCCGCGCGTCCGAGCCAGCCGAGCGCTGACGTCCTCTTCCGTTCTGCTGGCAGCTTGCAGGAGGCAAAGGTGGGAGGGGGCTGCGCGCTCCAGGGGTTTATTAATGGGGAGGGGGTTGTCGGGAGGGGAGAGGGTATTATGGGGGAGGGGAGAAGGTTCTGTTTGCTTGGAGAGGTGGAGGGGGGGGAAAGCTCTCTGGGGGGGTCTCTGCTTAAAGAAGACCCCCAAAGAAAGAGCCTTGGGAATTGGAAGGGGGTCCAAGGGGAGAAAATCTTGGGTGGGGGGCGCTGCCTAAATGCTACCAAGATTGCCCTTCCTTGCGGTTCCACCTCTCCTTGGCTCCCAGCCTCAGCTCACCAGGCAACCTCTGGTTGGGTAGGACTGCAGTTCCCATCATCCCCAACCAGAAGCTACCCTCCTCCTTCCCCACCCCCTGCCTTGCACCCCAGGCACCCTCTGGTTGGGTAGGACTACAGTTCCCATCATCCCCAACCAGAAGCTACCCTCCTTTGCCCTCCCCGCCTTGCTTGCCCCCCGCGCTCCCGCCGGTTAGGACTACAGTTCCCATCACCCCCACCCTCCCTGCCTTGCACCCCAGGCAGCCTCTGGTTGGGTAGGACTACAGTTCCCATCATCCCCAACCAGAAGCTACCCTCCTTCTTCCCCACCCCCTGCCTTGCACCCCAGGCGCCCTCTGGTTGGGTAGGACTACAGTTCCCATCACCCCCACCCTCCCCTCCTCCTCCCCCCCTGCCTTGCACCCCAGGCATCCTCTGGTTGGGTAGGACTACAGTTCCCATCATCCCCAAACAAGCTACCCTGAGAGCCTTTTAAAGCGGGGGGAGGGGCCAAAGGAGGGTGATCATTCCTTAATTTTTCTTAAAATTCTTCCTTTCCAACATATAATTGTGGTTAAGGTGGAAGCTGACAATCTGACTAGAACAGTCAACCCATGGAACAGAAGTTGCCTTCCGAAGTTGTGAGAGCTTTATCACTGGAGGCTTTCAAGAAGAGACTGGACTGCCACCTGTCAGAAATGGTGTAGGGTCTGCTTGGGCGGTGTTGTGGCCCGCCAGCGGCCAGTGGAGCTGGCAGCAGATTCAGACAGTGAGGAGGTTGGGCAGGAACATGGGCCAGTCCTGGAGTCTGGGGAAGGCTCTGACGAGTGCTATGGCCAGGGCAGTCTGACAGTTATCAGCTGCCTTTGGAGTCAGACAGCAGTGAGGCAGACGAACAGCTGGAGCCTGTTCCCAGTTTGTGCATGCGCAGAGTTGCCAGACGAAGGGAACAGCTAAGGAACAAGGGTTGACTTGGGAGTAAGGCTACAGGTGGACGATGAATGGCCCCTCCCATAGGGAATAAAAGAGGAGCGAAAGGGGAGGGAAGTTTGCAGGAGACAATTAGTTCATTCCTGCATTCTTGCCAAGTATTGCGGAGTCCGAAAAATATCGGCCAGAATCCTTGCCAAGTTCGGAAGATATCGGCCTGGCAGCTCTCCCAGCCAGATAAGGTCTGTGACTGTAAATGCTCTCTTGAAAGACTTTGTTGGAGGTGAATGTGAGAAATTCACAGTAACGTAATAAAAAGGGGTTTTTGTCGGCACAAGGAGTTTGCTTCGTGGTTTGGGAATGCCTAGGTCAGAACAGGCGGAGGGGTTGGACTAGATGACCTACAAGGTCCCTTCCAACCCTGTTAATCTGTTTCTGTATCTATCTAAATACGTCCTAGCCAGTTCTTGAACCTGCAGCCACCTTGCTGTGGCTAAAATGAATCCACGTTTCTCTGTTTCTCCGTAAAACGGCCAATGTCTCAGTCCTGAAAGCTTGACAGTGTTTTTCTTCCTTCTCCAAAAAATGGACCCCTGGTGTTCTTCTTCCTTGCAGATGAAGCTGCTGCTGCTGCTTGCCTTCCTGGGGGTTTTCTCTTACGTCCATTGTGAGGAAGGGGCCAGGCTTCTGGCCTCCAAGGCTCTTCTGAACAGATACGCCGTCGAGGGCCGAGATCTCACTTTGCAGTACAACATCTACAATGTTGGTTCCAGGTACGTCCGGACGAGTCACAAGGGTGTTGCCCCTTGCTTTTCTGGGAACCCCGCAATTCCTGGAGGGCTGGAGATAGGTGGCCTTGCACATATGGGCTACTTTAAAGACGTAACTCTGTTTGACAATTTAAGCAGGCCTTGTTCTGCCCCAGCGACGAGCCACCAATAATACGCACACACAAACCGCAAAACACTGTTCGTTTACTAATAATAAACGTCTCCTAATAACTTCGTAGGAGTCGTTGAAAACAAAATAAAAGCAGAAGAGTCTTTTTCAAACCCCCGCTGTTAATGTACAGTCTTAACAGCTGGCCGGAGTCCAAGAGATAATGAGCAGGTCTGACTGTATCTGGCAATACTCCCAGAGCTAGGAATGCAGGAAATAGGACCCGTACTGGAACAAGTACACGAGCAGACTGGAATCACAAAGATCAAGAGTAATAATAAACGTTACCTACAACGAGGCTCAGCGTGGTCAGGGCTTAAATAGTCTGAGGGTGTGGCCACTTAGCCTGCAGCTCTACTCTCGAGGAGACCTCCTCCTGAGTAGCCACTCTTGCCTTCTAGCAGCCCTGCGTGCCTGAGCATTGAGAAGAAGAGGCTCCTCCTCTTCTTTGGCGGCCCTGATGGGCTCCTCAGGAGGTACAGAAGGCCCTGCTTGACTCTCAGCCTCCTCGCTCTCTGACGCGGGTGCCAGGTACACGGGCCGATGGTACCTCGCCACAACCGCCTCATCGTCCTCGGGATCCATGAGCAACTGCACGGGACGCTGGCGGGCCACAACAGGCCTCGACTTACGAATGGTTGCTAAGTGACCGTTCAAAGTTGCAACTGACTCATATTTATGACGGTCGCAGTGTCCCGGGGTCACGGGATCCCCTTTTGCGACCTTCCGGCGAGCAAATGGGGAAGCCAGATTCACTTAATGACCATGTGACTAGCTTAACAGCTTAGACTAGCTTAACAGCTGTTATTCACATAACAATTCCTGGCAAGAAAAGTGTCAGGGTTCCAAGTAACATACCCATAACAAGCAAAACTCCGAGGCAGGTAATTTCCTCAAAGATTAGTGTCAACTTGCAAAGATTTCAAGTTGCCATGAAGAGAAGGAGGGGAAAGCTGGAGGAGGACTAACCACCCTAAATGCATTCCATAAATGTTTCTTTTACTGATTGTGTCCTAGGCTACCGGAGTCAGAAGGAGGGGTGTGGGGTTTACAACCCGCCAACGTGATTAATTGTACAATGTGATTTATGACATGGCCAATGAGAAGGGGGGGAAACAGGGTCAAGACCACGTGCAGCCGGGCGTGAATTCAGTTCTGGCTGCACCGGAATATTGCCGAGATGTTGCTTTTAATAAATCTTTGTATTTCTTTTGGACTTTGTCTTATGGCTCCTGAATTAATTAGAGCGTCTTTCGGAAACTTCACAAATAGCTTTATTGGATATATCATATTGGCACAGACCTGGTGAAAACCGACTCTGAAGGTTCCCGCGGTTTTCACCTAATCAGTCACATGGTCCAATCACGGTGCTGCCTGGTTGCCTAGTGACATCACTCCGCCTTCCTCTGACCAGGTGTGAGAATGTCCTTGGTTCCCAAGAGAAAGTATTTTGTTTTGGCTACAAAACCCCAGCTATCTCTAATCCCCCCCTCCCTATCCTCAGCTCCAGTGTGGCAACACTGAAGTTTCCAAGATGGCTTCGATCAGGTCAGCTTCAGGGTTGACACTGCATCCTTCAAAGAGGATTTATGAACTATAGCAGCCTACGATCTGTCAATCAGAAGTCAGAGCAAAGAGAGACATTTCATTCCAAGTTGTTGTTCATGCCTCTTTAGGTGTCACAAACTGAAACTGAATTACATTCCAGAGACATTAGTAGACATGCCAAGAATGGATTTAATATTAATTATGGCATCCAGATTATGCTAGATGTAAAAAATGCAATCAAGTTAATGGTTTAATTTTTGAAAGTTTAGGATTCCTCTTCTGCTTTTTGTAGCTTTTAGGCCAGAGGTCTTCAAACTTGGCAACTTTAAGACTTGTGGACTTCAACTCCCAGAATTCTCCTGGCTGGAGAATTCTGGGAGTTGAAGTCCACAAGTCTTAAAGTTGCCAAGTTTGGGGGCCCCTGTTTTAGGCCAATGAAGACTTCTGGAACTCAAAACTTAAAGTTTGTTGGTCCTAATAAAGTTACTGTCCAACAATGGATCTAGTTTTTTTTTTTAAATTACTCTAGAACCAAGCTGTCTCTTGATTTTAAAATAAGCAACATTCAATTCACTAGTTGTAAAAATGTTTCTATATGCAATATCTATTTGCAACCCTGGAGCTTCCAAGATGGCTTTGGTCAGGTCAGCTTCAGGGTTGACCAAAAAGTCGTAAAATGGGTCAAAATTCACTTAACCACTGTCTCACTTAGCAACAGAAATTTTGGGGCTCAGCGGGGGTTGTAAGTCAAGGCCTACCTGTAATTCTTTGTTCCTGTTGTTCCCTCTTTTCCCTTCTGGGGTGCGTAGCGCTGCCTTAGATGTTGAACTGTCGGACGACTCCTTCCCTCCAGAAGATTTCGGCATCGTCTCCGGGATGCTCAACGTGAAGTGGGACAGGATTGCACCGTATCCTTTTTTCGAAAGACCCTGATCTGATGGATGGATTTATATTTATTTGATTCATTTTGGATGCCAACCGACTTTGGGCGGTTCGTAAAAACAGCAAAATATACGAGAGGCACCATGGAGTTCACAGAGAGTGTGCGAGGACACAAGGCAATGCACAAGAGGTGCTTGTTCAGGTTGGGGTGGGGGTGGGGATATGCCAGGGGGCGCAGCGAGCCCTCCCCCCCCCCACAGACAGGGAGGTGCATGAGAGCTGCCACACAGGTTGGGAAGGATGCACAAATTGATTTATATATCATATTTCTAAACTATCCCTTCTCCCTCAAAGAGGAACTCCGGCCTGTGTACAATTATAATATGATAAACAGCACATAAAAATTAACATTAGGAATTCAAAATTAAATGAGGGTTAAATTTTGCAAAATTATGGAATAATGACAAAATTCAAAACTCTGGCAATCCTAAAATGGCCATTTAGTGTTAGATCATTGTTTCTCAACCTTGGCAGCTTGAAGATGGGTGGACTTCAACTCCCAGAATTCCCCAGCCAGCAATGCAACATCCTGCATTGCTGGCTGGGGAATTCTGGGACTTGAAGTCCACCCATCTTCAAGCTGCCAAGGTTGAGAAACACTGCTTAGATTATTACAGCCAATTATTACTAAACGTGTTTACTGACAAGGAGCCGATTTCCCAGGCTTCAATCACTTCCCTAGCTGTTTTTGTGCCTGCTCGTCCAACAATCTTAGTAGTAGTAGCAACAGCACTTAGACTTATATACCGCTTCACAGTGCTTTACAGCCCTCTCTAAGCGGTTTACAGAGTCAGCCTCTTGCCCCCAACAATCTGGGTCCTCAATTTACCGACCTCGGAAGGATGGAAGGCTGAGTCAACCTTGAGTAGTGAGAATCGAACTGCTGGCAGTCGGCAGAATTAGCCTGCAATACTGCGTTCTAACCACTGCGCCACCACGGAAGGAAGGACTGACTAGCACTTAGACATATCCCGCTTCACAGTTCTTTACAGCCCTCTCTAAGCGATTTACAGAGTCAACCTCTTGCCCACAACAATCGGGGTCTTCATTTTACCGACCTCGGAAGGATGGAAGGCTGAGTCGACCTTGAGCTGATGAGATTTGAACTGCTGGCAGCTGGCAGTCAGCAGAACTAGCCTGCAATGCTGCATTCTAACCACTGCGGCACCACGGCTCTTGTAGTTGCAAAATTGAATGTGTGTCCTTGTTCATTGCAGTGTGAGGCTACCAAAGAGTTCGGACATCTCGTCATCTGACCACTCATGCATAGAGTGCCTTCAGAATTTGGAATGTTCACTGACCAAATGGTCATCGGCCTAGGATTACCTGTACCCCAAAGTGGTTTTTTTTCTGCTGCTTTCACCTGTGTGTCTGACTTCCTTAGCGTTGACTTGCTCAGGGCCAGCAACGTATCCCACACTGTGGTCCTCAGGCCGCTGAAGGCTGGCTACTTCAACTTCACATCAGCCACAATCACGTACCTGGTGCAGGAGGGGGGACAGGTGGTGGTAAGTCATGGGTGCCTTGGCCTGAGGCCAGGATCTGCAGGTGTCCGCTTATTAAATTAACTAGTAACTTTTTAGGCAATATTTATTTGACTATTCCTGAAATTAGTGCGTCCTGGTGGTGGCTCAGCAGTTAAGACACTGCGCTTGTCGGCAGCCCAGGTTCGAGACCCGAGCGCCACGCGTCAGGGTGAGCTCCCGTCCTCGCTCCAGCTCCCACCAACCTAGCAGTTCGACAGCATGCAAATGCAAGTAGATAAATAGGTACCACTTCAGTGGGAAGGTAACAGTGCTCCGTGATGTCATGCTGGCCACATGACCTTGCATATGTCTTTGGACAGCACTGGCTCAACAGCCTTGAAAACGTAGATGAGCATTCCTCCTATAGCTGGCAACGGCTAGCAGAGTAAAATCCACAGGGATTCCTTTACCTTTCCTTTATTCCTGAAATTTGATGTTACAATATTATGATAATGCAGTATTTGAAGTTGCCAATGGCCATTTCTTCCCCGAATTCTGTGCATGGAACCTGGAAAGGGTTATATGCGTGCCCGGTCTTCAACCAGAATGCTCTAGGAACTTACTGGGTTCTTAGGTAAATAGCGGGTTGATGATTCTTAGTCTTATTTTGGATTCTTCCAAATTTAACATGCTGAATTCACAGAATTGGGGGGGAGGGGAGTATTTTATGGGTTTTGCCTGTTTCTAGACCAGCGTATTTGAATTTTTTTTTTTTTTGCAAAGAGTGGACTCCAAATGGTGCTAAACTACGTTTCCCAGCAACCTCAGCCATTGTGACTAAGAGTAAGCGATGCTGGAAGTTGTAGTCCTTTGACACGGATTCTCTGCCTCTCTAAAGCAGATCTTTCCTAATTCCAGGAATAAGTTTTCCTTTAGCATTTTTTGTCCTGCAAGGAAAACAGTTGGGTCTTTCCTTTTTTTTCAAATTATGGAGCTGGTAGTAAGAGGTTTAATGGAATTTGGGATTGTTTACCCACAGTGTTGATGAAGTAATAGCAATAGCAATAACACTTAAACTTATAAATCGCTTCACAGTGCTTCACAGCCCTCTCTAAGCGGTTTACAGAGTCAGCCTCTTGCCCCCAACAATCTGGGTCCTCATTTTACCCACCTCGGAAGGACAGAAGGCTGAGTCAACCTTGAGCCAGTCAGGATCAAACTCCTGGCAGTGAGCAGAGTTTAGCCTGCAATGCTGCATTCTAACTACTGGGAAGGAAGGAAGGGAGGGATTCCCCGAAAACAAGCCCCTGCCTTATATCTTT
>QLTV01002253.1:183141-198137 GCA_003457575.1 Thermophis baileyi
GGCCACCGCCAGCCAGGGAGGCGGGAGAGGGGGAGGAGGGTCACCCGAAGGGAGGCCTCCACCAGGGGTGGCGATCGTGCCTCAGGAGAGAGAGAGAGAAGGGGAGAGAGAGGGAGAAAGAGAGAGAGGAGGGAGGGAGAGAGAGAGGGGGGGGGAGATGGAGAGAGAGAGATAGAGAGAGATGGGGAGAGGGAAAGAGTGAAAGAAAGATGAGAAGGAGAGAGGGAGATTGGAGAGGGAGAAAGAGAGATGGAGAGAGGGAAAGAGAGAGGGAAAAGAGAGAGAGAGACCTGTTTCTCATAGAAAAGAAAACATAGAGCCACAAAACCTGGGTAGGCGGAGCTGGGGTGTGTGTCATGTGACTCGGTGGGAGTGACATCGAGTTGGTCATGCCCACCCAGGTTTTGTGGCTCCCGGTGTTTTGTTTTCTCTGGGAAACGGGTCCAAATGGCTCTTTGAGTTTTTAAGGTTGCCAACGCCTGGTCTAACCGCTCTTGCAATTGTTTCCAGAACAATCCCGAGTCCTTTGGCTACTCCAAGGATCCAACAAGGCTGCCCCCCCCAAATCCTCCCCACCTCCAGAAATACACCTGCCACCACACCTTCAGAAGGCGCAGCTGCTTGAAATTGTTGCTGCTGTCACCTCTGTCCTGGTTGTATTGTTCCATGGTGAAGGCGAGGGCTTTCTGCACCCCCGCATTGGTGAGGGACATGTGGGAAAGGCACCCAACCAGAGCTAAAGTTTCCAGAGGTTTGGAAAAGAACCCAATTGCTTCCCCATTCAGCATCTGGCAGCTGTTGCAGTTCCAACCAAGGATGCTTCAGCCATCTCTGATGGCCTCTCTTCCTCCCAGGTGGGACAGTCATGGGTTTAAAAGACCCCATGGATGGGCAAAGCAAAAGCTCAGGGCAGACCCCCATTTCCCCCAGCTGCACAAAGCAAAGTCTTCCTTGGACAAGCCATTGTGTCATTGTGCTGTGGGTGTCCAAACCTGAAGGTTGGGTGGAATTTGGAGAAGAAAGGGACACAAGCCGGAACATCATGCTGATAGCTTTATTAAGATTAATGAACTGAATTAGCAAAATATTGATTCTTCTCAAAGATGAAAATTATAGAAAAGAGGAGAAGTGCAAGAAAAGGTCTCCCTGGATGTCGAGGAACAATTTCAGAAACTCAGATGATGTGAATTTGGGCTGAAGAAACCGTCTCATCCTTGATTTGTGTCAGAAGAAGCAAATCTTGGTGTGAACCCAGCTTGCACACCAGAGGTTGCACGGCCGCTGGACTCACTCAGAATCCTTAGCAGGAGCAGAAGAGGTCCTGCGGAGGTCCAGATTAGGTACAGGAGGTGTTTGCAAAGAACATTTTGTTCGGCGGAGAGCGGGCTATAACTCTAAAGAAGCAGGTTGATTTCTGGAAGGGAATGAGAGAGAAAATCAGAGTTGGAAGGGACCTTGGAGGTCATCTAGTCCAACCCCCTGCTCAAGCAGGAGACCCTGTACCATTCCAGACAAACATTTGTTGTATCTCTTCATAAAATCTTCCAGTGATGGAGTATCCACAACTTCTGAAGGAAAGCAGTCCCATGGTTAATTTTTCTCACTGTTCGGAAGTTTTATTTTTATTTATTTTCTCCTTATTAAGTTTCTCCTTAGTTCTAGGTTGCTTCTCTCCTTCATAAGTTTCCATCCGTTGTTTCTTGTCCTGCCTTCTGGTGCTTTGGAAAATAAGTTGACCCCCTCCTCTTTGTGGCAGCCCCTCAAATATTGGAATATTGCTATCCTGTCTCTCCTAGTCCTACTGAATTCCTGCCACCGTTCTTTGTATGTTTTAGCCTCCAGTCCCCTAATCCTCTTTGTTGCTCTTCTCTGCACTCTTTCTAGATTCTCAATACCTTTTTTTTTTACAACGTGGTGACCAAAACTGGGTGCAATATTCCAAGTGTGGTCTTATCAAGGCATTATAAAGCGGTTCTACTATTTCATGTCTTTCCATCCGTTGCTTCTTGTCCTGCCTTCCGGTGCTTTGGAGAATAGGTTGACCCCCGCTTTCTTTGGGGCAGCCCCTCAAATAGCAAACGCCGCTATCGTGTCACCCCTAATGTTTTGAATTGAAGTCCTCCATGAAAATAATTAAAACCTCCTTTACAGAGGTGGCTGCTGAGCTCAAACAAGGCAATTTAAATTCTCAATTAAACTGCAAATATATAATCAGAACTTGGCGTCCAATCTCACCTTCTGATTCCCTGGAAGTTGCTCACATTCCTGGATCTTCTTATATGGCAACTTCTTTTCACATGTTGTTTCCACCAACTCCAACGTAAGATGGTATTCGTTCCTAGTATCCTTCTGGATTGAAAAATAAGTACATGGCCTTTTAATTAATTACAAAACACGATCAGCTTCATCGGTTGCAACCCGGAAAGCACTTTATGCCTTGAGAGCAGCAAGAACATCAGTTCAAGAGGAAATATTTCTGTTTCAGATACAAACAGCAGAAATCCTTTTGGTCCACGATAACAGTCCCTCCCCTAGAACACCCCCTAAGCTCCCTGCAGCACCCCCAAACCCTTCTATTACGAGCCCTGGTGGCGCAGTGGTTAGAATGCAGCATTGCAGGCTAACTCTGCCAACTGCCAGGAGTTCGATCCTGACCTGCTCAAGATTGACTCCACCTTCCGTCCTTCCGAGGTTGGTAAAATGAGGACCCAGATTCTTGGGGGCAACATGCTGACTTTGTAAACAGCTTAGAGAGGGCTGTAAAGCACTGTGGAGCGGGATATAAGTCTAAGTGCTATTGCTATTGCTATTGTCCTTCCTTCCTTCCTTCCTTCCTTCCTTCCTTCCTTCCTTCCTTCCTTCCTTCCTTCCTTCCTTCCTTCCTTCCTTCCTTCCTTCCTTCCTTCCTTCTTCCCTCTGCCCACTGCTAGCAGTTCCATCCTGACTGGCTCAAGGGTGACTCAGCCTTCCGTCCTTCCGAGGTTGGTAAAATGAGGACCCAGATTGCTGGGGGCAAGAGGCTGACTTTGTAAACCGTGTAGAGAGGGCTGTGAAGCAGCATATACAGTAAGTCTAACTGCTCTTGCTATTGTTTCCAGAAAATTTCCAAGTCCTTTGGCTACTCCAAGGATCCAACGAGACTGCCCAGCTACCCCCCCTCCCCAAAATCCTCCCCATCTCCAGACACAAACCTTTGACAGCGCCTTCTGAATGCGCAGCTGCTTGAAATAGTTGGCACTGTGAACTTTGTTCTGGTTGTATTTCTCCACGGCGAAGGCGAGCGCTTTCTTCACCCCCGCATCGATGAGGGACATGTGGGAAAAACCCGCGGGGATCCCCATTAGCACCTCCGGGGACAGCATCAGGAGGGCGCCGGGAAGGCCGAGAAGGGAGGGGACAGGCAGCCGGGAGCGCACCATGGGGCTGGCGAGAGAGAGGGTCGCTGGCAGGCACGGAAGAAGAGCGAGCGAACCCAACAGTCGCTCCGGACCGACCTCGACGTATTTGCCTTAGATCTGCAGGAGCCGCAGGTGGCAGCGGCGCTCACCTGGGCGGAGGCCATGCCCATTCTCCGGAAGCCCCGCCCCCCGTGGCTGGACCATCTCCGCTGCCCAGGTGCTCGCCGCCTCCGTGCGCTTTGGGTTCCCCTTCGGCCCAATTCTCCCCCCCAGTTGAGGTTAGGCTGAACTCGGGGTGGGGGCAGACAGTTGAGTTACTACTCGCGGACTGCTACAAAACGTCAGCGCTCCTGCTAGTTGTGCATTTCCTAATCATAAGCCAAGGCTACCTTTAGCCACGTGGACAATGAAGATGAGGGAAACCCCTCCCCAGGGTTCTGCCCCCCCAAGCCATGGAGAAGAATCCCTCCCCCCCTCTATGGACGTTACTATTCACGTTACTATAAAAAGTTTCTACTCCTGCTAGTTGTGTGTTTCCTAAGCATAAGCCAAGGCTATCTTTAGACAGGTGGGTAAGGGGATTTGGGGACCTCCAGGATTGTCGCCCCCTCCCCAAAGCCCTGGAGAGCAAGTCCCCCCCTCCATGGAGAGAGTACAGGCAAGGGGTGTCTGGGCATCCTTCTGAATAGACCTGCGTGGGATATGGAGCTTGAGGGGGGGGAGAAATCGAAAGGAGAAGATCCGTGGACACATTTTAAGGAAGCGAGGGAGGGGTTTCAAGAAGGGAAATTTTGACTGCAAAGCAAAGCTGGTAAGAATCCCTTGATTAAGAGGATGAATAGACTTCAGAATAACAGAGTTGGAAGGGACCTTGGAGGTCTTCTAGTCCAACCCCCAGCTCTACCAGGAGACCTTATACCATATCAGACAAATGGCTGTCCAATCTCTTCTTGAGAATCTCCAGTGACGGAGCACTCACAACTTCTGGTGGCAAGCAGTTCCACTGGTTAATTGTCCTCACTGTCAGGGAATTTCTCCCTGGTTCGTGATTGCTTCTCTCCTTGGTTAGTTTCCATCCCTTGCTTCTCATCCTGCCTTCAGGTGCTTTGGAAAATAAGTTGGCCCTTCCCTCTTCTCTGTGGCAAGTACTTCCCTCAAGTACTGGAAGATGCTGTCATGTCCCCCCCTGGACCTTCTCTTCATTAGATTAGACGTGCCTGGATCCCTCAATGACTGTTGAGACAATTAAACCTGCAGAATTGATTAGGATGGGATACCTGGGGTTTCTCACTTCTGCTTCTCAATTAATTTATTTTAAGGGAGGGCTTTTCATTGTTCTTTTGTGAGGCTCATGCAAACAGCCTGTCTTTTGGATTTGCATGGGGGGGTTGTAATACTGGGAGGGGGGTGTTGCATGGGTTGGGAGTGGGAACCAGGTGGGTTTGGTGCAGCTGCTCACCGATGATGGGCAGCTAGCCTTGCGTAGTTTTGCGGGACAGGGAATATGCCTGAGCCAGGGGTTGGACTAGAAGACCTCTAAGGTCCTTTCCAACTCTTGTTATTGTTGTTATCATTCAATCTGGGAGCTAGATTGAACGCTCAGCACCTTGAAATAGTTGGCGCTGTCTTCTCTTCGCTGGTTGTATTGCTGCACGGCCGAAGGCGAGGCCTTTCTGCACCCCTGGATCAGTGACGGGCACGTCGGAAAGACATTCGGGGATCCCCAGGAGCAGCTCCGGGGACAGCATCAGGAGGGCGCCAAAGAGGCCGAGAAGGGAGGGGACAGGCAGCCGGGAGCGCGCCATGGGGCTGGCGACAGAGAGGGTCTCTGTGTTGTGGCCCACCGGCGACCCGTGCAGCTGGTTGCGGACTCCGACAGCGAAGAGGCTGTGGTGGTGATGCGCCGGCGGCCTGTGCAGCTGGAAACCTGAGTCAGACACTGCGGAGGTTGGTGTGGACTCTGTGCCAGAGGCGGAGATTCAGCCAGGGCCTTCAGAACCTCCAGAGGCTCCCATCACTGATGAGGAAGAAGAGGAGGAGCCTATTCTGAATGCACGGGCATGCAGAGCTGCCAAGAGGCAAGAATGGTTACTCAGGAGGAGGTTTCCTCGGGAGTAAGGCTTTGGGCTAATTGGCCACGCCCTTAGCCTATTTAAGTCATGACCACGCGCAATCACATTGCAGGAAACAACGTTCGTGATTAATTCTTGTGTTTTGCATCCAGTCAAGTCTGTTCGGCCTTTGTTCTAGCTCGTGATCTTTTCATGCACATTTATTTCTGGGAGTTTTGCCAACTACCGTAAGAACTGCTCTTATCTGCAAGCTTGTTTAATCAGAAGTGAGACAATTGAACTCTTGCTGGCTGTTAATGAAGTTAAATTACCAGCCAGTGTTCGGGGAAAAAAGACTGCTTTTAATGTATGTTTATTTAAAACGGCTACTAAGACGTTAATTAGTAGACCTTCAGTAGTAAACCAACAGTGTGTTTGGAGTTTGTGTGTGTTGCATTCTTGGTGGTTTGTAGCTGGGGCAGTACACTCTGGCAGGCGCGGAAGAAGAGCGAGTGACTCCAACAGTCACTCCAGACCGACCTCGGCGTACTGCCTTAGCCCTCCCCCTCCTCTATGGACGTTACTAAACTTCAGCTCCTGCTAGTTTTCCGGAAGCTTTCAAGAAGAGACTGGGCTTCCCATCTGTCAGAAATGGTGTAGGGTCTCCTTGGGGGGGGGGGAGGGGGTTGGACTTGATGACCTACAAGGTCCCCTCCCTTAACCTGTTAGCCTGGTTGAGTGTTTCCTAAGCATAAGCCAAGGTTACCTTTAGACAGGTGGGGACCCCCAGGATTGTCGCCCTCCCCTCAAAGCCCTGGAGAGCAAGTCCCGTCCCCCCCCCCATCCATGGAGAGTTTACAGCCAAGGGGCATCTTGGCATCTTTCTGAATAGATGTGCGGGGGATATGGAGCTTGTGGGGGGGGGGGGGCGAGAAATCGAAAGGAGATGATCCGTGGACACATTTTAAGCAAGCGAGGGAGGGATTTCAAGAATCAGTATTAATTCTGTTAAAAATTGTTGATTGTAGTTACCGAAAAGAAAACTCTCAAACGCATCCAACAACCACAGCTAAAGTTTCCAGAAGTTTGGAAAACAACCAAATTGCTTCCCCATTCAGCATCTGGCAGCTGTTGCAGTTCCAACCAAGGATGCTTCAGCGATCTCTGATGTGTCAGAGTTTGTTGCAAAAATCAAATCCAGAAAGCACACACAGGTAAACTGATTCAGCAGGATTCATTAACTTCTTTATATACATAATAACACATGAAATAAATGTACAGTACCAATAGCAGATTCTTCCAACATGGTAGCAGTTACAAGCAAAACACAAGCAGAACAGCAGAGATGAGTTTGTAGTTTCAGTTCAGCAGACAGACTAGTTTTCATTTTAGGGCTGAGCACAGAACTTAATACAAAGAGAGCCTTCTCTATACAGGGCATTTAAGCTAAGCTTAAGCCACACCCAGGCTCCTTCCAATTTTACTTTCCAAAACAGTTCCCATTGGCTGACCTTGTTACTATGCCTATTCATTGGCTGACCTTGTTACCATGTCTTCCCACTCATGAACTATATGCACTGACATGATGGCCTCTCTTCCTCCCAGGTGGGATAGTCATGAGTTTAAAAGACCCCATGGACCAGTAAAGCCCAGGGCAGACCCTTATTTCCCCCAGCTGGACAAAGCAAAGTCTTTCTTGGACAAGCCATTTTGTCATTGTGCTGTGGGTGTCAAAACCTGAAGGTTGGGTGGGATTTGTACAAGAAAAGGACACACCCCCGAACATCATGCTGATAGCTTTATTAAGATTAATGAACTGAATTAGCAAAATATTGATTCTTCTCAAAGATGAACATTATAGAAAAGAGGAGAAGGGCAAGAAAAGGTCTCCCTGGATGTCAAGGAACAATTTCAGAAACTCAGATGATGTGAATTTGGGCTGAAGCAAACCGTCTCATTCTTGATTTGTGTCAGAAGAAGCAAAGCTTGGTGTGAACCCAGCTTGCACACCAGAGGTTGCACGGCCGCTGGACACACTCAGAATCCTTAGCCAGAGCAGAAGAGGTCCTGCGGAGGTCCAGATTAGGTACAGGAGGTCATTGCCAAGTACATTTCGTTGGACGGAGAGAGGGCTACAACTTTAAAGTAGCAGGTTCGTTTCTGGAAGGGAATGAGAGAGAAAAACAGAGTTGGAAGGGACCTTGGAGATCGTCCAGTCCAACCCTCTGTTCAAGCAGGAGACCCTGTACCATTCCAGACAAATGTTTGTTGTATCTCTTCATAAAATCTTCCAGTGATGGAGCACCCACAACTTCTGAAGGAAAGCAGTCCCATGGTAATTTTTCTCACTGTTAGAAAGTTTCTCCTTAATTCCAGGTTGCTTCTCTCCTTCATAAGTTTCCATCCGTTGTTTCTTGTCCTGCCTTTTGGTGCTTTGGAAAATAAGTTGACCCCCTCCTCTTTGTGGCAGCCCCTCAAATATTGGAATATTGCTATCCTGTCTCTCCTAGTCCTACTGAATTCCTGCCACCGTTCTTTGTACATTTTTGTCTCCAGTCCCCTAATCCTCTTTTTTTGGTCTTCTCTGCCCTCTTTCCAGTCTCAACATCTTTTTTTTTTACACCGTGACGACCAAAACTGGGTGCAATATTCCAAGTATGGTCTTTTCAAGGCATTATAAAGCGGTGCTACTATTTCATGCGTTTCCATCTGTTGCTTCTTGTCCTGCCTTCAGGTGCTTTGGAGAATAGGTTGACCCCCGTTTTCTTTGGGGCAGCCCCTCAAACAGCAAACACCGCTATCATGTCACCCCTAATGTTTTGAATTGAAGTCGTCCATGAGAATAATTAAAACCTCCTTTGCAGAGGCGGCTGCTGAGTTCAAACAAGGCAATTTAATTTATCAATTAAACTGCAAATAGATAATGGGAATTTGGCATTCAATCTCACCTTGGGATTCCATGGAAGTTGTTCACATTCCTGGATCTTCTTATATGTCCTTATTTTACTGGCCTTCTTTTCACATGTTGTTTCCACCAACTCCACTGTAAGATGGTATTCGTCCCTACTATCCACCTGGATTTAAAAATAAGTACATGGCCTTTTAATTAATTACAAAACATGATCGGCTTCATCGGTTGCAACCCGGAAAGCACTTTATGCCTTGAGAGCAGCAAGAACATCAGTTCAAGAGGAAATATTTCTGTTTCAGATACAAACAGCAGAAATCCTTTTGGTCCACGATAACAGTCCCTCCCCTAGAACACCCCCTTAGCTCCCTTCAGCACCCCCAAACCCTTCTATTAAGAGCCTTGGTGGCACAATGGTTAGTATGCAGCATTGCAGGCTAACTCTGCCAACTGCTAGCAGTTCCATCCTGAATGGCTCAAGGTTGACTCAGCCTTCCGTCCTTCCAAGATGGATAAAATGAGGACCCAGATTGTTGGGGGCAAAAGGCTGACTTTATAAACAGCTTAGAGAGGGCTATAAAGCACTGTGAAGCGGTGTATAAGTCTAACCACTCTTGCAATTGTTTCCAGAAAATGTCCGAGCCCTTTGGCTACTCCAAGGATCCAACGTGGCTGCCCACCTAACCCCCCCCACCCCACAATCCTCCCCACCTCCAGACACACACCTGCGACATCGACTTTTGAACGCTCAGCTGCTTGAAATAGTTGGCATTGTGAACTCGGTCCTGGTTGTATTTCTCCACGGCGAAGGCGAGGGCTTTTTGCAACCCCACATGGGTGAGGCACATGTGGGAAACACCCGCGGGGAGCTCCGGGGACAGCATCAGGAGGGCGCGGAAGAGGCCGAGAAGGGAGGGGACAGGCAGCCGGGAGCGCACCATGGGGCTGGCGAGAGAGAGAGAGAGAGAGAGAGAGAGAGAGAGAGAGAGAGAGAGAGACGCTGGCAGGCAGAGAAGCAGCTGAGCGACCTCGACGTATTTGCCTTAGATGTGCAAGGAGCCGCAGGTGGCAGCGCCCATCTGCGTGGAGGCCACGCCCATTCTCCAGAAGACCCGCCCCCCCGTGGCTGGACCGTCTCCGCTGCCCAGGTGCTCGCCTCCTCCACACGCTTTGGGTTCCCCTTCGGCCCAATTCTCCCCCCCAGTTGAGGTTAGGCTGAAGTGGGGGGGGGGAGAGTTGAGTTACTACTCTCGGACTGCTACAAAACGTCAGCGCTCCTGCTAGTGTATTTCCTGAGCAGAAGCCAAGGCTCCACGTGGGTAATGAGGATGCGGGGATCCCCCCCCAACCAGGATTGTCGCCCCCTCCCCAAAGCCCTGGAGAGCAAGTTCCCCCTCCCATGGAGAGTTTACAGCCAAGGGGCGTCTGGGCATCTTCCTGAATAGACCTGCGTGGGATATGGAGCTTGGGGGGGGGGAGAAATCGAAAGGAGAAGATCCGTGGACACATTTTAAGGAAGCGAGGGAGGGGTTTCAAGAAGGGAAATTTTGACTGCAAAGCAAAGCTGGTAAGAATCCCTTGATTAAGAGGATGAATAGACTACAGAATAACAGAGTTGGAAGGTACCTTGGAGGTCTTCTAGTCCAACCCACAGCTCAACCAGGAGACCTTATACCATTTCAGACAAATGGCTGTCCAATCTCTTCATGACAATCTCCAGTGACGGAGCACTCACAACTTCTGGTGGCAAGCAGTTCCACTGGTTAATTGTCCTTACTGCCAGGGAATTTCTCCCTGGTTCTATTGCTTCTCCCCTTGATTAGTTTCCATCCCTTGCTTCTCGTCCTGCCTTCAGGTGCTTTGGAAAATAAGTTGGTCCTTCTCTCTTCTCTGTGGCAGCCCCTCAAGTACTGGAAGATGCTGTCATGTCCCCCCTGGACCTTCTCTTCATTAGATTAGACGTGCCTGGATCCCTCAATGACTGTTGAGACAATTAAACCTGCAGAATTGATTTGGATGGGATACCTGGGGCTTCTCACTTCTGCTTCTCAATTAATTTATTTTAGGGGAGGGCTTTTCATTGTTCTTTTGTGAGGCTCATGCAAACAGCCTGTTTTTTGGATTTGCATGGGGGGGGTTGTAATACTGGGAGGGGGGTGTTGCATGGGTTGGGAGTGGGAACCAGGTGGGTTTGGTGCAACAGCTCACCGATGATGGGCGGCTAGCCTTGCGTAGCTTCGCGGGACGGAATATGCTTGAGCAAGGGGTTGGACTAGAAGACCTCCAAGGTCCTTTCCAACTCTTGTTATTGCTGTTATCATTCAATCTGGGAGCTAGATTGAATTCGCAGCACCTTGAAATAGTTGGCGCTCTCACCTCTGCGCTGGTTGTATTGCTGCACGGCGAAGGCGAGGCCTTTCTGCACCCCTGGATCAGTGACGGACACGTCGGAAAGACCGACGAGAGAGAGAGAGAGAGAGAGAGAGAGAGAGAGAGAGAGAGGAGAGAGAGAGAGAGAGAGAGAGAGAGAGAGAGAGAGAGAGAGAGAGAGAGAGAGAGAGAGAGTCGCTGGCAGGCGGGGAAGCAGCTGAGAGACCTCGACGTATTTGCCTTAGATCTGCAGGAGCCGCAGGTGGCAGCGGCGCTCACCTGGGCGGAGGCCACGCCCATTCTCCAGAAGCCCCGCCCCCGTGGCTGGACAATGTCCGCTGCCCAGGTGCTCGCCGCCTCCGCGCGCTTTGGGTTCCCCTTAGGCCCAATTCTCCCCCCTAGTTGAGGTTAGGCTGAAGTCGGGGGGGGGGGGGAGACAGTTGAGTTACTACTCGCGGTGTGCTACAAAACGTCAGCGCTCCTGCTAGTTGTGCATTTCCTAAGCAGAAGCCAAGGTTACCTTTAAGCCACGTGGATAATGAGGTTGCGGGAACCCCTCCCACCCCTGGATTGCTGCCCCCTCCCCAAACCATGGAGAGGAAGCCCTCCCCCTCCTCTATGGATGTTACTTCTGCTCCCGCTAGTTTTCAAGAAGCTTTCAAGAAGAGTCTGGGCTGCCCATCTGTCAGAAATGGTGTAGGGTCTCCTGCTTGGCTGGAGCGGGAGGAGAGGGTTGGACTAGATGACCTACAAGGTCCCTTCTGTTAATCTGTTAGCCTGGTTGTGTGTTTCCTAAGCATAAGCCAAGGTTACCTTTAGACAG
This sequence comes from Thermophis baileyi, assembly GCA_003457575.1. Lineage (NCBI taxonomy): Eukaryota > Metazoa > Chordata > Lepidosauria > Squamata > Dipsadidae > Thermophis > Thermophis baileyi. The sequence goes on from QLTV01002253.1 coordinate 194,692, forward strand.
GTGGATAATGAGGATTTGGGGACCCTCGAGATTGTCGCCCTCAAAGCCCTGGAGAGCAAGTCCCATCCCCCCCCCCCGGAGAGTTTACAGCCAAGGGGCATCTTGGCATCTTTCTGAAAAGATGTGGAACTTGTGTGTGGGGGGGGGCGAGAAATCAAAAGGATACGATCCCTGGACACATTTTAAGCGAGCAAGGGAGGGGTTTCACGAATCAGTATTAATTCTGTTTAAAACTATTAGCCTGAGCAGAAGAGGTCCCACGGAGGTCCGGATTACGTACAGGCGATGATTGCCAAGATCATTTCATTCGGTGACGAGCGGGGTATAACTTTAGCAGGTTGGATTCTGGAAGGGAATGAGAGAGAAAAACAGTGTTGGAAGGGACCTTGGAGGTCATCCAGTCCAATCCCCCTGGTCAAGCAGGAGACCCTGTACCATTCCAGACCAATGGCTGCACAATCTCTTCTTGAAAACCACCAGTGATAGAGCACCCACCACTTCTGGTGGCAAGCTGTTCCACTGGTTCATTGTTCTGATTGTTAGAAAAGTTCTCCTTAATTCGAGGTTGCTTCTCTCCTTGGTTAGTTTCCACCCATTGTTTCTTGTCTTGTCTTCTGGTGCTTTGGAAAATAAGTTGACCCTCTCCTCTTTGTGGCAACCCCTCAAATATTGGAAGACTGCTATCCTGTCTCCCCTAGTCCTTCTTTTCATTAAACTAAATGTACCCAATTCCTGCAACCGTTCTTCGTGTGTTTTAGCCTCCAGTCCCCTAATCGTCTTTGTTGCTCTTCTCTGCCCTCTTTCTAGAGTCTCAATATCTTTTTTTAATATTGTGGCGACCAAAACTGGATGCAATATTCCAAGTGTGGTCTTATCAAGGCATTATAAAGCGGTGCTACTATTTCATGTGTTTCCATCCGTTGCTTCTTGTCCTGCCTTCAGGTGCTTTGGAGAATAGGCTGCCCCCCGCTTTCTTTGGGGCAGCCCCTCAAATAGCAAACGCTGCTATCGTGTCACCCCTTATGTTTTGAATTGAAGTCGTCCATGAAAATAATAAAAACCTCCTTTGCAGAGGTGGCTGCTGAGCTCAGACAAGGCAATTTAATTTATCAATTAAACCGCAAATAGATAATCAGAACTTGGCATTCAATCTCACCTCCTGATTCCCTGAAAGTTGCTTACATTTCTGGATCTTCTTATATGTCCTTATCCTACTGGCCTTTTTACATCTTGTTTCCATCGACTCCACTGTAAGATAGTAATCATCCCTCGTATCCTTCTGGATTTAAAAATAAGTACATGGCCTTTTAATTAATTACAAAACATGATCGGCTTCATCGGTTGCAACCCGGAAAGCACTTTATGCCTTGAGAGCAGCAAGAACATCAGTTCAAGAGGAAATATTTCTGTTTCAGATACGAACAGCAGAAATCATGTCGTTTTGGTCCACGATAACAGTCCCTCCCCTAGAACACCCCCTAAGCTCCCTCCAGCACCCACAAACTCTTCTGTTAAGAGCCCTGGTGGCGCAGTGGTTAGAATGCAGCATTGCAGGCTAACTCTGCCAACTGCCAGGAGTTCGATCCTGACTGGCTCAAGGGCGACTCAGCCTTCCGTCCTTCCAAGATGGATAAAATGAGGACCCAGATTGTTGGGGTGAAATATTCTATGTAAACTGCTTACAGAGGGCTATAAAGCACTGTAAAGCGGTATATAAGTCTAAATGTGCTTCCTTCCTTCCTTCCTTCCTTCCTTCCTTCCTTCCTTCCTTCCTTCCTTCCTTCCTTCCTTCCTTCCTTCCTTCCTTCCTTCCTTCCTCTTAGAATGCAGTATTGCAGGCTAATTCTGCCCACTGCCAGCAGTTCAATCCTGACCTGCTCAAGGTTGACTCAACCTATGGTCCTTCCGAGGTTGGTAAAATGAGGACCCAGATTTTTGGGGGTAAGATGCTGACTTTGTAAACAGCTTAGACAGGGCTGTAAAGCACTATGAAGCAGTATATAAGTCTAACCACTCTTGCAATTGTTTCCAGAAAATTTTGCAGTCCTTTGGCTACTCCAAGGATCCAACGAGGCTGCCCACCTACCCCCCTCCCCCAAATCCTCCCCACCTCCAGACACACACCTGTGACAGTGCCTTCACAACATGAAGCACCTTGAAATAGTTGGCAACGTCGTCTCTGTCCTGGTTGATTTTCTGCACGGCGGCCAGGACTTTTTGCACCCCTCAATCAGTGATGGGCAAGTCGCAAAGATCCTCGGGGTTCCCCAGGAGCAGCTCTGGGGACAGCATCAGGAGGGCGCCGAAGAGGCCGAGAAGGGAGGGGACAGGCAGCCGGCACCGCACCATGGGGCTGGCGAGAGAGAGAAGGTCGCTGGCAGGCGGGGAAGCAGAGTGACCTCGACATATTTGCCTTATATGTGCAAGGAGCCGCAGGTGGCAGCAGCACTCACCTGGGCGGAGGCCACGCCTATTCTCCAGAAGCCCCGCCCTTGTGGCTTGACCGTCTCCACGTCCTTTGGGTTCCCCTTCTGCCCAATTCTTCCTCCTAGTTGAGGTTAGGCTGGGGGGAGAGATAGTTGAGTTACTAGTCGCGGTCTGCTACAAAACATCAGCGCTCCTGCTAGTTGTGTATTTACTGAGCAGAAGCCAAGGCTCCATGTGGGCAATGAGGATGCGGGGAAACTCCGTATCAGAGTTGGTTGCAGAAAAATCAATTTCCAGAAGCACACACAGATAACTGATTCAGGTGGATTCATTAACTTCTTTATAAACATAATAACAGACGAATTTACAATACCATTAGCAGAGGAGTTCTTCAATGTAGCAACAGTTACAAGTAAAACACAAGCAGCTTCTAGTTCAGAGTTCCGAGAGAGACAGCGTGGGCTGAGCCACGCCCAGCCTTCAGGCTTAAGTTTCAGTTTCGATTCTCTGCACAGACTCAGAAGGGTTTAAGCTCCCATTGGCTGACTTAGTTGCTATGCCTATTCATTGGCTGCCCTTGTTAACATGGCTCTCCCAGTTCATGAATATCTTAACACTCCTCCCTTCATGACTGGAAGAGACATAAATCCAATAATTTAATATTCTTCAGATACTTGTATTTGAAGACCCACATTCACAGTTCCCTCCAAATACCTGAGTATCCTTTTTACTGTGATACATCCTTTGCAATGAAACAAAGATCATCCACAAATGCTAATAGTCAGGGGAGAAATGCTCCCGGTCCGCTCTTACCTGTCGGTCACCGTAGAGCCGGTCACCAAGGTAGCGCGAGGCGCCGCCCACCCGCCCGGACGCTGCCATTTGAGTTCTTTTACCCTCTGCAAATGCACAGAACGCTTTGCGCATGCGCAGAGGGTAAAAGAACCTAAATGGCGGCGTCCGGGCGGAGCCTCGCACTGCTGTCGCTACCGGCTCTCCGACGACCGGCAGGCACGCCC
>QLTV01002253.1:207636-225346 GCA_003457575.1 Thermophis baileyi
CCAATAGTCCCTCGCTTCGGGACATAGCCACCACATGTGAAAGAAGGTGCCCTGTTCTTTTTTACATTTCCAACAACTCGAATTTAAATTTGGGTATATTTTCGCTAATCTTTCTGGGGCCAAATACCAATGGTAGAACATTTTGTAATGGTTTTCTTTGTAGGATGCCGATTTGAGTTTGTTATTTTAAAATTTCCAAATTTGTTCCCAGTCTGCCAAGTGTATATTATGTCCCACATTTTTCACCCACGCTAACATTGGTCCTTTCACTATATCTTCCGCCTGATCAAATTGTAACAAATAGTTATAAATTTTGGAAATAATTTTATCTTCTGGGCCCGTTAATAATTTATCTAATTGTTGACTTTTCATTTCAATTCCAATGTCTTCACTATCTTTTTTGTATCTTGATTGAATTTGAAGATAGGGCCACCAATCTATAATTATGCCTTGTTTTTCCAAATCCTCTCTACTTTTTAGTTTTCCGAATCCGTCCAAAATATCTTTATAACTGAGCATTTTACTTATATCAGTTGTATTTGGGTGGATCATCGCCTCCATCGTAGATAGCCAATTAGGAATTTTCAAGTAATGCTTTTTCCTTATTTCCTGCCAACTTTGCATCAATGAAATCTCGAATCGTGTGTCTATAAAAATATTGTTGCGATTTATTTCCCTTGTCCCATAAAAATGCATGCCATCCCTTCTACAAGTCGTGGCCTTCTAGTGTCAATATTCGTCTATTTCTCAAATTAATCCAATCTCTAAGCCAAACCAGCGATGCTGCTTTATAGTACAGCCTCCAGTCTGGGAGCCCAAAGCCACCTCTGCTTCTACTATCTTGCAGATCTATTAACTTAATTCTCGGTTTTTTGCCTTGCCATATAAATTTCGGTATTATTTTATTCAAGTCGGTGAAGAACCTTTTATCCAATTTTATGGGTATAGTTTGAAAATAGTATAGCAGTTTTGGTAAAGTATTCATCTTTATGGTTGCTATCCGACCTAATAAAGATGATTGCAAGTTCCCCCACCTTTCTAAATCTGTTTTAATTTGTTGCACTAATTTTGTATAGTTATTTTCTTTAATTGAGGAACATCTAGCTGTCAGATTGACTCCTAAATATTTGACTTTTTTTGTAATTTGTAGTCCCAATTCTTCTTCTAAATTTTTTTTCTGATTTGATGTCATATTCTTAACTAGTAATTTGGTCTTTTGTTTATTAATTCTAAGGCCTGCCACCTCTCCATATTTTTCTATTTCCTTGATTAATATTGGCCCTGTCTCTTGTGGTTCTTCCAGAAAAAATACCAAATCGTCAGCAAACGCCTGTATTTTATATTCCTCTTTTTTGACCTTAGTCCCTTTAATACTCGAATTGGATCTAATTTTGTTCAACAATATTTCTAGAGTCAATATAAAAAGCAGAGGTGACAGTGGGCATCCCTGCCGGACTCCTTTCATTATCTGGAATGTTCTAGTGGTGTCCCCATTTATTATTACCTTGGCTTTCTGGGAAGAGTATATTGTTTCTATCATCTGTTCAAATTTTTCTCCGAATTTCATTTTTTTAATTTGTCCAATCATACATTGCCAATTTACATTATCGAACGCCTTTTGTGCATCCAGGAAAACCAGTGCAACCTGTTTTTCTGGGTGCGCCTCATAATATTCTAACATATTTAATACAATTCTTGTATTTGTTCTAATTTGTCTTTTTGGGAGAAAACCATTTTGATCCGAATGTATAATTTTATTTAATATTTTCTTTATTCTTTCTGCCATAATATTCATAAAATTTTTATAATCGGCATTCAATAATGAAATTGGCCTATAATTTTGAATTTGATTAACATCGGCACCTTCTTTCGCAATCATAGTAATGTACGCCTCCTTCCATGAATCTGGTATTTTGGCTTTTAGTAAAACTTCATTATACAGGTCTAATAGTAATAGTTCCAGTGGTTCTCCTATACTTTTATAAAATTCTTCTGGCAAACCGTCTGGTCCCGGGGATTTATTGTTTTTTTGCTTTGTAATCGCATTTTTCAATTCCATCAGTGTTATCTCTCTGTTCAACATTGTTTTATCATCTTTGTCTAGTGATGGCATATTTCCTTCCTCTAAGTACTCATTTATTTTGTCTGTTTCTACCTTCTCCTGTTTGTATAACTTCTCAAAATATTCTGAGGTAATATACTTTAACCGATGAAGCCGATCATGTTTTTTAATTAATTAAAAGGCCATGTGCTTATTTTTAAATCCAGGTGATTACTGGAGTCAAATACCATCTTACGGTGGAGTTTGTGGAAACAACATGTAAAAAGAAGGCCGGTAGGAAAATGAAATATAAGAAGATCCAGAAATGTAAGCAACTTCCAGGGAATCAGAAGGTGAGATTGGATGCCAAATTCCGATTATATATTTGCGGTTTAATTGATAAATTAAATTGCCTTGTCTGAGCTCAGCAGCCACCTCTGCAAAGGAGGTTTCAATTATTTTCGTGGACAACTTCAATTCAAAACATTAGGGGTGACACAATAGCGGTGTTTGTTATTTGAGGGGCTGCCGCAAAGAAAACGGGGGGTCAACTTCCTGGGAATTGGCAGGTGGTGAGATTGGATGCCACGTTCCGATTATATATTTGCAGTTTAGCTGATAAAACCTGCCATGTCTGAGCTCAGCAGCCGCCTCTTGCAAAGGAGGTTTTAATTATTTTTATGGACTACTTCAATTCAAAACATTAGGGGCGACACGATAGCAGAGTTCCAATATTTCAGGGGCTGCCTTTGGCTACACGAAAGACCCACCTGGCTGGGGAATTCTGGGAGTTGATGTCCCCACATCTGGCTTTAGGCTGGCAAAGCTGAGAAACTGCCCAGAAGGTCTCACCTGTGTCACTCTCTTGGTGACATCTGTCAGGAATGCTCCAATTGAATTCTTATATGAGCAGATGTTGAACTTGGTGGTGTGAAGGACATTGCCAACGTCTCTGCCAAAGAATAGAATAGAATAGAAAATAGGAATAGAATAGAATAGAATAGAATAGAATAGAATAGAATAGAATAGAATAGAATAGAATAGAAAATAGGAATAGAATAGAATAGAAAATAGGAATAGAATAGAATAGAATAGAATAGAATAGAATAGAATAGAATAGAATAGAATAGAGCTGGTAGGGACCTTGGAGGTCTTCTAGTCCATCCCCCTGCTCAAGCAGGAGAACCTATACCATTTCAGATAAGTGACTGTGACAAAGAAGAGTGGGGAGGGGGTCAGCCTATTCTCCAAAGCACCAGAAGGCAAGACATGAATCAATGGATGGAAACTAATCAAGGAGAGAAGCAACCTGGAATTAAGGAGAAACTTCCTGACAGTGAGAACAATTAAACAGTGGAACAACATGCCACCAGAAGTTGTGGGTTCTCCATCACTTGAGGCTTTTAAGAAGAGATTGGACAGCCATTTGTCTGAATGGTATAGGGTCTTCTGCTTGAGCAGGGGGTTGGGCTAGACGACCTCCAAGGTCCCTTCCAACTCTGTTATTCTGTTATTCTGAAGCCCTAGTCTATAGGGCTTGCTTCACATTAAGCTTGGAACAAGATTTTCAATCCTCACCACTGCATCTTTGGCAGGCTTCTCCACATGCACAATCTTTTTCTGTGTGTAACATCTGTTGTGGCGTGGAAAACACTCATCCAGATTAAAAGCCAGATTCACTTAACAACCGGGGTTACCAGGGGTAGGCTGCTGGGGGTTCTCAGGGGTTCGGGAGAACCTCTAGCTAAGATTCTGTGCAGTTCAGAGAACCCCCAAATCCCACTCCTGGCTGGCCCCACCCACCCCGCCCCTCCCAGGAGTCCCCACGCGGCCCATTTTGGATGCAGGTAAGTGCAGGGCGCGCGCAGAGGCTCGGGGAGGGCGAAAAACGGACCTACCGGAAGTTTGGGAAGGCTGAAAATGGGCCCATTTCCGGCCTCCAGAGGGCCTCCGGAGCCCGGGAAGGGCAAAAACACCCCCCCCCACGTGTTGCAGGAGGCCGACTAGGCCACGCCCACCATGGCCACGCCCACCCAGCAACTGGGCAGAGAACCCCTTGCTAACATTTTTGAAGCCCACCCCTGCGGGTGACTAACTTATCGACTGCAGTGATTCGCTTAACAACTGTGGCAAGAAAGGTCGTAAAACGGGGCAAAACTCACTTAATTTAGCAACATAAATTTTGGGCTCCGTTGTGGTCGTAAGTCGAGGACTGCCTGCATGGTAAGTCTTAAATTTGCAAGCCAAGGGCTCCCTTTAGTGGCAATATAGAGGAAATACAGGAAAAAAGGATAGAAGCTAATACCACATGTCAGATCCATTGGGGACCTAGAAACCTGGCTGGGAAAACTAAAAAAAGCAGAAAGAAATGAGAAGCAAATTAGAAACAGAAGTGGAAAACACTAACACACAAATGTTTCTTGGGGCTTCCAGGTTTGGCTGCATAAATCCAGACTACCACAAGACACAAAGAATGCAACACAAAAAACCCTCTACTGTCTCTTGAGTGTGCAGATTTCTTTAATCTAGAATGATCCAGTAACCCTGAGTTTGCCTTCCTATCAAAATTCAGCCAAATTCAAAAAGTTGGTCGGAGCTGTCAGGAAAGCCAGGTTTTGCACAGCCGAACCCGTGGGTTTCTTCTCCAAAGCAGGGGGTCTCCTCCAACCTTGGCAACTTTAAGACTTGTGGACTTCAAGGGGGAAGAGCAAATCCAACTTGGAACTAAGGAGAAACTTCCTAACAGTGAGGGAAAATTAACCAGTGGAACGGCTTCCCTCCCAGAAGTTGTGGGTGCTCCATCACTGGAGGATATCAAGAAGAGACTGGACAGCCACTTGTCTGAAATGGTATAGGGTCTTCTGCCTGAGCAGGGGGTTGGACTAGATGACCTACAAGGTCCCTTCCAACCCCGTTATTCTATGATTAGAAGAACCTTGTTATTCTAGGATTGCAGGAACTGGGTTTGTCTAGTCTAGAGAAAAGAAGGACCAGGGGTGACATGATAGCAGTCTTCCAGTATTTGAGGGGCTGCCCCAAAGAGGAGGGGGTCAGCCCAGGGGTGAAATGCTCTCGGTCCGCTCTTACCTGTCGGTCGCCGTAGAGTCGGTCGCCAAGGTAGCGTGAGGCGCCGTCCACCCACCCGTCATCTCAGGTAAATGATCTGATCTGGAGCTGCTTCTGTCAATGTGGCAACTTCATCAGGTCTGCCCTTTTCTTTTAGACATCACTATGCTATGATAGTACATGCTTTGGATATCTCCAGGTTGAATTATCATAATTTGCTTTATATGGATTTTCCCTTGAAACATATCCAACATCTTCAGGCCATGCAGAAGCCAAAAGCATGGTTTGCCAGGAAGGAAGGGAAGGGAGGGAGGGAAGAGGGAGTCAACCTATTCTCCAAAGCACCTGAAGGCAGGACAAGAAACAGTGGATGGAAACTAATCAAGGAGAGAAGCAACCTGGAATTAAGGAGAAACTTTCTAACAGTGAGAACAATTCAATAGTGGAACTATTTGTCTCCAGAAGTTGTGGGTGTTTCATCACTGGAGGTTTTTAAGAAGAGGCTGGACAGCCACCTGTCTGGAATGGTATAGGATCTCCCGCTTGAGCAGAGGCTTGGACTAGAAGACCTCCAAGGTCCCTTCCAGCTCTGTTCTGATTGATTGATTGGGTTACCTTTAATATAGTTGATTTTAGTCACTGCACTATACACAATGAATGAATAGCTCCCTGACCTAATCCAAGTTTATTATTATTATTTTTTGAAGGACACATCCATTTTATACTTTTACCTGAGGGAAATCAGGAGATTCAGGCAGTTCAAAGGAGTATAAAGATTTATTGCAAGCTTAAGCTCTACAAGAATCTGACCAACTAACAGTCAAGGGAAATGAGCGGGTGTTAAGAGAGGCATTCAAGCTGGGTTGGACTGAGATCTCCTATGGGCACGCAGGGACTCATGACTGATGACGTGTTTGACCCCTCCCTCAGCCTGGCCATCTCCCACAAATGGGTACACATTGTCTACAGTACCCATTCAAAAGGTAGAACCTTTGAAATCCTTCAAAAATATATATAATTTGCTGCTATTTCTATTGCACTGTATTTCCTAATTAAGAGTTAGGTAAAGGTACCCTCGCACATACGTGCTAGTCGTTCCCGACTCTAGGGGGCGGTGCTCATCTCCGTTTCTAAGCCGAAGAGCCAGCGCTGTCCGAAGACGTCTCCTTGGTCATGTGGCCGGCATGTCTAAATGCCAAAGGCGCACGGAACACTGTTACCTTCCCTATTTTTGGTCCCTATTTTTCTACTTGCATTTTTACATGCTTTCGAACTGCTAGGTTGGCAGAAGCTGGGACAAGTAACGGGAGCTGACTCCGATACGCGGCGCTAGGGATTCGAACCGCCGCACTTTCTGATCGACAAGCTCAACGTCTTAGCCACTGAGCCACCGCGTCCCCTCTTATTAAGAGTTATTATGTTTAATTTTATCTGTCATTTTCCCATTTAACTGTTGCATGTGTTTTATTCGTTTTTTTCATCTCTACGCCGCATCTTGATATCTCATTTCTCTACTGTTATTATTACATATTTTGTATTCATATCAGCCTGCCTACTGTTTATTTGCTGTGACTTTAAATAAATTGTTCCATTTGTCCTCGTCCTAATTCGGCTTTCATGCTATTCATTACACATCTGCTAAGCTTTCCAGAACATTGACGGAAACTAATTTTCTTTGTCACTTTTTAAAGCCATCAATACAAAAAGGCACTTGTGTTTCTCTCACCTTCTTTCTTTCTTTCTTTTTTTCTCCTAGCAAAATATCTATTTCTTTCTGACTAAAGATGAAAACTGTTCCAAGTCACATCTAAGGATGGGAGAGAACGTGGCTTAATTCTCATAGGTTGTAGGTAATTTTTGCCTTTTCAAATTAACACGCAAACTTCATTCTCATTCAAAGATTTCAATAAGCTGAACTTTAAAAAAATAAATATGGACTGAACAAATAACAGATAAAATAACAGATAAAAAAACTACAGGTACTCCTCAACCTACGACCACAATGGAGCCCAAAATTTTCATTGCTAAGCGAGACAGTTCTTAAGTGAATTTTGCTCCATTTTACAACCTTTCCTGCCATGGTTGTTAAGGGAATCATCGCAGTTGTTAAGTCAGTAACACGACTGTTAAGTGAATCTGGCTTCTCCATTGACTTTGCTTGTCAGAAGGTCGCAAACCCATGACCTCAGGACACTGCGACCATCATAAATATGAGTCGATTGCCAAATAGCTGAATTTTGATGACGTGACTATGGGGATGCCGCAATGGTTGTAAGTGTGAAAAAAAACACTCATCAGTCACTTTTTTTCCAGTGACTTTTGCGATTTTGAACTGTCATTAAATGAACTGTTGTAAGTCAAGGACTTATCTGTAGTTCTGTTCAATAGTTAATGCAATAAAACAATTTCAAATGTCATAATTATTAACATTTTAAAAAGACAAAACAGAGGGCCTGATTAATAATAGCTTAATTCCAAAACCTGACTACATTGTTTGAAAGCGTTTTTTTTTTCTTGGTCCTTGAAAAAAAAAGTCAGATATTGATAGAAAATTGACATTAATAACCCTCTGTTGAAAATCAGCTATGGATCTCTTCTTTTACCGTAGTGTTTGGTAATTATTTTAGCGACCCCTCGTGCTTGAGAAATCCATAATTGTTGACCTCTATTGATTCTAAATACAGGTGGTCCTTGAATTACGACCAGAATCGAGCCCCAAATTTCCGTTGCTAAGCGAGACATTTGTTAAGTGAGTTTTGCCCCATTTTGCCACCTTTCTCGCCACAGTTGTTAAGTGAATCTGCACTTGTTAAATGAGCCACATGGTTGTTAAGTGAATCTGGCTTCCTCGTTGACTTTGCTTGTCAGAAGGTCGCAAAAGGGGATCACGAGACCACGGGACACGGCGACCATCATAAGTACATGTCAGTTGCCAAGCCTCCGAATTTTTTTTTTAAAAATAGTCTTTATTAATTTTCCCATTAAAAAAAAATACATATATGTACAAAAAACATACATACATACATTTGACTTACAACATAAAACAAATATATGACGTAGCCACTTCTACGTCAACAAATATAACAAATATAACAATAAAAATGTCCTTTTACAGCTTATTCATATTATTTTCTTATATATTTACTGTTTACAATAAATTCATTCTTACTCTATTCTAATATTCTAATACAAAGTAATCTAAATTCACTAAGTTGAGTCACCCATTATTTTCTTTTTCAACAACTATTTCCTTTGTGTTACATAGCAAAATATCAAATTATTTTCTTATAACATATACCGAAAGTGAAGTGATGTAATTCTTTCTATTATCATAGTTTAAATAACCATCTATATAAATAAAAATGTAAATGTTCGTTTGTTCAAAATCTTAAATCTCCGAAAGTTCTTCACCGATTGCTTTGAAATTTTGACACAACGTTGTATTCGAATACGCGAGTGTTTTTGTATACCTATATTATATAGATGTCACACCTGTGACAGGTAACAACATGTTTTTTTGTGAAAAACAGCGCCATCTGCTGGACGTAAAAGCAACACACACTATACTAAACATGTTACGATTCCATTTCAATGTTTCTGATTTACGATCCATTTACGATTTCCACATTTCCAATATAAATCGCACATGGCTGAAGATATGTTCCATCGAATACACAAGGAAAATTCAAATATGAACATGCATTTCACAGCAGAATTCTACAACGAAGCATTGATAATGATTGAAGATTTCTGCTTAGAAATCGCGAACAAAGTTCTCAATCAATTGGGAATGTCATCACCAAATCGATCTGCTGCTGCTTCGTTCGATGCAGAATTGCGTCCTGAACAAAATTACAACACGGCTGATCACCAGACTGAGCCACAGCAACGCGTGGCCGGGTACAGCTAGTTTTATAATAAATTTTGATACTTATTTTGTTAATTACACAACATTAATTCAGAAGATAAACAAAGATTTGGACAAGTGGTCCAAACTACAGCTATCTTTTATGGGTAAGATAGCCACAATCAAAATGAATATTCTACCTAAGATCTTATTTCTATTCCAGGTGGCCCCAATAAAACTAAACAAAAACTTTTTCATGGGCTTGAATAAAATGATACATAAATTTATATGGTCGAGAATTAAAACAAGATTATTACAAGCCAAGCCTCCGAATTTTATTCACGTGACCCGAGGGATGCTACAACAGTCGTAAATGTGTGAAAATTGGTCCTAAATCTCTTTTTTTTCAGTGCCGCTGTAACTTCAAACGGTCACTCAACGAACTGTCGTAAGTCCAACAACAGTGGATGTAAGAGCTTTGCGGTGCAGTCGTATGATCTGAAAACACGCCGGGCAGCCAGGACGGAAGGCAGACCTGCGTTACCTGAAGGCTTTGAGCGGCCTCAAAAGAACAGCTGGTGTTTCTCTGGTGCTAATTAGATGATTAGCAATGAAGGGGGTGAGATTTCAGCTCTCGGTCACCCGCTGCCTAATTTCTTAAAAAAACGGTGGTCCTCCACCACTTCCCTGGATTTTCCGAGAGTCTTTCCCCCCCCTCTCCTGCTGGAAGAATTCTTTCCTCCGGAAGAACAGAACAGAACAGAATAACAGAGTTGGGAAGGACCTTGTAGGTCATCTAGTCCAACCCCCCGCCCAAGCAGGAGACCCTTCACCATTGATTAACAGATTAACAGAGTTGGAAGGGACCTTGTGGGTCATCCAGTCCAACCCCCCACCCAAGCAGGAGACCCTACACCATTTATTAACAGATTAACACAGTTGGACCATGGACGGGACCTTGTAGGTCATCTAGTCATCTAGACCGTGGACGGGACCTTGTAGGTCATCTAGTCCAACCCCCTGTCCAAGCAGGAGACCCTACACGATTTCTGGCAGATGGCAGTCCAGTCTCTTCTTGAAAGCTTCTAGTGATGAAGCTCCCACAACTTATGAAGGCAACTTCTTTTCCATGGGTTGATTGTTCTCGCTGTCAGGAAATTTCTCCTTATTTCTAGGTTGAATCTCTCCTTGTTCAGTTTCTAGAATAAGAATAAGAATAAGAATAAGAATAAGAATAGAATAGAATAGAATAGAATAGAATAGAATAGAATAGAATAGAATAGAATAGAATAGAATAGAATAGAATAGAATAGAATAGAATAGAATAGGAATATAGAATATAGAATAGAATATAGAATAGAATATAGAATAAAATAAATATAGAATAGAATATAGAATAAAATTAGAATAGAATAGGAATAGGAGAATATAGAATAAAATATAGAATAGAATAGAATATAGAATAAAATATATAGAATAGAATACAGAATACAGAATACAGAATACAGAATAAGAATAGAATAGAATAGAATAGAATAGAATAGAATAGAATAGAATAGAATAGAATAGAATAGAATAGAATAGAATAGAATAGAATAGAATAGAATAGAATAGAATAGAATAGAATAGAATAGAAATAGGAGAATATAGAATAAAATATAGAATAGAATAGAATATAGAATAAAATATATTGAATAGAATATAGAATAAGAATAAGAATAAGAATAGAATAGAATAGAATAGAATAGAATAGAATAGAATAGAATAGAATAGAATAGAATAGAATAACAGAGCTGGAAGAGACCTTGGAGGTCTTCTAGTCCAACCCCCTGCTCAAGCACGAGACCCTGTACCATTCCAGACAAATGACTGTCCAATCTCTTCTTACAAACTTCCAGTGATGGAGCACCCACAACTTCTGAAGGCAAGCCGTTCCACTGGTTAATTGTTCTCACTGTCAGGAAATTTCTCCTTAGTTCCAGGTTGCTTCTCTCCTTGATTAATTTCCATCCGTTGCTTCTTGTCCTGACTTCTAGTGCTTTGGAGAATAAGTTGACCCTCCCCTCTTCTTTGTGGCAGCCCCTGAGATATCAGAATGGGTGACATTTATTCAGTCCTCCATGAAAAATGAAAAGGTGTGCTTGGTTCTTTATATGTTTTAGCATCCAGTCCCCTAATCTTAGCGTCCAGTCCCCCGAGAGCTGAGGTGGCGCAGTGGTTAGAGTGCAGTACTGCAGGCTACTTCAGCTGACTGCTAGCTGCAGTTCGGCAGTTCAAATCCCACTAGGCTCAAGGCTGACTCAGCCTTCCATCCTTCCGAGGTGGGTAAAATGAGGACCCAGATTGTTGGGGGCAATAGGCTGACTCTGTGAACCGCTTAGAGAGGGCTGTAAAGCACTGTAAAGCGGTATATAAGTGCTATTGTTATCTTTAGTCACCACAATATAAAAATGATGTTGAGACTCTAGAAAGAGTGCAGAGAAGAGCCACAAAGATGATTAGGGGACTGGAGGCTAAAACATATGAAGAACGGTTGCTGGAATTGGGTATGTCTAGTTTGATGAAAAGAAGGATTAGGGGTGACATGTTAGCAGTCTTCCAATATTTGAGGGGCTACCACAAAGAAGAGGGGGTCAACGTATTCTCCAAATAGGCATCAGAAGGCAAGACAAGAAACAATGGATGGAAACTAAGCAAGCTAAGCAAGGAGAGAAGCAACCTGGAATAAGGAGAAATTTCCTAACAATTAACCAGTGGAACTGCTTGCCTCCAGAAGTTGTGGGTGCTCTAACACACTGGAGGTTTTCAAGAAGAGATTGGACAGCCATTTGTCTGAAATGGTCTAGGGTCTCCTGCTTGAACAGGGAGTTGGACTAGAAGACCTCCAAGGTCCCTTCCAACTCTGTTATTCTGTTTAATCATCAAAGTTACAACGGCATTGAAAAAAATGACGTATGACCAGTTTTCACATTTACGACTGTTGCAGCATCTCCAAGGTGACATGATCAAAATTCAGATGCTTGGCAACTGGTTCCTATTTATGACGGTCGCAGTGTCTCAGGGTCACGTGACCCATTTTTGCGACCTCCTAGCAAGCAAAATCAAAGGCCAAGCCCGATTCCCTTAACAACCTTGGGCCTAACTTAACAACTGCAGCGATTCACTTCACAACGGTGGCAAGAAAGGTCGTAAAATGGGGAAGAACTCACTCAACTCAACTGTCTCGCTTAGCCACGGAAATTTGGGGCTCAGTTGTGGTCATAAATCAAGGACCAGCTACATTGCCTCCCCCAGAATACTGAGGTTTGCACCCAGTGGCACATCCGCTTCACCAAGTGTTTGCAAGGAGCATGGTTGGGGACGTCCTTTTGCAACTGTGCATAATTCTAACCTGGGTCTGTGGAGACTCTCCGTCATCCAGGTCATGGTTGTCCCAAAGGTGCTTTTTTCAGGAGGCAACTGGACTTTCTGGTTTTTTCTTTTGAAGACGTTTCGCTTCTCATCCAAGAAGCTTCTTCAGCTCTGACTGGATGGTGGGGAATGGAAGGATTGATACTCCTTGCAGGCAGCTGGTCATTTGCATTCTTTGAGAGAGCCGTTGAGGCCACTTGGAGCTTTACCTGTGTCCTCAGGGTCACCTGAGTGGTGCTCCTGGTTCCTGTAGTCTGCAATTTTTTCCCCTCTGGAAATCCATTCTTACTCCCACACCATTCAAAGGGTGTTCACCCCAAATTGTATAGTTAAAAGTCTGTGGAGATTCTCCGTCCTCCAGGGCGTGGTTGTCCCAAAGGTGCTTCTTTCAGGAGGCAACTGGACTTTCTTGTTTTTTCTTCGAAGACGTTTCGCTTCTCATCCAAGAAGCTTCTTCAGCTCTGACAGGATGGTGGAGAATGGAAGGATTTATATTCCTTGCAGACAGCTGGTCATTTGCATCCTTTATTTAGAGCAGCGGTTCTCAACCCGTGGGTCGCGACCCCTTTGGGGGTCGAACGACCCTTTCACAGGGGTTGCCTAAGCGTGCGCTAGCCCGCCATCTTGGTGACTGGCAACGCGCACGCGTGGGGAGGGGGTGGGGAGGGGGTCGCGGCGGCGAGGTGGGGGTCGCGGCATTAGGAAGGTTGAGAACCACTGATTTAGCGGGTCGTTGAGGCCACTTGGAGGTTTATCTGTATTCTCAGGGTCTAATCTGGGTCCTTTCCAGGCCCACCCAAGACACCGCTATTTTCCTTGGCATCTTAGTTCTGTGGTGTTGCATCCAGAGACTTTTACGAGAGTGGCTTATGGTCATTGTTGCTCCGTTCTTCCCCGTGATATTTCCTGGACTGGTATTCCCGACAGAACAACATTGATTTTTAGACATTATCTCATAGGATCACAGCTTTGAAAAAGAGCCCAGTCTCCTATATAGTCTGCCGCATCGAACACAACAAAGCCTTGTGTGACACTTTTAAAGGCTAATAAATGCACTGGGGCGTCAGCGCCTGTGAACCTGTTTCCTAATTAATGTGCTAGTCATTAAGGTGACTCGAGATTCTTTCATCTCCTATCTTTGATGTTTTATTAATCTCTCTCCCCCCCCACCCCACCCCTTTCTTCCCGAAAACCCTGTGCAGTTTATAAAAGATTTATGGTGCAGTGCGGTACTCTTTAGCTGACCTTAGCTGCTCTTGAAAAAGCTAAGCAGGCTTGGAACCAGGTTTGAATTCGGAGGGGAGACCATCAGGAGATCAGAGCTGTAGGTTAGTCAACGATGTTTTCAGGTGTCGAACTTTAGTTTAGTAAATTTTGGAGTTCCCTCCCTAGATTTAGGGCACGATCGGAGTATCAGATTGGAATGGGAAGGTAAACATTCGGCTTGGGTGCCGTCGTCTGACAACCTCACAAGGTTGTTGTGAAGATGAAGGAGCCGGGGAGGAGTTTGGGAAAGGCAAGACTGGATTTAGTCTGTGGAGATTCTCAGTCCTCCAGGTCCTGGTTGTCCCAAAGGTGCTTTTTCAAGACGCAACTGGACTTTCTGGTTTTTCTTTGAAGACGTTTCGCTTCTCATCCAAGAAGCTTCTTCAGCTCTGACTGGATGGTGGGGAACGGAAGGATTTATACTCCTTGCAGGTAGCCGGTCATTTGCATCCTTTTAGAGAGTCATTGAGGCCACTTGGAGGTTTAGCTGTGTCCTCAGATAAGTGGGCCCTTCCACAGCCATTTGCACCACTCAGGTGACCCTGAGGACACAGATAAACCTTCAAGTGGCCTCAACGACCCTCTAAAAGGATGCAAATGACCAGCTGCCTGCAAGGAGTATAAATCCTTCCATTCCCCACTACCCTGTCAGAGCTGAAGAAGCTTCTTGGCTGAGAAGCGAAACGTCTTCAAAAGAACAAAACAAGAAAGTCCGGTTGCCTCCTGGAAAAGCACCTTTGGGGCAAGACTGGATTATTGAAATTATTGGAGGTTAATACAGGTAGTCCTTGACTTACAACAGTTTGTTTAGTGACCGTTCAAAGTTACAACGGCACTGAAAAAAGTGACTTATGACCGTTTTTCACACTTACGACCGTTGCAGCATCCCCGTGTTCACGTGATTGACATTCGGATGCTTGACAACTGTTTCATATTTATGACGGTCGCAGTGTCCCAGGGTCATGTGATTCTCTTTTGCGACCTTTGAACAAGTCCATGGGGAGGCCAGCTTCACTTAACAACCGTGTGACTAATTTAACAACCGCAGTGATTCACTTAACAACTTTGGCAAGAAAAATCAGTAAAATCGGGCAAAACTCGCTTCACCAATTTCTCACTTAGCAACATACATTTTGAGCTCCGCTGTAGTCATAAATTGAGGATTATTTATACTGCAGGCATGGAATGCTCAAAGAACGTTGTACAGTATTCAAACGGGAACAAAAAATGATTCAAAGGGGATTTTCATGACTTGGGGGCTTCCAGTGATACTGTGATGTCAGCTTCCATAATTCCCAGCCCATTCGCATGGGATTATGGGTGCTGCTTCCCCATGCCATCTGAGGTTACATGTCCTATCATCAGGCGTGGGTTTCACTTACCTTCGGAACTGTGAACGCGTGCGTGGCGCTTCTGCCCATGCGCAGATCGTCTGTGATGACGTCAGGGCGGGTGGGCGGAGCTTCCCGCCACCGCTGCTACCGGTTCGCCTGAACTGGGGCGAACCGGTGGCAACCCACCACTGCCTATCATCCATTTGAAGCCCACCTATCCTAGAATTAGAATAATAGAATCTTAGGGTTGGAAGGGACCTTGGAGGTCTTCTAGTCCAACCCCTGCCCAAGGCAGGAGTCCTCACACCACATACCCCAGATAAACAGATGTCCGATCTCTTCTTTAAAACCTGCATTCTTCAACTGCATCACCAAGAATGATCAACCTGGCCCTGACTATCTCCTCAAAGTCTGGCTGCAAAACCAGACCCTCCATATGGACGGAATGCTGCTGCCAACTCACTGCTGCCAATTCGCCATGGCCAACTAGCCGTGCTCACCTCACCACAGCCACCTTGCCACAGGACATCTCGCCACGGCCAATTTGCCACGGGACAACGCTCTGCGGGACAATTCAACAATGTTATTTAATAATTTATTTCAAATTAAGTATTTTAATTTTTGTCATTTGCATTTCATTCTGTCCCTGTTTTTGCATCCTTTAATGATTCTATTCCACCATTTCTTCAATATTATGTAACTTTTGTCCTGGGGCAAGTTATCCCACAGCAAGTTGGCCGTGGCAAGTTGGCATGGCAAGTTGGCCAAATTGGTGACTTGGCTGTGATGAGTTGTCCTACACCCTCTGCTAGCAGCACGAAGGCCCATGTTGGTGGAGAGTTCCAAAATTTGGGGGGGGGGGTCATTTGCAATGTTATTTAATAATTTATTTCAAATTAAGTATTTTAATTTTTGTCATTTGCATTTCATTCTGTCCCTGTTTTTGCATCCTTTAATGATTCTATTCCACCATTTCTTCAATATTATGTAACTTTTGTCCCGCAGCAAGTTGGCCATGGTGAGTTGGGCGTGGTGAGTTGGCCATAGCGAGTTGGCCATGGTGAGTTGGCCATGGCGAATAGGCCATGGTGAGCTGGCCATGGGAAGTTGGCCGTGGTGAGTTGGCCATGGTGAGTTGGCCATGGCGAATAGGCCGTGGTGAGTTGACCATGAGAAGTTGGCCGTGGTGAGTTGGCCATGGTGAGTTGGCCGTGATGAGTTGGCCATGGTGAGTTGGCCATGGAGAGTTGGCCATAGGGAGTTGAGTCAGCTGCCAAGCATTTTATTTTAAAATTAAAGCATTTTAATTTTGATCACAGGACCATGGAGATGCTGCAACGGTCATAAGTGTGAAAAATGGTCATAAGTCACATTTTCCAGTGCCGTGGTAACTTTGAACAGTCACTAAATGAACTGTTGTAGGTCGAGGACTACCTATACTAAAACCTAAACCTGGGTTAATGAAATACAGTAGAAAGCACAAAATGATATGCTGAGACAAGGGCTACACCCCCACAATTTGCCAAACCACAAAATAACAAATCCTATTCTAGTCTAATTTAGCTCCGGAAAGTTTGGGCTGACCTCTTCTTTTTAAGCCTCTTACACAGTATGCAAATCTGTCGATTTGGTTTTTCTCCTGGTTTCTCATCTTTGTCAAGTTCGCTTTCCCAGCGCTGAGATTCTTTTTAAAGCTCACCTAAAATTGCAGAGATTTGGAGATAACGTTTTCTCAAGGCAAAAGCAGTTTCTTTCCAATTCTGCTCACCGTACACAGTTTATGCCGTCAGCGGTTACTCACATCATGCAATTTCCCACAATCTGGGATGAAGAAATCCACCTTTTGAAAGGCGGCGTTGCGCAAAGAGAGATTAGAACGTTCTTGAACAAAGTGTGCACTCTGAAATTTGAAAAAAAAAAAAAACCTGGGCTCTGATTTATATATCTAATCCGCAATGTGGATTAGAGTAGCACCATACACGAAATGGAATTCAATGTAGAGAAAAGTAAGGTTTTGACATGTAGGCAAGAAAAATCAAATGTACAGGTAAAGATTAGGTGAAGCTCGGCTCAATAGTAGTAACTGTGAGAGGGATCTTGGAGTCCTAGTGGACAATCACTTAAATATGAGCCAGCCGTGTGCTGCAGCTGCCAAAAAAGCCAACACAGTTCTAGGCTGCATAAACAGAGGGATAGAATCAAGATCACATGAAGTGTTAATACCATTTTATAATGCCTTGGTAAGGCCACACTTGGAATACTGCATCCAGTTTTGGTCACCATGATGTAAAAAAAAATATGTTGAGACTCTGGAAAGAGTGCAGAGAAGAGCAACGAAGATGATTAGGGGACTGGAGAATAAAACTTATGAAGAACAGTTGCAGGAATTGGATATGTCTAGTTTAACGAAAAGAAGGACCAGGAGAGACATGATAGCATTGTTCCAATATCTGAGGTGCTGCCACAAAGAAGAGGGGGTCAACCTATTTTCCAAAGCACCTGAAGGCAGGACAAGAAACTATGGATGGAAGCTAACCAAGGAGAGAACCAACCTAGAAATTAGGAGAAATTGCCTAACGGTGAGAACAATCAATCAGTG
Organism: Thermophis baileyi; assembly: GCA_003457575.1. Classification (NCBI taxonomy): domain Eukaryota; kingdom Metazoa; phylum Chordata; class Lepidosauria; order Squamata; family Dipsadidae; genus Thermophis; species Thermophis baileyi. The sequence continues at coordinate 225,201 of QLTV01002253.1, forward strand.
GAACAGCTTCTTTCAGAAGTTATGGGTGCTCCATCACTGGAGGTTTTTAAGAAAAGATTGGACAACCATCTGTCTGAAATGGTATAGGGTCTCCTGCTTGAACAGAGGGCTGGACTAGAAGACCTCCAAGGTCCCTTCCAGCTCTA
>QLTV01002253.1:230928-244235 GCA_003457575.1 Thermophis baileyi
TAGTAGCCTGGGAAGGGCGAAAACGGCCGTCCCCACCCTCCCGGAGGTCCTCCGGAGGCCGGAAATGTTCCGTTTGCCAACTTTCGGTTGGACTGGAAGTCCCATTTTTTTGCTCTCCCCAGGCTTCAGAGCCTTTCTAGGAGCCTGGGCAGGGTGAAAACGGCCTTCCCCACCCCCCCGGATGCCCTCCGGGGGCCTAGAAAGGCTCTGGAGCTTGGGGAGAGCAAAAAAGGGCCTTCCCCACCCCCTCCGGAGGCTGGAAACAGCCTGTTTCCCGACTCCCAGTGGGCCCAGAAGGCCCGAAAATCAGCTGGCCGGCGCACGCATATGCGCCGGACCTGAGCTCGCGTGCCCACCGATATGGCTCCGCGTGCCACTTGTGGAACGTGTGCCATAGGTTCACCATCACGGCCCTATATCATTTCAGCCAAATGGCTGTCCAGTCTCTTCTTCAAAGCCTCCAGTGATGGAGCACCCACAACTTCTGGTGGCAAGCTGTTCCACTGGTTAATTGTTCTCACTGTCAGGAAATTTCTCCTTAGTTCCAGATTGCTTCTCTCCTTGATTAGTTTCCATCCATTGATTCTTGTCCTGCCTTCTGGTGCTTTGGAGAATAGGTTGGCCCCCTCTTCTTTGTGGCAACGGTCCCTCAAATATTGGAAGATTGCTATCATATCCCCCCTAGTCCTTCTTTTGATTAAATTAAACATACCCAGTTCCTGCAACCGTTCTTCATATGTTTTAGCCTCCAGCCCCCTAATCATCTTTGTTGCTCTTCTCTGCACTCTTTCTAGAGTCTCAACATCTTTTTTGTAATATGGTGACCAAAACTGGATGCAGTATTTTCCAAGTGTGGTTGTTCAGTCGGGTGAGTGAAGAGACTGGAGACAACAGCTCTTTATTATAACTATGTACAGATCCAGCAGAGAGCCAGTCTGACAGCTTGCCCTTATATAGGGAGCTGTCAGATGGCTCAGCCAATCAGAGGCCGGTTAGTTTCCCGCTCAAACAGAGGACCTGGTTGTAAACGGGCACTCTGGATATGTAACAGTGGTCTTACTAAGTCTTTGTAAAGCGCTACTAATACATCATGTGATCTTGATTCTATCCCTCTGTTAACGCAACCTAGGATTGCCTTGGCTTGATATGTAACACCCCTCCCCTCTTAGATGGAACATTCCACTTAGCATACGTAGTCCCGTAAGTAGGTGGGGCGTTTGCAGACTCTTTCAGACCTGCGCAGCTCAGTAGGTGCGGCGGCAGCGGCCTGAGAGGTTGGGTCTGCTGCTGTCTCCTGCTCCACCAATGGAAGCTCCTGGAAGCTTTCGGGTGGGGCCTTGGCCTCGACTGGAACCGGTTCACGGTTGGTGCGTCGCTGGATACCCGGTTCTTCAGGTACGTGTTCCGCCTCCCTCGGGCTTGAGTTAGCTGTAGGTGGATCGCATTGGAAGTTATTATTGTTTGGTTTTGATTTACCCTCTACTAATTCTAAACTTGTTTGGCGCCGGCTGCGTAATTGATCTATATGCCGCCGCCATTTCCGCCCATCGTCTAGTTCAACAATGTATGAGCAAGGACCAGTGATTTCTATTATTTTCCCAGGTAGCCATAGGGACCCCTCGGCAAATTTTTTTGTGAAGACCAGGTCCCCGATGCTAAAGGACCTGGTTTGTTTGTTTGTTTGTTCCTGGTCTTTCAGTGCTGAGTAACTTGGATGTAACCGATCTAGTATTGATCGCAGCCACCAGCCCATTAACAGCTCGGCTGGGCTTCTCCCTGTTGCTGTGCTTGGGGTAATGTGCTGGACTAGCAGGAATTTGTCCACCCTGGCTTGCCACTCTCTGGGGCCTAACCGCCCTAGGGCCTCTTTGGCCGATCTGACCATCCTTTCCGCTTGACCATTACTGGCCGGGTGGAAAGGAGCAGTCAATGCATGGCAGATACCCTGCTTCGCGAGAAACCCCTCGAATTGTGTGGCCGTGAATTGAGGTCCGTTGTCGGAGACAAGGACATTGGGTAGGCCGTGCATTCTGAATAGTCTCCTTAAGACTCGTATGACTGCTTCAGCTGTTGTTGACCCCATGAGCATGATCTCCAGCCATTTGGAGTAAGCATCGATGACCACTAGGAAGGTTTGGCCATGAAAGGGGCCCGCGAAGTCTATGTGGACTCTGGACCAGGGTGCCCGGGACCGGTCCCATTCTTGAACCGGGGCCTTAGGGGGAGCAGGTCGGGACTCCTGGCATGGCATGCAACAGGCTACCCACTCTTCTATCTCCCTATCCATATTTGGCCACCAAACGTAACTCCGGGCAAGGGCCTTCATTCTGACCATCCCCGGATGCCCCTCATGCAATGCCCTTAATATAGACTCGCGTAAGGTAGGGGGTACAATAATCCGATCCCCCCACAACAGGCAACCCCCTTGAGCAGACATTTCATGCTGTTTAGCCATAAATGGCTTGCATTCCGGGCTAACTGGCCCTTGCGGCCATCCCCTCCACACCCAGTTCAAAAGAGTCCGGAAGACAGAGTTCTTTGCAGAATGCTTGGCCACCTCGGCCGAAGTGACCAGGCCAGAGTCAAGGCAGTCTATTAGAAGGACGGGGATGCCCGGGGTTGGATCGTCCACAAGTTCAGGCAGGGGGTACCTGCTGAGGGCATCGGCATGCCCCAGAGTCCATCCCGGCCTGTGGATTAGTTTGTAGCTGTAGGCGGAGAGGAATATAGTCCAGCTGGTGAACCGGGGGGATAGGGACCCCGGGGTGGGATGGTCCCCAGCAATGAGCCCAAGCAAGGGCTTGTGGTCCCTGACAAGTTCAAAATCCCTCCCAAACAAGTACTCATGGAATCTTTTGGCCCCGGCCACCGCAGCCAGCACCTCCCTGTCCAGTTAGCTGTAGTTTCTCTCTGCACTGGATAGCGTCCTGGAGTAATAGGCGACTGGGGCTTCATGTCCGTTAGGCAACCGGTGGCTGAGGACAGCCCCGCCGCCAAACGGGGAGGCGTCACACACAAGGACCACAGGCAAGGTGTCATTAAACTGGATCAGGAAATTGTCCATGGAGAGCAGTCCTTTGACAGCCTCAAATGCAGCCGCTTCAGCACACCCCCAGACCCAGGTTGCTTTTTTGGCTAGGAGTCTATGCAGGGGCTCAGCAACAGTCGCCTTGTTCGTTAGGAAGACGCTGTAGAAGTTTAGCAAGCCAAGGAAAGCCTGAAGCTCAGTTCGGTTGGTGGGTGTGGGGCCCTCTCGGATAGCCCTGATCTTGCTTTTGGTAGGGTGAATGCCCGCCCCGTTAATCCTATAGGCCAGGAATTCAACCTATGGGACAGCGATTTGGCATTTGCTGCTTTTAACTCGGAGCCCAGCAGCCCTGAAACGACTTAGTACGTCCCGTAGTCGGGATTTCAATTGCTGTTCATTACTGGCTGTAATTAAAACATCGTCAAAATACGGCACAACCCCGGGAATTTTGTGTAAAAGCCGTTCCATGATGCTTTGAAAGATTCCCGGGGCTACGCTAACGCCGAATTGTAAACGATGACATTTGAACGCCCCCCTATGCGTGACGATGGTTTGCGCTTCTGCCATAGTGCCATCTACCGGCAGTTGCTGGTACGCCTGCGCAAGGTCTAATTTGGCGAAAATCATGCCGGGCCCGAGAGTGTGCAGCAAATGCTGAACAATTGGCACTGGGTAGGCGCTCTGTTGCTTTATTAATTGTGCATTTATAATCAGCACAGATGCGCACTGACCCATCGCTTTTGATAGGGGTCACTATAGGGGTCTCCCATTTCGCATGATCGACAGGCTCGAGGATGCCCTGGCTAATCAGTTTATCTAGCTCTTTGTCGATCTTTGGTTTTAGTGCGAAAGGGACTCTCCGGGGCTTCATTCTAATGAGCACGATATTGGGGTCTAGATTAAATGAAATGGGGGTGCCCACATACTTGCTGAGCTCAGGGCTGAACAGGTCCCGGAATTCCTGAAGCAGGTCGTCTGCGCAGCCGCTGGAGATAGTGTTGATTCCTGTCACTCCCATGCCCAGGGCGTCAAACCAGTCTAGGCCCAGTAGACTAGGGAGGCAGCCATGGACCACAGTCAGGGGAAGGCTTCCGTTGAATTTGCCAAACTGTACGTTGAAGGTTCCCCAGCCCAGTACCGGGATACGATTCCCTTGGAAATCGCTGAGCTTGAGCCAAGGTGGCGCAGTGGTTAGAGTGCAGTACTGCAGGCTACTTCAGCTGACTGCTAGCTGCAGTTCGGCAGTTCAAATCTCACCTGCTCAAGGTTGACTCAGCCTTCCATCCTTCCGAGGTGGGTAAAATGAGGACCCAGATTGTTGGGGGCAATATGCTGACTCTGTAAACCGCTTAGAGAGGGCTGTAAAGCACTGTAAAGCGGTATATAAGTCTAAGTGCTATTGCTATTGCTATTGAGGTACTGGAGTTTCAGTTGGCCCCTTTGTAGAGTGGGGATCGCTTGCAGGGGTGGGTTCTAACTTACCTCGCTGCCGGTTCACTTCCTCCCGCGCCGCGTGGCCGCACAGCGTGGCCGCTCCTCATGTGCAGTGCCAAAAAATAAAAAAAATTCCCCCCCCCAAAAGTCAAAAACAAGATGGTGGAAGTGCTGGAAACTCGGCTTCTGCGCATGCACAGAAGAAAAAAAAAATTAAAAAAATTCCAAAAAATATTTTTTTTTTCAAAAAAAAAATATCCAAAAAAAAGATGGTGGCACCCACAGACCAGCACCGACCGAAACGGCTCTGTGACATCAACGTCACCAGCGGGTTGCTACCGGTTAGGGCAAACCGCTCCGAACCAGGAGGAACCCACCTCTGATTGCTTGCTTGATCGTCGCCCAGGAGATGATGGTTATCAATGAACCAGTGTCAAATTCCATCTCACAAGGTGACCACTCGATGAAAACTGTCACATGTATTTTCTTTTGACTGGGGGTGCTTGCCTGCCCAATTCTTGTCTGGTTCGTCTCCGCTGCCTCAGTGGTGTCAATTCGGCGCCTCGGCTTCCACGTGTTACGCTTGGGTGTCCGTCCGGCTTCGGCTTGGGTGGTGACCGGGGTGGCTCGTCAGTTTGCCAGTTGGCTGGCCCATCAGACTCTCGCTAGGTGCCCAGGCCGCTCGCACCACCGGCAAATGGCATCCCGGAACTTGTATGTCACCCTTGGGTGCTGACCCCCGCAACTGGAACAATGTGGTGGCCTTGAAGCCTCTGTTCCCTTCCGTCGTTCTGTTCGGAAGACCTCTTCTTCACTGTCCTCCGATTCGATGTCTTGGCAATGGCTCTTGTGCATGGACAGCGCCATCTTTTGTGGGCCAGGTGTCGTGGCGTGCCTTTGAAGCAATTCTGCCGCCTTGTTTGACAACTCAGTGGCTCTCGCCTCGTCCAAGGCTGTTTGCAACGTGAGATTTGTTTTAGCCAGCAATCGCCGTTGTAGGCGGAGGTCTTATACCCCGCAGATTAATTGATCTAAGAGAATGTCATTTAAGTCTCTAAATTCGCAGTGCGTGGCGGCTTTTCGTAGGGCTGCCATATACTGATTGATTCCCTGTCTCATTGCATCCGCTGCTGAAACTCGTGGCATCGCACCACCTTGGATGGGACCAGGGCATAGTGGGTCTTCAGCGTGTTCTGCAGCACTTGCCATGGCACCGTCTGTACTGGCGTTGGTTCTGACAGGGACTCGGCCATGTTGAACACCTCGTGGACGCAGTGGCTGAGAAATAGCGCCCGTTTCCGATTGTCCGACAACCCGAGGAGGTCGTTTGCCTCCATGAAACATTCGAATCGGGTCATGTAGGATCCCCAGTTCTCTTTCGCTGGGTCGAAGGGCGTAGGCGGGTGGAACGCCGACATGATGCAGCTTCTGCTTGTTCGAATTTGCCGCGCAAAATGGCCACCGTTCCTTGTTGCCGCCTGGCTGGATCTAGTTGTGTTCTGTCAGCTCTTTTTGCTTCAGTCCGTCTTCACATCCCACCTTCGTCGCCAGTTGTTAAGTCGGGTGAGTGAAGAGACTGGAGACATGCTTCAGACAACAACTCTTTATTCCAACTATGTACAGATCCAGCAGAGAGCCAGTCTGACAGCTTGCCCTTATATAGGGAGCTGTCAGGTGGCTCAGCCAATCAGAGGCCGGTTAGTTTCCCGCTCAAACAGAGGACCTGGTTGTAAACGGGCACTCTGGATATGTAACAGTGGTCTTACTAAGTCTTTGTAAAGCGCTACTAATACATCATGTGATCTTGATTCTATCCCTCTGTTAACGCAACCTAGGATTGCCTTGGCTTTTTTGGCTGCTGCCAAAAAATGTTTGAATGGAGCCAGGAACCAGGTGGAGATTAAATTAGCTGTTGATGGTGTTGTAGGATGGGAGCGTATGGACCAGGATCAATGAACAAGTATAGTGTGTTGAACATATTTTCTTTTGTTGCTAAATGTGATGCTTCCTGAAGCAAAGAAATTCTAGAGGACACCAAGGTCATAGCTGCTAAAGGAACTGGAACGAATTCCAGAATAAATGAATTGTGCATATTCCCTGCTTTATTTAGAATTTGCATTACCGTTTTCATGTGTTTTTCCATCCTAAAATAGGAGGGAAACCACTTTGCTACTGATTTTCACAACTCTGCACAAATCCAGCAATGGCAAATTAAGGTCAGATCTCTTACTCTGCCGTGGTGGCGCAGCGGTTAGAATGCAGCATTGCAGGCTAATTCTGCTGACTGCCGATTGCCAGCAGTTCAGCAGTTCGAATCTCACCAGTTCAAGGTTGACTCAGCCTTCCGTCCTTCCGAGGTTGGTAAAATGAGGACCCAGATTGTTGGGGGGCAATATGCTGACTCTGTAAACTGCTTAGAGAGGGCTGTGAAGCACTGTGAAGCAATATATAATTTCTATTTCTATTCTATTCAGAATCCTATTCTATTCAGAATCCTATTCTATTCTATTCTATTCTATTCTATTCTATTCTATTCTATTCCTATTATTTTCTATTCTTGCCATGGTGGCGCATTGATAGAATGCAGTATTGCAGGCTAATTCTGCCGACTGCCAGCAGTTCGAATCTCACCGGCTCAAGGTTGATTCAGCCTTCCATTCTTCCGAGGTCGGTAAAATGAGGACTGAGATTGTTGGGGAGGGGGGCAAGAGGCTGACTCTGTAAACTGCTTAGAGAGGGCTGTAAAGCAATGTGAAGCGGTAAATAAGTCTAAGGGCTATTGCTATTGCTATCTCCTGCGGAGCAAACAGCTTAGCATGATCTGAGTCTCCAAAGGGCTGAGTTTATAGGATCCATAACGTGGCCAGCACCTACGGAGAGGCTCTCCCAACTCCCAGCTCTCCCTCTTCGGTCCATGCTGAATTTGGCACACATTGGCTGAAAACAACGCAACTTCGACACAGAGCCTCAGCAGGATTGGCTTTTAATATGAATATGGATGTTAGTCCTCCAGCAGATGGCGCTGGAGGACTAATATTACTGGGCTGTTTCCAGGACTGACTCTCCTTTCCCAAATTCAGCCCAGTCATTGGGAATCCTGGTTAGGGGCTGTGAACCTTCTCAAGCACTTCATCCCTGAACTTGCTCCCACCTGGCCTCCTTGGCTGCAGAAGACGCTGTCAGTCGTGTCCCAGCTTGGGCATTTAGGAAAGAAAGACCCTTGACTCCATTAGTAGGCAAAAGGGATACTTTTACCAAAACCAAGTGGTTACAGCATACGGAAAGCCAGATCTGAATATTCCTGCCATAAATCCTGTAATTTTCCCCTTTCCCAGATCCTCCCAGGTCCTCCCCCCCCCCTCCTTAGTCATCTGGTCAGCGTCCAATAGTATTCGACTTAAGATGTTTTGGTAACCGTCCCAACGGTTGGCGCCTCTTCAGTGGGTGTTTCCACGCTTATATCCTTGGATCTCTCATCTGTTGCTTTAGTTTGGCACCTCTGGTTCCTGTCACCCCCTCCTCAGTGTTTCCTCCCCATTCCCCGCTCCCCCTTTTTATAGCAGGATACCATCAATGCGAAGCGAACCTGGACGGCAGATCCGACGGACGCTTCCTCTGGTTATCGCATTTATTTGTTTCCTGGATTCACTGTAAGCGAAGAGATGGCAGAGCCTGGGGTGGAGTTAAAAGAGGCACCAACCTAGAATCCCTACGTAGTCACAAGCGAATGAAGTCCAATCTCCCTTGTCTTTTGACCTTATCTAACACTAAGCAGGTGTTGACTGTTGGTTGAGAAAATTCCTCTACTTTTTCCTCTCTCTCTTTTTTTTAGTAACAAATCAGTTTAATTAAATCTTCACTTACGGACCTGGTTTTTTTCGAGCCCAATTTGGGGACTGAAGGCATCAACTATCTTGTACGCCTTCTTACCCAAGAAAAAAAGTCAGCTGATTGGCCGCAAGACACCCACTCATTTATCAAGTAGATTCAGATCTATTTTCTGCTCAAACCAGAATAAAGATAATTTTTTTTTAAAAAAAACTTTCTTTTCTGCTCATCCCAAACCCAGTCACAAATTTTCTGCACTTTCTTGTAAGGTGGCCATATAAACTGAATAAACAAAACCATACAGACAGACATAGTAAGGTGCAGACGTCACCTATAACCCCTTTGCATCCTTCTCACAAATCCTTAAATCTTTCCATCTTCTTTCTGGAGGAATATTACAATTGCTAAGGTTACATTCTCAAATGTAAGATGGCGGCCGGGAGGGAGACCAATGAAGGCATTTTTATTCAGCTGGGGGTCTTGCAAATAATTCCCCTCAGTCAGCGTGCAAAGATGCTTGAGAAGGACAATCCGAAGTTTCTTTCACTGTAGTAACTTTGCTCATGATTTCCTACTTTGCAATTGATCAGGTTCCAGAATGAAAGACACAGTGGGGATATCGGGACATCACCGCGTCAAAGAGGACTAGCACCTTGCAGAAAGCACGTGTAGGAGTCGAAAGCCCCTTAGCACAGGCGTGTGTGTGTGTGTGTGTGTGTGTGTGTGTAGGTAAGTTTATTCTTGTGAACATGCGGTTCCTTTGGGAGACCTAATTTAATTAACTCTGTTTGTGTTTGCAGACCTTATCCTTTGATATGTGGATTAGGTCCGGGTAACTTATTTGGGGGGTTTGAGAGAGGCATTTTCCTCCTATTTGCAATTTGTACTTGATTAATTTAATTTCAGGCTTGACCTTTGAATTGCGTTCAGTTGCATTCAGACAACACCCAAAGCTCTGACAATGCTCCAATTTTTGGTTGCTTCTGGAGCCCTTATAATCAATATTTTTTTAAATTTCACAAGCTGTCAGCTTGGTGAGGTTCCTGCCCCCCTCCACAACACAAACTGGCCATCAGACCTGGGATGGGGCAGGAACAGCTCTCTTAAAACAGAGGCAGGGAAAATGCCCCCCCCCGCTTAGAAAAACTGGATTGCAGATGGCACAGAGGGGTAGCATAGAGGGAGGGACATGTCAGAAGAATAATTTGGGGTTCCAACTCGAGGGGGGATGTGAAAGAACAAATAAAAATGAGATCTAGACAGCTGTCAGGAAAGAAGAAATATTTATTCCTAAAAGCAAAAGTGTTTGCCTTTAGGGGCAGGCTGCCGAGAAATGGGGTACAGCAGCAAGATTTTATAGGGGGAGCTTGTCTGAGGTACCACGTGCTGATTCTAGGGTGACACTTGAGGCGTGTGTGTGTGTATTTGTATAGGTGGGATTCAGCCGGTTCGGACCGGTTCGGGCGAACCGGATGCTAATTTTACATCTGTTCGCCGAACCGGTAATTGCAAGGACTGGCTGCCCCCCCCCCCAGGAATCTCCATGCAGCCCATTTTGGATGCCAGGTAAGTGCAGGGCCCGCGCGGAGGCTCTGGGAGGGCAAAAAACGGGCCTCCCAGAAGTTCCAGAAGTCCGGAAATGGGCCTGTTTACGGCCTCCGGAGGGCCTCCGGAGCTCGGGGGAGGCCATTTTCGCCCTCCCGGAGGCTCGAGGAAACCCTCCGGAGCCTGGGGAGGGCGAAAAATGGGTCTCCCGGAAGTTCCAGAAGTCCAATTTGTACTTAGCAATAGCAATAACACTTAGACTTATATACCGCTTCATAGTGCTTTACAGCCCTCTCTAAGCGGTTCACAGAGTCAGCATCTTTGCCCCCAACAATCTGGGTCCTCATTTTACCCACCTCGGAAGGATGGAAGGCTGAGTCAATCTTGAGCCGGTAAGATTTGAACTGCCGAACTGCAGCTAGCAGTCAGCTGAAGTAGCCTGCAGTGCTGCACTCTAACCACTGCGCCACCTCGGCTCTTCTTGACTTGATTAATTTAGTTTCAGCTTGACTGTCGAATTGCGTTCAGTTGCATCCAGACAACACCCAAACTCCCAATCCGGGTGAAGGATTCGCAGTGCCTTCGCCCAATATTCCGCATTTCCCTTTGATTCCCTTCCCTCTCGTCTTTTTGTGGCTAAAAACCCCACCCTGTTCCTTAAATGGGGATCCAACGTCTTTTGGGAGTGATGAAAAATGGGATAAGTCGGGATCCTGGTTACACGTGTGGGTTGAACACAACTGGAGAGACGTCAAGACCGGCTTGGGAGATTCTCTGATTTTCCAGACCCCGAATTCGGATTCACATGCCCATACCAGAACCATAGCAGAGCCCATACCAGAAACCGGAGAAAAGGACCGATCCTGATTCCCTCTTTGCCTCTTTGGGGATCAGATGGAATGGATGACCCCCCCCCTCTCGGATGTCAAGGAAAGACGACAATATTTTGACAGTCGACATCGTTCTTTCTCTTGATTGACAGCTCCCGGTTCATCTCCAAGTCAGGCGTGTTTACACTCGGGGGGGCTGTTTTGTGCGAAGGAACCGAGCGGATTTCGTGCAATGCAGAACAACCAGGCAAGAGGAGAGCAGGTGAGTCGATGGTGCAAAACCTCCGGGGGGGGGGGGGGCTCAGAAGGGGCACCTTTTCCTGGAAAGATTTTATTCCAAGACTTCTGCATCATTCGAGGAAGCGAGCCAGTCTGTTTTCCCTCGGCTGCAGCTCTCAAAAACTTCTGCCTTGAAAGCAAAGTGTGTTTTGTTTTTGTTTTGTATTTTATATTTTATTTTATATTTTTTAATTTTACTTTATTTTATTTATTTTATTTTATTTTAATATTTCATTTCATTTCTTTAGTCTCGAAATGGATTTATTTTATTTTATTTTATATTTTATTTTATATTTTATTTTATTTTTTATATTTTATATTTTATTTTATTTTATTTTTTATTTTATTTTTTATATTTTATTTTATTTTTTATTTTGTTATTTTTATTTTATTTTATTATGTTATTTTTATTTTTATTGTTCAGTTTGGTTTAGAATACAGGTAGCCCTCGACTTACGACCACAATGGAGCCCAAAATTTCTGTTGCTAAGTGAAACATTTCTTAAGTGAGTTTTGCTCCGTTTTATGAACTTTCTTGCCATAATCACTGCAGTAGTTATGTGAGCAACACGGCCGTTAAGTGAATCTGGTTCCCCCATTGACTTTGCTTGTCAGAAGGTCACAAAAGGGGATCATATGACCAGGGACCCTGCAACCATCATAAATACGAGTTAGTTTCCAAGCATTTGAATTTTGATCACATGACCAACGGTCATAAGTGTGAAAAACGGTCATAAGTCCCTTTTTGCGGTGCCGTTGTAACTTCGGGTCACTAAATGAATTGTTGTAAGTTGAGAACTTCCTGTAGTTTTGTTTTGTTGTTTAATTTATTTGTCAAATTTATATACTTTGCAATAGTGGCGAACTTGTGTAGCTCAGGTGTAATTTTTTACACTGCCCATTTCACTAGGGGAGTGAGTTGACCACTATGGGGGGTGTTAGCAGAAAAGTTCCAGATTGTGGGGGCTCATTTCAAGCTTTTGGGGAGCTCCTCGCCTATGTTAAGAGAGGCGGGCTACCTCCAGGTTTCCAGTCCTGCCCTGATAATTTGGGGGGTGGGGGGCTGCTCCCTCCAGACCAGCCCGACTCCATCAACATCCCTTTCAACAAATTTCACTTTTGCAAATAAACCATGGATTTCGTTTCCCCCCCCCCTCCGGGCAGCCGTGGGTTGCAGACGCCCGAAGCGCACAAACAGGCCTGTGATATTCGGAGTTAATGGAGGGGAGGGGGAGATGGAAGCCCCCCCCTTCCGTTGCCGTTCTAACGTCATTCTTTGCACTAGAAAAATGGCGCCTGGGGTGTCCAAACACTGAGCTGGATGCAAATGGAAGTTTCAGCTTTTGAAAACAGACTCCCTTCAAGTCAAGGCCGGCTCCTGCTGACGGCTGGGACGGGCCTCCCAATCTAGCCTGCAGGCGCGGGATCACATGGTGGTGCCCCATCCAGACTATTAAGCAGGCTGGATCCCGCCTGGCTTTTCGTGAAGGCCCCCTGTTGGCCAGACAGGCTCTGCCGGAAAGCGAAGCAAATGAGGGGACGTTTCCCCCTAAATTTTAAAGCGAGGGAGGGAGGGAGGGAAAAGTCAACCGTGGCTAAGACAAAAAAGCCCCCCCCCCCGCGAGGCTTAGATGGGGAAGGGGGGAATCACCTCTTCTAGCTCCATTATATTGTAAGGTCAGTTATGGGGAGGAAAAATGTGTTTATGTTGACATGGTTGGACTTTTTAAATGAGGTTCTGTAGGGCAAAGATGGGGGAAGATGCCCTGGATGGCCAGACTCTCTGGGTGGGGCTAGGGTCACATATCTGCCCACAGATATATTCTTCTCTCTTTCCTTCTCGTTCTTTTCCTTTCCCTCCCTTTCTTACTTTTCCTGCTGCCATCGCTCCCTCCCTCCTATATCCTTCCTTCCTTCCTTCCTCCCTCCCTCCCTCCCTCTCCCTCCCTCTTTTCTTCCCTCCCTCTTATCCTCCTTCCTTCCTCCCTCCCTCTTTTCCTTCCTTCATTCCTTCCTTCCTTTTTCCTTCCTTCCATCCTCCCTCCCTCCTTCTCCCTCCCTCTTTTCTTCCCTCCCTCTTATCCTTCCTTCCTTTTTCCTTCCTTTTTCCTTCCTTCCTTCCTTCTGTCCTCCCTCCCTCCCTCTTTTCCTTCCTTTTTTCCTCCCTTCCTTCCTCCCTCCTTCTCCCTCCCTCTTTTCTTCCATCCCTCTTTTCTTGCCTCCCTCTTATCCTCCCTCCCTCCCCCCCTCTTTCCCTTCCTTCCTTCCTTCCATTTTCCTTCCTTTTTCCTTCCTTTTTCCTTCCTTCCTCCCTCCCTTTCTTTTCTTCTTCCCTTCCTTCTTCCCTTCCTTCCTTCCTCCTC
>QLTV01002253.1:265915-277188 GCA_003457575.1 Thermophis baileyi
ATTTGGCCCATGCATGGTTGTGTTAATGTTTTATTTTAAATATAGTTGGTGTTTTTTTTTCCCCTCTCTTTTTTAAAATTGTTTTTATATGTTTTATTTTTTTATGATGTAAGCCGCCCAGAGTCCTTCGGGAGTTGGGCGGCATATAAATTTTATAAAATAAATAAAATAAATAAATGTTGTGTGAATCTAATTCTTGGATGCTAAAGGTGCTTCCAAACCCAGTTTTGATTGCACAATCATGGAATTTCAATGGGGAGGGCAGACAATGTCACCCCCTCCATGTAACCCTTGCCCCCTTCTATTCTGCCAGTCCTGTTTCTACAAGAAGAAACTGTTTAGGAGAAGAAAAATAGAATTGAGCAATTTTGGGGGACTGTTAAGACTTTTTTCCCCCCCCCCCCAGTCAATTTGGGTTTCTAATAAAAGGGCAAAAAAAAAAAAAAACCAAACCCTGATTAAATGTCAAGTTTTGTAAGATTTGCAGCAGGGGTGAGTCGTTATATTTTGCCCTTGAAGGGTATGGTGGGGAGGGGAGACGTCTCAAACAAAGCTGGAATTTACATTTAATTGGCTTGTATTTAGTTGCACCCAAAAGAGCCCTTTTGGGATGGACTTTTGCCCCTTTAGGGGCATAAAACAAGATGCAGGTTGGTCTAAAAACTCTCCAAGCACCACAACTGAAGCTTCCCAGAGTTGTGAACATCCTCGGAGAGTCACAATGGCTCACCTCAGCCTTCCAGCCATGAAGGATGCACGCACACCCCATGCCCAGGTGCACAACTCCCCTCCCAACACAGTGTGATTTTTTTCTGCATTCGATTTCTGGCAGAGAAGGACTGACAAGGCATCTCCGACAGCTGGCTGAGCAAAAAAAGATTTGCAAGGGAAATACAGGTAGTCCTCGACTTACGACAGCTCATTTAGTGACCGTCCAAAGTTACAATGGCACTTAAAAAAAAGTGACGTTTTTCAGACTTACGACCGTTGCAGCATTTCCATATTCATGTGATAAAAATTTGGACTCTTGGCAATTGATTCATTTTTATGACGGTTACAGTGTCCCAGGATCACCTGGGACACTGCAACCTTCTGATGACCTTCTGATGAGCAAATTCAATGGGGGAAGCCAGATTCACTTAACAACCGGGTTACTAACTTATCTGTTGTGGCCTGTCGGCCACTGGCCCCTCCAGCAGCCGAATCAGAGGAGGAGGAGGCGTGGGAGTCAGGGTCAGCATCAAGGCAACCTGAGAGCTCTGAGGGGGAAGAGGGAATGGAGCTGGCAGAGAGAGAGAGACAGAGGTGGAGCCTGGGCTGTCCGTCAGCCCTCAGATGGAGAGTCAACAGCCCCCAGGTCTGGAGGTGGCTGATGAGGAAGAGGAGGAACAGCTGGGTCCAGTGCCTGACGCACGGCTGTGCAGAAGGCAGAGGAGAGGAGAGCAGTGGAAATCTATGGGCCGGTCCTTGGGAAGGAAGAGCCACCGCTGCTAGCGAAGCCCCACCCTAGCTCTGGGGATAAAAGGCAGGGGGCGGAGATGAATAGATGTAGCAGACAACTGTTCATCTTCCAGCCGGACGGACTTGTTAGCCTGCGGTGAAAGAGAAACTTTTTGCCGGGGCTGCTGGCGCTCCTAATAAAGGAATCGGTGATTAAGTACAGAGGGTTTGTCGTGTTTGGGGAGCTGGGTTAGAACATTATCAACTGCAGTGATTCACTTAACAACTGCGGGAAGAGAGGTCGTAAAATGGGGCAAAGCTCACTTAACAAATGCCTCACTTAACAACAGAAATTTCAGGCTCAATTGTGGTTGTAAGTCGAGGACTACCTAGATCGCAACTCAGCCCAGAATTTTGGTTGCTAAGCGAGAAATTTGTCAAGGGAGTTTCGCCCTGTTTTACGACCTTTCTTGTCACATTTGTTAAGCGAATCACTGCGGTGGTGAAATTAGTCACGTGGTCGTTAAGTGAATCTGGCTTCCCCATTGAATTTCCTTGTCAGAAGGTCGCAAAGGGGGATCACGTGATCCCGGGACACTGCGACCGCCGTAAATATGAACCAGTTGCCAAGCATAAAGACCAGATTTATGTCACTTTTTTCACTGCTGTTGTGACTTTGAATGGTCACTAAACAGACGCTTGTAAGTTGGGGACTACTTGCAGTGAGACTGGAATTAGACAAATCCAGGCTGAAAGGGGTGGGGGGCTCAAGGCCTTCTAGTCCATCCCCTGCTCAGCACAGGATTCCAACTTCAAGCCCCTTCAACATACGGTAATCCAGCCTCCCTCAAGCCCTCCATCCAAGACCACCTGCCATTTTGGTTGTTGGTAACCAACTTTCCTGTTGGGAAGTCAGCAAACATTGGCTTAGCAAGTAAGCAAATAAAGAGATATATTTTTGCTTAGCG
Source organism: Thermophis baileyi (assembly GCA_003457575.1). Classification (NCBI taxonomy): domain Eukaryota; kingdom Metazoa; phylum Chordata; class Lepidosauria; order Squamata; family Dipsadidae; genus Thermophis; species Thermophis baileyi. The sequence continues at coordinate 268,324 of QLTV01002253.1, forward strand.
TGGCTTATTTCTATAATCATAGGGACTGCCTATATCAGTGATGGCTAACCTTTTTGCCGTCGCGTGCCAAAAGTGGGGGGAGCGGGGGGGTCGCGCGCATGAGGGCCCACACTCATAATTCAATGTGCCCCACCCCCCGCACGTGCATGCGCGACCCCCCCCCCCGTGCTCTCCCTGCTTTTGGCACACGATGGCACGGTGGGCTCGGTAGGCCCGTTTTTCACCCTCCCCAGGCTCCAGATGCTTTCTAGGAGCCTGGGGAGGGCGAAAATGGCCTGCCCCCCTCCCAGAGGCCCTCCGGAGGCCAGAAATGGCCCGTGTCCCAACTTGAAATGGGCCCCCCCCCCCCCGAGGCCCTCTGGAGGCCAGAAACCCCTCCCAGAGCCTCCGCGCAAGCCCTTTACTTACCTCAAAACAGGCCGCGTGGAGACTCCTGGGAGGGGAGGGGGCATGGCCAGCCGAAAATCAGCTGGCCAGCGCGCACATGCGCACTGGAGCTGATCTACAGCAATGGCTTCCGTGCCGGTGGATATGGCTCCATGTGCCACCTGTGGCACGCGTGCCATAGGTTCGCCACCACGGGCCTATATACTCAGACGTTACTTTAACAGCTCTGAGGTCCTTGGTTAGAACTTGAACTGTTACGTTTTTACCCGTCCCAGGCTGTGAATCGAATTGAAGATTAAATCTATAATGAACAGGTCAAGATCCTGTGGGACTTTTGGATCCAGACAGACAGACATCCAGCCCACAACACGCCTGACATCACTATCGTGGGAAAGAAAAAAAAGTCTGGTTCATTTGATATTGCAATACCAGGGGATGCACGAATTGAAGAGAAACATCTGGGGAAAAAATAACAACGATATATCGGGATCTACAAATGGAAGTTGAGTGATTGTGGAAGAAGAAATCAAAAGGCTGTCTAGATACATGGAAATCCTGAACTTATTAGACCTGAATATTCTGAGTTTGGGAAAAAAAAACCAGCTTACTCAAAACTGCCTTATATACTCAGACGTTACCTTAAGAGCTCTAGGTTCTTTGTTAGGACTTGAACCAGTTTTTACCAGTCCCAGACTGTGAATCAAATTGAAGATTAAATATTTAATAATAATAATAATCCTTAAAAAAAATAGTGCTGTTCAGATGGCGTGGAAACCACTCCCCTGCCTCCGCCACCCCATCTTAACTTGGTTTCCCTTGATGGCTTAATTCTGCCGGCAGCCTAAGAGAAAAGCTGGTTTCCATTAATATGACAAACCGCAGATAAGGTTAGGTTAGTTTAGTCTGGCATGTTGTGTGAATCTAATTCTTGGATGCTAAGGGTGCTTCCAAACCGAGGTTTTATTGCACAATCATGGAATTTCAACAGGGAGGGTAGACAATGTTACCCCCACCCCTATGTAACCCTAAAATCTATTCTTTTTCTATGGTTTCAATTCTACAATTTAACTCCGCAGGGTTTCTGGGCTCTATGACAACTCGCCACGGCCAACTCACCATGAGGCAACCTGCCACGGCCAACTCGCTGCAGGACAAGAGTTACACTAATATCAAGAAAATGGTGGAATAGAATTATTAAAGAAAGGATGAAAAAGGAGGCACAGCATGAAATGAGAATGACAAAAATTTTAAAATTTTTTTTATTTCTTTTAAATAATTGAATTGTTAAATTGTCCCACAGCCAGTTGATTGTGGTGAGTTGGCCATGTTGAGTTGGCTGTGGCGAGTTGGCCATGTTGAGTTGGCCGTGGCGAGTTGGCCATGGTGAGTTGGCCATGGTAAGTCGCCATGGCGAGTTGGATGTGATGAGTTGGCCATGGTAAGTGGCTATGTTGAGTTGGCCATGTTGAGTTGGCCATGGTAAGTGGCCATGGCGAGTTGGCCATGGCGAGTTGACCATGGTAAGTGGCCATGGTGAGTTGGCCATGGTAAGTTGGCCATGTTGAGTTGGCCGTGGTGAGTTGTCCTGCGGTGAGTTGGCCACAGCGAGTTGGCCATGGTGAGTTGTCCCATTCCAGAGTTTGTAACAGGAGCCCCAGAAGCAGCGAGGGAAGAGAATTGTGGAAAACCTGGAGAAAATTTAGCCAGAATGGCGATCGGGTCTTCGTTTTCCACTCGGCGACTTGTTCCATCCCAAGAAAATAAAGACGAAAACAACGTATACGAAGTATAGAATCAATTGTATTCCCCTTTGTGCTAAATGTACATGGGTTGGACGTCTTCATTTGCTCATAATCATCTTTATCAGTAACACTTTACAATAACATTGAAGAATACAGGAATTTTACAGGGTAAATATGTAGAATCACAGTTTCTCCCACCCAACCCCTCCCCAGAAAAATAAAATAAAATAAAAACAGAAAAGGTTTTTTTTTTTCGTTGCTTTAAAAAAGTATCTGTTATAAAAAAAGTAAAGGAAATTAAATCTGATTTCCACCCCAAATGGAATGCCGTTAAAAAAAGAAGGGGAGAAAATAAAATGACAGGATTTTCATTGTTAAAATTAATCGCTTTTCCCCAGTGCGTTTGTTTTCTTTAAAAAGAGAAAGAGGGTTTCAGGGTCTATTTTTTTTTTAATGAAGTTTTTCAAACCACCTTCCCAGATTAAAAAAACTGAAATATTAATAATGTACAAATAAATTTACATTTGATAACAATGTTCATTACGTGCACATAGAAAAGGGCAGGAGGACCTTTTTTTTTTTTTTGCCACAAATTCGGATAAAGTTTTGGAAAGGGGGAAACATGAAAGGTCACAAGGATGAAAATGAACCGTTGAGGCTATTTGGGGGGAAAAAACCCACCCTAAAAATAATGCTTTGTGTCATTCTTTCCGTAAACGGGAGCCACGATAGCAATCAAACCGATCTAAGACCTTTGCAAGTTGATAATAGTTAAAACGGCCTTCCCTGATCTGTCGGCCTCGGTCTGTTAGCCTTCAGACGTGCCAGCTGGCAACTCCCCGGCTTCCACATGTTGGCTGGGGACCATGGGAGCCGTAGTCCCACACAAATGTTTTTCTCCTAGCGTCCCAGTGCGGGTGCCACATGCTTTGTTCAGATCCAGGCGAGATGCCAACGGCGTCAGCCTCGCCCTGGGATTAATGGTTTAGCTGCATTCACACGGCACACCTCACCTGGCCATCAAATCCACCCGTCTTCTCCGATGAAACCCCAATCCCAAATATTTGCCTCGCTTGGAGAAACCGATTTTCTGAGTTTGGCTATTTTGCCTTCTTTTAACAGGGGGAAATTCCGGCAACGAGACAAAAAATGAAGCTGGATTGAAACGAACCAAGGAGGGTGGCCCTGTGTGCGAAAGATCCCATTTTTCACAGTGACGTGTGGATGCAGCCCAGGTTCTATATTCCGTGCTGACTTGAAGGCAAGCAGACATCCTTGGGAGAGAGGGAGACTGACTAAAATCGCCCGGCATTAATTTGGGGGCTAACACGGCATTCTTCCTCAGTGGCGGATGCCCTGAACGAGACCTCACTTCTAAGCTGCTCAATTCTGGCCCAGCCAATCCCTTTCTCCCCCTGTCCTGTATTCAAGTCTTCCCCGTGCCTCAAACATTTCCCCTTCTTAGCAGCTCCCCTCGTTTCTCGGGCTCTGGGGAGGGGGACCTTCAGTTGTAGGCAATTTCATTCCCTGGACTTTGGCTAAACTAGCTTGAGAGCTGAAGAGGGGGGACATTAAGGATTTATTATTTATTTTATTTATTTATTTGTTTGTCAAACATGTACAAGATAGCAGGTATAGGTATAAACATAATCAAAGTGAATACAGATAGATGAGGACAATAGGACAGTAGGACAGGGACGGTAGGCACGCTGGTGCGCTTATGCACGCCCCTTACAGACCTCTTAGGAATGGGGTGAGGTCGACAGTAGACAGTCTAAGGTTCAAGTTTTTTGGGTTTGGGGAAGAAACCACAGAGTCAGGTAGTGAATTCCAGGCATTGATCACTCTGTTGCTGAAATCGTATTTTCTACAGTCATGACACAGTCATGTGTCATGTGACACAGTGTCACATGACACTGTGCAGCCTTGGGTAGGTGGGTGGGTGTCTCTCTGCTGACTATCTCCCCCTCAGAGGAAGGGACGTCTCTGATGCTATGGCCTAGATTTGCTCCAGAACGTTCCCCTTCTCTGTGTTAGAACTCGGCTAGGGCTGGGATGGGAGACCACTCGGAAATCTAAGGCTAGACTGGGAAGTAGACAAGAAAATCCTAGAAGGCTACAGCAAAGGATTTCCCTAGCTTTGCCAAGAGGTCACCAGGAGTTTAAGAAGAGACTGGCCAGCCATCTGTCTGAAATGATATAGGGTCTCCTGCTCGAGGAGGGGGTTGGACTAGAAGACCTCTAAGGTCCCTTCCAACTCAGTTATTCGAAGTTCTATGTGCTCAACTTGTCCTCCTGGAATAATTCGTTTCACCCTCTCAGGATGTGTACCTTTAGCTTGGATTTATTTTTAGAATTTAGAATGAGTTGGAAGGGACCTTGGAGGTCTTCTAGTCCAACCCCCTGCTTGAGCTGAAAAGTCTACTCTATACTATTTCAGACAAATGGCTGTCGGTCTCTTTATAAAGCGGTACTAATACTTCTCGTGATCTTGATTCTATCCCTCTGTTCATGCTGCCTGGGATTGCATTGGCTTTTTTGGCTGCCGCCGTACACGGCTGGCTCATATTTAAGGCCCGGTGTCTATTTTATTTTACCGCAAAACCCTTCGGGGCTTCAGGTTAAATTGAGGCAGTGGGCCAGTTTCCCCTAACCTGACACACTCCGGTTCTCCAGGGACTACAACTCCCAGCACTCTCATCCAGCCGTTAGGAATGCTGGGAGTTCTAAATTTCCATACACAGGGGAGCACCAGATCGGGGAGAAGGCAATGTCGGAGAATCCAATAAAGAGAAAAAATTCACAATATTTTTCCGTTTCATGATAGGGTCCCCTGAAAAAAAAAACCATAACTCCAAAGCAAAACCAAAGATCTCCCAAACCGCTGTTTAAGCACAATAAAAACAGGAAAAGCTTTGTCATCTTCCTCATCTTCCTTTGGGGAGATCCTCTACCAAGAATAAATACAGAAACTTTTCTGAAGAAACGCTGGGCGTTGTAAACAACAGATTTTTTTGGGGGGGAGAAAGGCACCACCCAAAAGCGTTAGAACAATCAGTTCAAACATCCAGCATGGCGGGCCACTTCCTTTAACAGATTAACAGAGTTGGAAGGGACCTTGCAGGTCATCTAGTCCAACCCCCTGCCCAAGCAGGAGACCCTACATCTGCCTCTAATTTATTTATTTTTATTTTTTGAATTTTTGGGAAGGCTGAATATTGCATTTGCCCTCTCGCTAATGCCGTGTTTCTCAACTCGGTGGCTTGAAGATGGGTGGACTTCAACTCCCAGAATCCCCCGAGCCAGCATAGCTCCCAATTCTGGGAGTTGAAGTCCACAGGTCGCAAAGTTGTCACAGTTGCTCACGTCTGTTTTAACACACTTGCTTTGATGTTCATCAGCCCAATCCCCTCAGAAATGTTAATTCAGAGTAAGATTGGGGTGGGGAAACAGCCAAAATTTCAAAATATCGTCTCCTAGTTTTGTTGCCTTCTTTTAAGGTAAACTCCATATTTAACTGCCTTTCGCGAAACCTAGCGAAACCGATAGGATTAAATTGAACTAACCAGCTTTAAATCCCATCATCTGCAATGGCCAACTTCCATCTTAACTCCTTTTTGGTATAATTCACCGATTAATCCGGCTTTTCCAACTGGTGCCTTGAGACAAACTGAGGCAGCTGCCCAGCAGCTTTCCATTCCACCGAGTGGAAGGGCTGGGAGGAAATGGCCGGCACAGGCCGGGATTTCAACACGTTTTGCCTATCCTGGTCACAAAAGCCCTGTTGGATCCCCCCCCTACTTTAAGGCACCCCAAAGTGGCACAGAACTGCGGCGAGTCCAGGGTGGACGGTTTCCAGATTACGTTCAAAGTGAATCCTGCTGCTTTTAATGGTCTTTGCTGAAGAATCCTTCATTTTTTCCTATTTTCGTGGGAAACCGGAAGTTGCTTTCAGTGGGACGTCAAGGACCGAAACGACACTCAATGGCAAACATTTGGAGATGCGTTTTTAATAACAAGCATAATTTCGTTCCTAGATCAACATTTCTCAACCTCGGCCAGTTGAAGATATGTGGGCTTCAACTCCCAGAATTCCCCAGTCAGTACGGCTGGCTGGGGAATTCTGGGAGTTGAAGTCGACACACCTTAGAACACAGAATGTCTATGGAGATTCTCAGTCATCTAGGTCTTTGATCGTCCCAAAGTTTTTTTTTTTCAAGAGGCAACTAGACTTTCTGGTTTTTCTTTGAAGCGAAACGTCTTCAAAGAAAAACCAGAAAGTCCAGTTATGTCTTGATTGGGATAGAACACAGAAATAGGGTTCGAAGGGACCTTGGAGGTCTTCTAGTCTAACCCCCTGCTGGAGCTGAAGACCCTATACCATTTTGGACAAATTTTGGCTGTCCTATATGTCTTCTTGAAAATCTCCAGTGATGGGAGCATCCACAACTTCGGAATGCAAGCGTTCCACTGATTAATTGTTAATCTTCAAGTGGAGAAGGTTGAGAAACGACCCAGGTTAACACCTTTGCTGGGTTTGGCCTTGAATTAGAAGCTAACCCAGAAGCTAAACCACAAAGAAACAGAACCAAGATTGCTGCTCGTCAAGCCTGCAGAATCCGGTTAAGGCTGTTGTGCGAACCCATCACATTGCTTCTCACTCTACCGGCTTCACACCTGCCATCAGAGCGCAACTTATAGCTACAAATAGGTTTCTTGGGGGGGGGAGACAGGAATAAATTTGGGGGTGAACCTCCTCTTTTTAGCATTTCTGTCCTGGGGGCTTTTTACGCGTGGCCAAGTCAAACGAGAAATCCATCCATGGCCAGATGGTCAACTGGCAAAGATTTGATTCACCTAAAAGGGGAGCTAGAAAAATAGGATTGGTTGTCCCGTTGGGTCCTTTGCCCCAAGTCGAGAGAAGTCCGACTCATAATGTGATGGTGGACTAAGGCTGGTCCCTAAAATGTTCGTTGGCAACGAGATTCAAGACTTTGGAGATTTTTCGAGCAATTTGACATCCGTTGCGAAATCCAGACGCCGCCCGGGGGTAATTTATGTCTGCAGAGTCTAATAGTAATCGTTGGCTTGTATTTTGCATTTCCACCCCACCCCCACCCCCCATCTCAGTTTCCTATTAGTCCATTTTTATGGCATTTTAGAAAAGTATTGGCCTGCGACAGATTGGAAATTAAAAAAACCAAAAAAAAAAAAACACCCCACCCCTGTTCCTTCATCATGGATAGCTTGAGAAACCCTGGTCTAGAATAGCAATTCCTTCCTTCCCCTGGGAACACCAAACACTGTCGAAAGCTTTCCTCGAGGATGGGACATTTTGATCGTCCACCGGAGTGGAAAACTGTGCCGAGAAAGTCCATTTTTCCTGAATCCCACTGAGTTGGGAGGACAGGGGCCACCCCACGAAGCAGGGCCGGATCCACCATGTCCTGCCAGGACAGAGGTGGGCCATGAACCAGCAATGCCTCGCAACAGCTCACTAAGCCACAAAACAATCAGAGATTTCTCCCTAGTTTGTCTGAACGCAGCTGCCCCAGAACCGCCTTGGCACCCAGGATGCATGTAAAGCCCCTGACTGGCTTCTCCATAGTTTTTGGGGTGGAAGGAAGGGGGTTCAATAACTCCCCCCTTTTTTTGGAGCTGACACAGGCCGTGCCTTATGGGCAGGGCAGAGCTGACCCTAATGGAGTACCAGGTTCTCCGGGCGGGCAAGGTGTGGCAAGAGGAAAGCTGGCATCTTCTGGGAGGCAGGAAGGAGGGCGCCAGGGAGAAAGGCAAAGCAGGAGGCCGAAGAGAGAAACTGAGGCCAGGTTTTTGTCTCAAACCCTCTTTCTCAAACTGGGGGTCTGCTCTGAATCCCCCTTTGCTGCCTGGAAGAGTTCTAGACCCAAATCTGCTGCCCCAAGACCACTTTCACTCTCAGGAAGACCCCTGGGCCTCCTCTCAGATTTCTCCCCCTTCCCACAACCCGAGCCTCGTTTTCCCACTGTTTGCCCATTGACGATCAGTTGTGTGAACTGCGGGAAACAGAGCAATCGTTGCCTGCCGCACCAAAGGTGGAGATGGCCCAGCCTAACCTCTTGAGAGGCCAACAGGTTTTGGGGAGGGGGGGGTTCGACCCCTTCCCCTCCCTTTCAAAGATCCAGGTGACTCCTTCCATCTTCCCCTCTTTATTTGTGGTCCTCACCCCCCCCCATCCTTCTGCTCCCCCATTCCCTCGTTTCAACTCTTGATAGCTTATGCATACTGCACTCTGTATAATCTCATAGACCTTTATAAAGCTATTATATCACTCTATATTGATGTTTCTCAACTTCAGCCATTTTGAGAGAGGTGGACTTCAACTCCCAGAATTCCCCAGCCAGCGATGCTGGCTGGGGAATTCTGGGAGTTGAAGTCCAACCCGTCTTAAAATGGCTATGATTCAGAAACACCACTCTCTCTGTACATATATAATGACGTATTTATAGATAAGATCTTTGATCTATGGCTTTCTCTTCGCGTTGGCTCCCTGTTGAGGTTACTCTACATTTTGGCAGAACCAGGAAGTTGGCTCCAGTCGAGGGACCCTACCCCAAATCATACCTCTGCCCCCAAACCGGCCTTCGGGGAACATCCATGGCGTCACCGATGCACAACCGCTTTGCTCGAAGTCGGGTCTCCAGGCACTCTTGCGTCCTCCTTCGGCCCCTGGCCCGCCCGCCCCCTCTGCCGACCC
>QLTV01002253.1:277299-292620 GCA_003457575.1 Thermophis baileyi
GGTTTTCACAAAAGCAAAACAGAGTTTAAAAAATAATAATAACAACTCGTGATCTGACATGCTCGTTTCTTTTTTAACACCGTTTGGAAAGAAAGGAACACAATATAGCACCTTGTTTTTGAAGGGAGACCTAGAAAGGATGACGGTGGGAGGCATGGAAGATGGTGGAGGGTGGACGAACCTTTCCGAACGCAAAACTCCGGGCAACGTCGGTCCTGCTCGGCTGCGGGGGGACACCACGCCACCCCCAACTTGGTTCACAATGGCATCAAGTTATGGGCGTCAAACCTATTAGAAACCCCCCCTCCTTTAAAAAAAACCAGCGTGATTTGGAACTCCCTCATTTTGGGAACAAGTCAGGACCCGTCCGGTTGGCAATTTGGAATCGGGAGTGTCCCCTGCTGAGAGGTTGGGCCACCAACGCCCCGATGCCCTGATTCCTCTTGGCATTTCTCTGCTGCCTTATCTCCCAGGAAATCAAAGCTTAAAGGACGAGAGGAGGGGTGGGCGGATGGCTAGGCCTGGGGTTAAACCAGGACACAATTTGAAGAGGGAGGACAGGGTTTGGGGTCTCCGTCCCCTTCCTCCCTCAGCCAGCCCAGGGGTCAGGCCTGGCTCTGGCTGAGGATTCATTTCAGAGGGTGGTTGGGGTGCGGTCAGAGGGAGGGAGCCCCATTTTTTCTACCTCCATCAAAGGCCCAAACCCTGCCGAGGGGTGGGGGGGCACCACGATCCGCCTGCCTGCCTGCCTGGAGCTGGCCAAGCATCATCCCGGCTGCAGTCCCACCTGGCGGGGAAGGGGCTGTGATTCTATGTCCCCCCCCAACCCCTTTTAAATCCTCTTCCTCCTCCTCCTCGTGCGGTCCAGGCACCATCCATCCCTCTTCCGGGCGAGAGGCAGCCCCGCTGCGGCCCTAATTCAACCGCTTGCCTTTAAGTCTGCCTGGGGTGGGGGGGGGGAGAACAAAAACGACAATCCTGCAGGATTGGAAGGGTCAGGGTGGAAAGAGGGGAGAGGGGAGGCCCTGCCAGCTTCTCACCTCCACAGTGTTTCTCTCTCTCTTGTTGTTTGTTTGGGGGGGTGTCTTTTTTGCAAGGGGAGGGCGTAAAAGGAGAACAAGATGAGCAAATCAAAGAGGGTGGGTGACGGGGGGGGCGTTCGGAGCAGCGGCTGCCTCCCCCGGAGGAGTCATTTGGGGAGGTCTCCTCTCCAGAAAGTTTTTTTTGGGGGGGGGTGGGGGTGGGAAATGCATGTCTGGATAGTCTCGCTGCGTGCTTCCTTCGGGCGTGGGTCTCTCTCTCTCTCTCTGGCGCACGCAGGGATTTGGGGGGGGCGAGGACGGGGGGGCTCAGACATAATATTCCTTGTCTTTGTTTTTCTTGCTTTTACTGGCCGTTTTGGGGGCCGCGGCCGTCTTCTCCTTGACCACCGTGCCGTTGCTCTGCGCCGAGTTACTGATGTAGTTACGGCTCTGATCCACCTGGTAGGAGCCTTCGTCCCGGTTGCGGTACTTGTACATGGCGTAAAGGAGGATGAGGATGCAGAGGGCGGCGGCCGCCACGATGCCCACCACCATGCCGGTGGTGCTGCTGGACTCCCGGATGACCTCCACGGCGCCGGGGGGACCCCTCTCCCCGGGGTCGGTGGGGTTAGCTGTGGGCAGATTGTGGAAATCGGGGGAAGAGGTTATAACGGGGTACTTGGGGCGGTTGAGCTTGTCCGGCTCGAAGGAGGTGGCCAAAGGGGGGAAGTGTTCGGGGTAGGGCCGCAAGGGCTCGCGGTTGTTCATTTTGCCTGCGGGGATGCGGTGGAGCAGGGTGGGAGAAGTGGTAGAGGCCAGGAGGTCTGGGCCGGAGGGCGAAGCCGGCAATCCTGTCCTAAGGTTGGGGCGGTATCCGTGGGGCTTTTTGGCTGCTCCTCCATCGGGGCGGCCCATCGGGGTCCTATCAGTGACCAGGGGGAAGGTGGTGTAAAAATCTTCATCGTCGGTAGGGGGCAGGCTGGAGTCGAAGACCTCCCCGGAGGCATACCCCGAGGCTTCGATGCCCTCTTCGCAGTCGCTGTCGTCTTGGTCGGTCAGGCAGGGGGGCTTCGGCTGAGCCGGGAGGGAGATGGTATCTTTGGTGGTCTCGATTACGGTTAGGAAGGGGCCAAAAGTGGGAGGCAGGGGGATAAAAGGCGAGCGCGTGGCAATTGGAGGGGTGTCTAGAGAGTCTTCGGTTATTATGGGTAAGACTAATTCACCTCCTAGAATAGAGAGAAAAGGGGGAGAGAAGAGAGGGGGGAAAGGGTCAGCCACGCAGCCAGGGGTCCCCCCCACGTCCACACAAGACAGCGCCAACCACGAGAATAGCTAGCCAAACCCCACTGACTCCAGTCCCTGGCAACTTCCCACCCCTTTTTTTTGTCTAGAGAAATCATAATCAAAGAAAAAAAAGAAAGAAAAGAAAGATAATTAAAAAAGTCATTTAATCCGTAAAAAGAAAAGAAAAGGAAAAGAAAAAAAAATTAAACAGATAAAACAGCAGAATTAAGAGCAGTAACACCCTCTCTGGCTGATATCTCTTCCCATCCTCTTCGGCTAAAACACTAAAATATTCTTTCTCTCTCTCTCTCTCTCTCTCTCTTCTTTTTTTTCCTTCTTTTTTTCCCTTTCTGTTTGTTTTTTGTTTTTGTTTTTAAAAAAAATAAGAGAGCAAACCACGGAATTCAGTCAACTTACATCAACAAATAGGCCGTGTGATATTAGCATGAAGAAAAAAAATTACAAAAAAGAAAACTAGGTAAGAATGTTTTTTGGAGAAAAATCAACTTTTTTTTTTCTTTTCGTTTCTTTTAAACATCTCTCTCTCTGCATCTTGCCTTTATTTTATTTTTATTTTTTTATTTTTAAATTTCGCTTTCTTCTGAGATTCATTTCTCTTGCTTGGTTTTTCATAACGGCACCCTTTTGCCACTTCCCTCCTCCCGTCGTCCCCCCCCCAAAAGAACCCCCCAGGATTTGTTGCACCCCAAAAACCCCTATCACCCACTTCGATGTTCCGAAAACTAAAATCATTGCAGACTTTCAAATCCATTTTTTTTTTTAGCTCTTTGCAAATTTGAGGATTTTAGATACAAATCGAGGCCAAATGAGGACTTTGCACAGAATTGTCCGAAGCTGGGATAGCACAGCCCTGCCTTCTCTGTGGTTCCCCCCCCCCTTTTTCCCCAAATTGATCCTGGATTTGACCTTCCTGGCCTTGTGCAAAATGGGGTATAAGTGGGTGATTGGGGATGGGGTGTTTTTGTTTTTGTCTCCCAAGGAGGGGCGATGTAGTTTTCCCTGCATTCCCACGGGATCCCCGGATAGGAAACAGATGACAGAGGTCTTAGCAAAAAAAAAACCACCTCCTCGATACAATTTAAAAAAACAAAAAACAAAATGAAGTTGAAGAGGGAATTTGGGCTGAATCCATGCTTGTTGAGATGCAGAAAAATGGATTTGAAGTGTGTGTGTGTGTGTGTGTGTGTGTGTGTGTGTGTATAAGAGAGAGAGAGAGAGGGAGTGAGGGAGTGAGGGAGAGTGAGAGAGGGAGGTAGAGGGAGGGAGGGAGAGAGTGGGGAAGAGAGAGAGAGAAGAGAAGAGAAGAGAAGAGAAGAGAAGAGAAGAGAAGAGAAGAGAAGAGAAGAGAAGAGAAATTTTTTAATGTGAAAACAAGGAAAAATCTTTCTTGGAAAATTGGAAATTTTTTCTCAAGCTGCAGGCCACGCTTGGCCTTGAAATAGCATGTTGGAAAGAAAACTGGGATTTGAGGTCATTTTGTTGATAGTTCAGCGTATTTCAAAATCTCTTGGAGTGGGGGGGGGAGCCAATAAATAATAAGAGCAATAAGAGCAATATTAGAATAATGCATCCAGTTTTATTGGATGCATCCAGATTGATCTGGCCATTATATATAAAAAAAAAGATGTTGAGACTCTAGAAAGAGTGCAGAGAAGAGCAACCAGGATGATTAGGGGGCTGGAGGCTAAAACATATGATGAACGGTTGCAGGAACTGGGCATGGCTTTTTAACTGTTTTTAACTGTTTTTATTATGTTTTCTTTTAATGGTTTTTTTTATATTGTTGTGAGCCACCCAGAGTCCCTTGGGAGTTGGGCGGCATACAAATTTAATTAATAATAATAATAATAATAATAATAATAATAATAATAATAATAATAATAATAATAATAATAATAATAATAATAATAATAGTCTAGTGAAGAGAAGGACCAGGGGAGACATGATAGCAGTCTTCCAATATTTGAGGGGCTGCCACAGAGAGGAGGGGGTCAAGCTATTTTCCAAAGCACCTGAAGGAATAATGGATGGAAACTGATCAAGGAGAGAAGCAATCTGGAATTAAGGAGAAACTTCCTAACAGTGAGGACAACTAGTGGAACAGCTTTCTACCAGAAGTTATGTGTGCTCCAACACTGGAGGTTTTCAAGAAAAGACTGGACAACCATTTGTCTGAAATGGTCCAGAGTCTCCTGTTTGAGCAGGGGGTTGGACTAGAAGACCTCCGAGGTCCCTACCAACTGTTTTACATTGTTAATATATTTCCATTAACCATCTAAGCCAGTGTTTCTGGCCTCAGCAACTTTAAGAGGGTTGGACGATAAACCTGGTTATTATTGCAAAAGCATTTCCACCTTCTGGTGGAGAGCCTGGATTATGATTATGCTTAATTTTATTCCTTAGCTGAATTTGCACCGCACTATTTGCTTGGTTGATTATGTTAAAAGGTTCAATGGCACGGCTGTTCTAGGGAAAGAGGGAAGGAGATGCAAAGACCCATGGGTTTATTTTGTGCTAGAATAAACTGTGTTTTTATCTCCATCATGGCTGTGTCACGGAAGCCCTTTGCATGTCGCACACCGAACATTTTCAAGCAGAAAAAGAACAGGAAGATTTTCACGCAGCGCAAGAGGGGAAATTTCTGGGCTGGGTCTGAACCTCTTTTGTGTTCCTAAAAGCAAGATACACGCTACAAAATTCAGAGTAGTGTGACAACGATGACGACAGAGTTTTAGGCTGCATCTTAACCCCGAAACAGTAAACCAGCGCAGCACATTTGACAACGCAGGCCGGCCTAAATCTGGCAGGACATGGAAAAGGTTTTAAAACGGATTATAATTATCCATAATTTTATTCCTTAGCTGAGTTTGCACGGCACCGTTCGCCGGGTTAATTAAGTTAAAAGGTTAAATGGAATTAACCCATTTTTTTCTCAGCTTGTGCAAGAGGCTTAAAGCAGAAGCTAATCGAATAGGTTGGATTCATAAAATTTCAGGAAGCTTGCCCCCAAAGGCGCTTTTTCGAGACTTTCTCGTTTTTCTTTGAAGACGTTTCGCTTCTCATCCGAGAAGCTTCTTCAGCTCTAGGTAACATCATCAGTGCTAACAGGGAGTGCAGTTTGCTGTCAGTTTATATTCTAGTGCAGGGGTGTCAAACTCGATTTCATTATGTTTGACCTCGGTGGGTGGGTGGGTGTGGCCAGGGTGGGCGTGGCCAGCTTGACGTCACTCATGTCAGGGGCGCCTGTGGTGGCCCGAGCGCTCTGCCAGAAAAAATGGGCTCCCAAGCTCCGTTTTTGGCTGCGACGGCCTCCTGCAACCCTCTGCCAGCGAAAACGGAGCTCGGGAGGGCATGCGGCTCTCCCGCACTCCGTTTTCACTAGCAGAGGCACTGCGGGCCAGTCCTTCGCTGTTTCCAGGGTGGCCCCGCAGGCCAGATCTAAGCCACCCCGCAGGCCAGATTCAGGTCCCGGGCCTTGAGTTGGACACCCGTGTTTTAGTGGCTAGCCTATCAGTGTGACAAGTGACAAGCAAATTGCACCACCTTACTTGCACTGATGACGTTACCTAGTTTGGGTCACGAAACGTCTGCAAGAAAGCAACTCCCGATCCGTGGACTGGCACCGAGCTGCAGCATGCCAGAAGACGGGCCGCGCAAACAAGCGAAGCCCCATCCGCGGGGTGCAGGCAGCACGCGAAACCACGTCCCCACCGGTCCACGGAGTAACCTCTCCCCACGGAACCGGTCCCTGGTGCCCAAATGGTTGGGGGCGGCTGGGTTAGAGAACAACTTCCATCATCCAGGTGTGTTCTACCTATCTACATGCCTGTAACTTGCAGCTGGGCGGTGCATGGCGAAGAGTCCGCAGGCGTGCAACACACACGTGTGCGTGCCTTTGCAACCCCCTGGCAAGCTATTCCCAGCTGTTAGGCAGCGGCTTCATTAAGGAAGCATTAAGGAAGCTGCAGGGCCAGGCAGGGAAGGGCTGTGCCAGAGCCGGTGGCGGCACGCAAGGGCAGCGGCAGAGCAAGTGAAGCGGTGTGGCTCGCTCGTCCCGCCCGCTATGATTAACAGCCTGCTTTCCACCCCAATTAAATGTCATACATTTGCAGATTTCCTGCCATCTCAATCTCCAGTGCCCCGGGGTGGGGGGGAATGCTGCAATAATAATAATAAAAAAAATCTCATTTGCTGTTTAATAAGCAAGAACTGAGATGTTAGGAGGAAAATCCACCTGGAATTATCACTTGATTGCAGCTGGGTTTTTTCCCCCTTTCTTATTAGCTCGGATCTCACAGCCCTCTTAACTAGGTCAATTCACAAGCCAAGTGGCTGCAGCCGGTGATGTTGGGGTAGGGTTAAAGGGGGATTGTTGGTTGGTTTTTTTGGGGTGGGGTGGGGTTACCGAGTGTCGCAAACCCAACCTGGGTTGGGTGAACCCAGGAAACAGAGGAATTTAAGGCCTGGGTGCAAATCTCATGCCTGCCCTCCATTTTGGAAAACGGCTTGTGTGAATTAGAGGCCCAGTTTTAAAAGAGGAATATCTAATAAAGATATTATTATCTAATAATAAAGTGCAGGCAAGCTTAACTCGATTACTGAACTGACCCATTTTCCAAATACATTACCTAGATAGAACTATCCATCCAGGAACCAAATGGGCTGAATTCATATAATATGCTAACCTGTGAACAAACTAACCACAGTTCGTTGTTTGCTGTTTTTTAAACAATTGGGCAGGCTTTGCAAATCCATCTGCTGGATTTGTTTACTGACCTGTTTAGGCAATCTGTGTGCATAAAGCAGTTCTTTCTCTATTCTCACAACCTGCTGAACCCTGATGAAGGAAGCCTAATGGCTGTGTTTATAGCCTATGCGATGGTTTCACATCGTCACCGGGTTCACACAACACGTTAGGGCAAATGATGGTTGGATGGACATTTGGGTTTACGAATACAGGTAGTCTTTGATTTACAGAGGTTCATTTAGTGACCCATCAAAAGTACGGCACTGAAAAAAACGGAGTTATGACCTTCATCCCTGGAAGCATTCAAGAAGAGACCGGACTGCCCTCTGTCAGAAATGGTGTAGGGTCTCCTGCTTGGGCGGGAGGGTTGGACTAGATGACCTACAAGGTCCCTTCCAACGTCCCCGTGGTCACGTGATCAAAATTCAGATGCTTGGCAACTGATTCATATTTATGACGGTTCCAGTGTCCCGGGGTCACGCGATCCCCTTTTGCGACCTTCCGACAAGCAAAATCAACGGGGAAGCCAGATTCGCTTAACAACTACGTTTAACTAACTTTAACCACTGCAGTGATTCGCTTAACAACCGGTGGCAAGAAAGATCGTAAAATGAGGCAAGACTCACTTTACACATGTCTCGCTTAGCAACGAAATTTTTTGGGCTCAATTGTGGTCGTAAATCGAGGACCAGACTTGCACTGCAGTCAATCCAATGAGGAGTGGGAACATCACCTATGTTTTCAATATTCCTATTCCAATAAACCCCTTCCTTAGAACCATGAGGACTAGCCTCTTGTATTAATTGAAGGCACCTGGCGCCCTATTTGTTCTACACCAAGATCCTGGGTCCTGCCTGTAGGACTGGGATAAATTTGTGTGCCGTGATAACTCAGAACTTCTCAGCGTATGGACGCTTCCTAGCAAGAGGGCAGGAGAAGAGACGGAGAACTTTTGATTAATTAATGGAGCGCTGTTAATATTACTTGTGTAGATCGAGGCTGGGAAAGGCTGAGCTGAGCTGTAGAGACAAGACCCTCCATCTGTCTGGCTGAGAAACAAGGGGGGGAGGAGGAGGAGGAAGAGGATAGGAGGAGGGAGGAGGAGAAAAATAGGAGGAAGAGGAGTGGAGGAGAAGAGGAGAAGGAAGAGGAAGAGAAAAATAGGAGGAAGAGTGGAGGAGAAGAGGAGGAGAAGGAAGAGGAGGAGAAAAATAGGAAGAGGGGTGGAGAAGAAGAGGAGAATGAAGAGGATAAGAAGAGGAGGAGGAGGAGGAGAGGGGTCCTTTGAGTCAGCACGGAGCATCTCAGGAGCAACCTGGCCTTCCCTGCAGGGCTGGGGTAGGATTCCTTGTGCAGCTTGGGTCTCCCTTCTTTGTTGGCATCCCAAAGTTGCTTTTCCAGGAGGCAACTGGACTTTCTTGTTTTTTTCTTTTGAAGACGTTTCCCTTCTCATCCAAGAAGCTTCTTCAGCTCTGACAGGGCGGTGGGGAACGGAAGGATTGATACTCCTTGCAGGCAGCTGGTCATTTGCATCCTTTTAGAGGGTCGTTGAGGCCACTTGGAGGTTTATCTGTGGTCCTCAGGGTCACCTGAGTGTTGCTCCTGGTTCCTGTAGTCTGCAACTTTTTCCTCTGGAAATCCATTCCCCGAGGACACAGATAAACCTCCAAGTGGCCTCAACGTCCCTCTAAAAGGATGCAAATGACCAGCTGCTTGCAAGGAATATAAATCCTTCCATCCCCCACCATCCCGTCAGAGCTGAAGAAGCTTCTCGGAGGAGAAGCTTTTTCTTTTCTTCAAAAAGAAAAAAAACCAGAAAGTCCAGTTGCCTCTTGAAAAAAACAACAACTTTGGGACAACCATGACCTGGATGACTGAGCATCTCTACAGAATTCCTTGTGGGCAGTTTGCACCTTTCAAGACACCCCCGCCCCCGCAGGTGGGCTTGGAAACAAGAAGACCCGGGGGCGCGTCTAACGTTCCCTCCACCAAGTAGCCCTGTGAGGGCAGCTGGGATGAAGTTGCTTGGCCAAAGTCACCCCGTGGCTGCATTCACGGAGTGCACTTCACCTGGATCCTGAATTATCCGGTTTCCTGGGCTTGCAGAGCGCATGATGAGCGCATTAATCCAACAGGTGATGCTTCTGCAATGTGTTACAAACAGTTACGACCGGTCAGTTAGGGACATTTGAAGTTACAACTTGGAAGCTTCTATGAATCCCTTAAGCCAGAGGTGTCAAACTCGATTTCATTGAGTGCCGCATCAGGGTTGTGTTTGACCTGGTGGGGGGGGGGGTGGAGGGGGCCGTAGGCAGGGTGGGCATGGCCAGCTCGACGTGTCGGGGTCGCCTGTGGCCAGATCTAAGCACCCTGTGGGCCGGATCCTCCCCTCCCCCGGCCTTGAGTTTGACACCCCTGCCTTAAGCACTAGCTGTATTCTGGCAATGCTCTAAGGCAGGAGGTCTCCAAACTTTCTGGCTTTGTGGACCGGTGTGTGGGGGGGAGAGGGGACGGTTCTGCGTGAATGCTGGGTGAGCATGCGCAGCCCTATTTGCACGAGCAGCATGATCACGCGCCCGCTGCTCGTGCAAATGGAGCTTTGCGCGTGGACGCACATGCCCGCTGTTAGCATGTGTTCATGCTTACCGCATCTGCGGCCCGGTTCTCAACGACCCACGGCCCGGGGGGGGGGTTGGGGACCCCTGCTCTAATGGTTGGCTAGTGTCAACTTCTACTCTGCTGCATGTGTGTTTGTCTGTGTGGCTTAGGATGTGGTGCAGGTGCAGTTCACGGGGTTTGGCAGTCTGGGGATTGTTTGAACTTGTAAAACAGGCCAACTGAATAACCAGGTTAGGGACATCATAGCAATAGCACTTATATACCGCTTTACAGTGCTTTACAGCCCTCTCTAAGCGGTTTACAGAGTCAGAATTTTGCCCCCAACGATCTGGGTCCTCATTTTACCCACCTCAGAAGGATGGAAGGCTGAGTCAACCTTGAGCCAGTCAGGATCGAATTCCTGACTGTGGGCAGAGTTTGCCTGCAATACTGCATTCTAACAGGAAGGAAGGAAGGAAGGAGCACTTAGACTTATATACCGCTTTACAGTGCTTTACAGCCCTCTCTAATTGTTTTACAGAGTCAGAATTTTGCCCCCAACGATCTGGGTCCTCATTTTACCCACTTCAGAAGGATGGAAGGCTGAGTCAACCTTGAGCCGGTGAGATTTGAACCGCCGAACTGCAGCTAGCAGTCAGCTGAAGTAGCCTGCAGTGCTGCACTCTAACCACTGCGCCACCTCAGCGCAGTGTTAGATTTAATGTGGACAGAGACATTAAATAGCTTGAGTGAGCCTCCCTGCTTCGTGGTTGAGGTGGTCCGAGTTGGGTGGATCTGCTTTTGAGCCCCGCGGGACGGGAGATGACAACTTTGGGGAGTTGGGTGGCCTTAAGAAATCTAATAAAGTGCAATAAAAATAATTCCAACCTAGAAACTCACGGCTGACCTTCTTTATGTTGGTGCAACCGTTGGTGTCACCGAATCGTAAATCTCGGGAGTTCTCCGGGAGGGTTGACAAATATTGTTCCAAGTTGGAAGGCAATTTTGGGCCAAATTACTGTACATCACTGCTAGTCCTTGACTTACGACCACAGATGGGTCCAACGTTTTCGTTGCTAAGCAAGGCAGTTAAGTGAGTTTTACCCCATTTTACGACCTTTCTCCCCGCAGTTGTTAAGTGAATCATTGCAGTTGTCAGGAAACTTCTCCTTAGTTCCGGGTTGCTTCTCTCCTTGATGAGTTTCCATCCATTGTTTTTTGGTTTGCCTTCAGGTGCTTTGGAGAACAGGTTGACCCCCGTCTTCTTTGGGGCAGCCCCTCAAATATTGGAAGACTGCTATCAAGTCGCCCCTAGTCCTTCTTTCCACTAGACTAGACATGCCTATTTCCTGCAACCGTTCTTCATATGTTTTAGTCTCCAGCCCCCTAATCGTCTTTGTTGTTCTTCTCTGCACTCTTTCCAGAAAAGAAATGGCATGTATTATTCATCAATAAATGCCATTTGTCAAGTGCCTGAATTTTTGATCCTGGCTGGCTCAGGAATTCTGGGAGTTGAAGTCCACAAGTCATAAAGGGGCCATAGTTCCCCACCTCTGGCATAGAGCATCTGCCAAAGGAGTTGTTTTCCAATTGGGACTATCTGTATGCAGCAGTGTTGCCCAAATGAGTTGCCATCAGAACAGAATAACAGAGTTGGAAGGGACCTTGGAGGTCTTCTAGTCCAACCCCCTGCTTAGGCAGGAAACCCTATACAACTTCAGACAAATGATTATCCAATCTCTTCTTTAAAACTTCCAGTGTTGGAGCGTGTACAACTTCTGGAGGCAAGTTGTTCCACTGATTAATTGTTCTAACTGTCATGAAATTTCTCCTTAGTTCTAAGTTGCTTCTCTCCTTGATTAGTTTCCACCAGGGGTGGGTTCCTCCCGGTTCGTACTGGGTGGCCCGAACCGGTAGCAAGGCGCTGGTGACGTCATGATGATGTCGTGGACCCGCCTTGGTTGGTGCCAGTCCGTGGGCGCCGCCATTTTTTTCCGGGAATTTTTGGTTTCTTTTGAAAAAAAAATTTTTTTGAATTTCTTAAAAAAATTTTCTTCTGCGCATGTCAGAAGCTGAGTTTCCCGGCACTGGACATACGTCTCCATCTTGTTTTTGGCTTTTTTTGGAGCGCGCGCGCGCATAACCCTAAGCCACGCCCACAGAGTGGTAGCGGAAATTTTCGGAACCCACCCCTGGTTTCCACCCATTGCTTCTTGTCCTGCCCTCAGGTGCTTTGGAGAATAGCTTGACTCCCTCTTCTTTGTGGCAGCCCCTGAGATATTGGAACCCTGCTGTCATGTCACCCCTAGTCCTTCTTTTCATCAAACTAGACATACCCAGTTCCTGCAACGCAATACCCATGGTTCCCAGCTACGTCTGGGCATCTTTAAGACAGAGTTAACTCCCTTGGACGAGCAGGGTGATGGGCTGCTGGCTCCCTCCCTCCCCAGCCTCCATCAAAAAAAGTCACTTTATTCCCGATGCTGAGAATTAAGACTTTTAAAAGAAGGGTTGGAATTCTTTCTTTTTTTTTGGCATGGAATTTGTCCTATGGATGAACGATTGATCCGCTCCTGTCACACATACCTCCCCCTCCCCACCTCTGCATTCACACACTCTTAATCTGGATAACGCTAAACTCAACTGTATGGACATGTAAATCCATTGTCTGTTAAGTCAAAGGGTTTAAGGCATTTGCCTCCTGACATAAGCAGGCAAACGCTGCACATTTTTTGATTCTTACACAAAATTGTGTCATCAGCGTCGTTATGGAATGTCACCAAAGACATCAATTTTCAGGATTTGCATACATTTATATCTGCCTCAGTCCGTAGTAGATTAGAAAGAAAAAAAAATGCAGAATACTTGCAGATGTTTAGTGCAATTTAGAGCGAAGGCATTAATTTACGTTAAATACTTACGCATGTAGCACAAAGCATAATGATACGTAAAAACTAGCTTTGTGCATTATTAAGGGATATATCAAGGACCCGTCCTACTTATTAAATCTGAAAATTGTGAAATCAGGATCAGTGAAACCGAGATTTTACTGCGTGGTTCACACTTACGACCGATTGCAGGAACCTCGTGATCACGTGATCGAAATTCGGATCCCTGGCAACTGGCGTGCATTTATGATGGTTGCAGAGTCCCGGGGGGGTCACGTGAGCCCCCTTTTGCAACCTCCTGACAAGCCAAGTCAAACGGGGAAGCCGGATTCATTTAACGACCGCGTCGCAGACTTTACAACTGCAGCGATTCACTTAACAACGGCGGCAAGAAAGGTTGTAAAACTGAACAGCAACTTGAACACTTTAACTCTCCGGCTTAGGAGTGAACATGATGGGTTCAGTTGCGATCGCAAACTGAGGACTGCCGTAAATTTCCGTATGTCAATCACAAGGCAAGAGAGCCAATAGCGTTTGATTTTAGCAGGAAGAGGGAGGACAGAGGTGGGATGGGTTTGACGTGAACCCTACATGCTCGTTTTCTCTATGGGAGTGAGAATCAACCCTGCTGGCTGGGGAATTCCAGGAGTTAGAAGTCCCACCTATGTTAAAGTTGCTGATGTTGAAAAACTCTGCTCTTAAGAAAGCAGGAACTAAGCTCCAAGGCAGATGGGCTGCATTCACACAAGACGCAAGACTGGACGCAAACCCGGGTTTGGGGGGTTTCCCTGAAATTTCCCTGACAATGAGAACAATTAGTCAGTTTGCCTCCAGAAATTGTGGCTGCTCCCTCACTGGAGGTTTTTTCCATCAGTTTGGACAACCATTGGTCTGAAATGGTAGAGGGTCTCCTGCTTGAGCAAGGGGGTGGACTAGAAGACCTCCAAGGTCCCTTCCAACTATTCCTATTCCTATCCTATCCTATTTTCTATTCTATTTTCTATTCTGTTCTCTTCTCTACTCTTCTATATTATTTTCTATATTCTATGCTATGTTATTCTATGCTATGCTATGCTATATTATTTTTTATATTCTATTCTATATTATTTTCTATATTCTATTCTATATTATTTTCTATTCTATTCTATATTATTTTTTATATTCTATTCTATATTATTTTCTATTCTATTCTATTCTTCTCTTTTATATTCTATTCTATTTTATTCTATTCTTTGTGATTCTATTATGTTCTATTCTATTCTATTCTATTCTATTCTATTCTATTCTATTCTATTCTATTCTATATTCTATTCTATATTCTATTCTATTCTATTCTATTCTATTCTATTCTATTCTATTCTATTCTATTCTATTCTATTCTATATTCTATTCTATATTCTATTCTATTCTATATTCTATTCTATTCTATTCTATTCTATTCTATTCTATTCTATTCTATTCTATTCTATTCTATATTATTATTTTCTGTTCTATTTCTACTCTACTCTAATTTTACTTTACTGTACTCCTACCTTGCACTCTGTACTGGGCCACTGAATTTAGCCTAGTGAGATTTCTTTCGTTTGCACATTGCAAGCGCAACCATTCTCCGCATTAACCTGAGTTCTTGGTTTGCTGTCGTGTGTGAAGCCTGCTAGAATGGTGGCGATAATAAGTGTATCCCTGGTCCCATTTTTCAAGCATCCGAAGGCCTTGTTAGAGAGTAGTTTTATTTATTTCTTCAATTTATTCAGCTACCCACCTCAAATTAGTGACTCAACTCCTGATACTGGGCAGGGGGTGGACTGGATGGTCTCCAGGGTTCCTTTCAAGCCGTGCGTTTTATGTTTCTATCGCTCTAGAAATGCCTGCCAGCTTCCTTTCTACTCTATTTTTAGGTGGTGTCGGAGAATGCTTTTATTCCACAGGATCTTTCCTGCTTGATCTTTTATGTTTCAAAGGTAAGGCCAGTGTCTTTTGTAAAATATATATATATATATATCATTGTGCCTTTTAATGCTGTTGCTTTTGATGTTTTCTGCCTTCTTTGATCTTTAAATATTGATGGAGCCATCTATTATTATTTTTTTTGCTACTATTGCAACATCATTATTATCGTAGCTATTGTCAACCTTGCGAAAATGATTTTTTTTTTATAAAGAAAAGCAGAATACAATTAACTCGGGCTCTGCTAACTGGCATTTTTACCCACTTTTCCACTTCTCAGTAGAGCTTTAAAGGCTGAGGACTAGGAGCTTGATTTTTAAAAAGCGACACAGCCGCTGATTTGCAGGACCCTGGATTTTGCGCATATGTGATGTAACCGCAGCAAGCAGAAGAACATCTTGTTGGGCATGTGTGTGAATTTGTGTGTGTGTTTAAAGACACGAGAAAAGAGGAGAGGAGAGGAGAGGGTGAAGGGAAAGGGGATAGAATTAGAGGAGGGGAAGGGGATAGAAGGAGAGGAGAGAGGGGAGAAGAGAGGGACAGAATTAGAGGAGAGGAGAAGAGAGGAGAGGAGAGGAGAGGGGGGAAGGGGATAGTAGAGGAGAGGGGAGGAGAAGAGAGGAGAGAGGAGAGAGGGGAAGGGGATAGTAGAGGAGAGGAGAGGGGAGGAGGAAGGGAAAGGGGATAGAATGAGAGGAGAGGGAAGGAGAGAGGGGAAGGGGATAGGAGAGATGGATGGAAGGAGAGGAGTAGGAGAGAGGGAAGGAGAGGGAAGAGGAGAAGGGGAGAGCGGCGAGGGGGGAGGAGGGGAGGA
>QLTV01002253.1:310747-329042 GCA_003457575.1 Thermophis baileyi
CTCCCCCGCCGTCCCTCCCTTCTCCCACTAACCTGCGTGATGCTGTCCCGCATGGTGGGGGAACGGCCCCGCCGCGTGGTGGTCGTGGCCATGGTGGTGGTGGTCTCCATGATGGTTGTGGACATGTCCGCCAGCAAGGTGGTGGCTGTGGTCTCGGTGGTCATGACGGAGGGCACCTCGCCCACCAGCCGCAGGTTGCCCTCCACCTTCACGTTGGCGTCGCTCTCGGCGGCCAAGGAGAGCACCTTGAGCCCGTTGTAGTACAGCCCCGAGACCTGGCCCTGGAAGGGGCGGCCCTGGTCGCGGCCTCCGATCTTGATGGCGGCCTGGCTGTTGAAGATGGTCAGCTGACGACCTGCCGGAGGAGCCACAAAGAGGAGTGGAGAGGTGAAAAGGGCGCTCGGCCGGACGCAGCATCCCAACACCAGAGCTGTCAAGGGGGGGGGACCAGGCGGAGGTCAGGCTAGATGGCCCCCCACCCACCTCCCCTTATTCAACAGGCTTCCACACGCATCGACCTCCTGGCCGTGCTCCACACCCGGCATCGGGGTCTTTCCTGAGTACATACGACAGCCTGACCCCTAAGCTGAGCATAGCCACTGTGCCACCAACCCCCCCCCCGGCCAGGGTCCACCTAAGCAGGCTTGGCATGTGGTTCCATTGCAGCTGGCAGGACCCTCTGATGGGGGCCGGGTGGGAATCCAGCCATCGACTCACTTGCTCTTCCTTTCCACCATCTACTATCAATTCTGGGTAGCATTTGCATCTCCCGTTTCCTTATTCATCTCCTGAACGGCCCTTCCTTCCTTCCTTCCTTCCTTCCTTCCTTCCTTCCTTCCTTCCTTCCTTCCTTCCTTCCCCATCTTCTTCCTATTGTCCCCTCCTTCCTCACTGAGCTTTCTTTATCTTTTCTGTTTCTTTCCTTTCCTTCCTTCCTTCCTTCCTTCCTTCTTCCCTGCCTCCTCCCTTCCCTCCCTATTTCTCCCTTTGCTTCCATTCTTTCTTCCTTCCGTCCCTCCTTCTATGAAATCCATACTCCTTCCTTCCTCCTTCCTTCCTTCCTTCCCTCCCTATTTCTCCCTTTGCTTTCATTCTTCCTTCCTTCCATCCCTCCATGACATCCATACTCCTCCCTTCCCTCCTTCCCTCTTCTCTGCCTCCTTCCTCCCTTCCTTCCCTCCCTATTTCTCCCTTTGCTTCCATTCTTCCTTCCTTCCTTCCGTCCGTCCGTCCCTCCATGACATCCATACTCCTCCTTCCTTCCTTCTTCTCTGCCTCCTTCCTCCCTTCCTTCCCTCCCTATTTCTCTTTGCTTCCATTCTTCCTTCCTTCCTCCCTCCCTCCCTCCCTTCTTCCCCACCTCCATCCTTCCTTCCCTATTTCTCCCTTTGCTACCATCCTTCCTTCCTTCCATTCTTCCTTCCTTCCCTGCCTCCTTCCTTCCTTCCCTATTTCTCCCTTTGCTTGCTTGCTTCCTCCCTCCCTCCCCTTCCTTCCTTCCTTCCACCCTTCCATCAAAGCCTCTGGAGGATTTTAAGCAGATGGGATGCCCTGCCTCCTACCTCCACCCCACGCAACCCCAGAGGCCTGGAGCTGCTCAACAGCCGTGGGAGAGATGGGGACACTCTCCAGAGGTCCAGCAGGGTTCCTGCCTGAGCCTGCAGCCCAAAGAACCAAGTACCGTCTCCTTCTGCCCCTCTCACTCGACTCCTCTTTCTGATTGAGGGGGGAGGAGATGGGTCTGCCAGCCTCCCTCTTTCTCCATCCTTTCTCCCCCCCCCCCCCGTTCTATTTCCACCACCACCACCTGGCTGTCTTAACACATGGGCCTGATGGGACCTTGCCAGTGGGCCCCACAAGCATAGGGGCCACATACTATTCTGTGTATGTTAACCCTTCAATGCACCTTGTATCATATAAATACAGCAACGTATTTATTACATTTTACTGCATTTTTTAATTAATACCAACATGCAAATTATAGGTTTGATTTTATCGACCGTTTACATTTTTATTCCTGTGAGTAGTTGTCGTAGGGGCCCCAGTACACTGCTTTACCCGGGGGCCCATAATGCTGTTAAGACGGCCCTGCCTCCCCCCCCCACCATTCAGGAAAGAGATTCCCTGTTTCTCCCTGTCACTTTGCTGAGCCCCCCCCCTCTGGAATATCAGTAGGCCTTCCAAACCCACCACCCATTCCAATGTAGCATCTAGGCCCCTGATGGCGAACCTAGGAGCCGAGGTGGCGCAGTGGTTAGAGTGCAGCACTGCAGGCTACTTCAGCTGACTGCTAGCTGCAGTTCAGCGGTTCAAATCTCACCGGCTCAAGGTTGACTCAGCCTTCCGTCCTTCCGAGGTGGGTAAAATGAGGACTCAGATTGTCGGGGGCAAGAGGCTGACTCTGTGAACCGCTTAGAGAGGGCTGTAAAGCACTGTAAAGCGGTATATAAGTCTAAGTGCTATTGCTATGGCACGTGTGCCAGAGGTGGCATGCAGAGCCCTTTCTGTGGGCATGCATGCCATCGCCAGCTGCTGTTCCGGGTTCCGTGGCACGCATGCGCGCCGGACAGCTGCTCTCTTCCGGGTTCTGGCACTCCGGTGCGTGCGCACACATGCACGCATCCCAGTTTCGGCACTCGGTGTCGAAAAGGTTAGCCATCACTGATCTAGGCAGACTAAGAGTGAGACTGGAGGCAAAGACTGGAAAAAATGCCGAATCTCGGCTTAGTTTAAGATCCAGACTCATTTTGCAGGACCGCAACTGCGCCATTCCCCTTTCAAGCCCCTGGGCCCCCTGCACTCCCCTCCCCCCTTGCGCCTTTCTGGCTGGCTATGCACGCTGGGTGGGAAGCTTAGCAGATGCATTTGCTCAGCAAGTCAAGCATGCGACGTTCACCTTGCTACACAGGCAGCCCTCGACGTACGACCACAATAGAAGCCAACATTTCTGTTGCTAAGTGAGACATCGGTTAGGCGGATTTCGCCCCATTTTACGAGCTTTGTTGCCACCGTCGTTAAGCGAATCGCTGCAAATGTTAAATGAGTAACCCGGTTGTTAAGTGAATCTGGCAAAGTCCCCCGTTGACTTTGCTTGTCGAAAGGCATTGGGACACCGCGACCATCATAAATATGAGTCAGTTGCCAAGCGGCTGAGTTTTGATCACGTGTTGCAATGGTCGCAACTGTGAAAAACGGCCATCGGTGACTTTTTTCAGTGCCGTTGTAATTGCAAACGGTCACTAAATGAACTGTCGTAAGTTGAGGCCTACCTGCGTTCAGTTGGGCTAGTTTATGGTTTAAAGGAGGGGGTGAATCCAGAAAACGATTTCATTCAGACCCCTGGTGAATAGAATTATGTAATTGAGGTAACAAAAGCCCCTCAAACTTCATTCCCGGGAGACGCTAATCTTGCACAGGTAGTCCTTGATTTACAACGGTTCATTTAGTGACCGTTCGAAGTTACAACGGCCCTGAAAAAAGTGACTTACGGCTGATTTTAACAATTATGACCGCTGCAGCGTCCCCATGGTTACGTGATTTGCATTTGGATGCTTGGCAACCGACTCACCTTTATGACCGCTGCAGTGTCCCAGGATCCCCTTTAGCGACCTTCTGACCAGCAAAGTCAAGAGGGAAACCAGATTCACTTAACCACCATGTTACTAAGAGCTGCAGTGATTCGCTAAACAAATGTGGCGAGGAAAGTGGTAAAACGGGGCAAAACTCAACCAATTTCTAAATGTTGGGCTCAATTATGGACGTAAGTTGAGGAGTCTGTGTGTAAGTAAGTAAGTAAGTCTGTGTCATATAGTATACATGGGTATGTGCCTAATTTTGTATTTATTTATTTTGTCAGGTTTATGTAGCGTATATTGGAGGTGGAGACCCTTTGATAGCCGTATGCAACGCAATTTCATTTGAATGTATGCCGATTAGTGAACATTGAAAGTGAGAATAAAGTTATTCTAAAGTTACTCTATTCTACCTGCAGCTTTGCACATGGATCATACTGGAACCTGGATCCATTCGATCAGCCTAGGACCGTGATGGGGAACCTATGGCACACATGCTGGAAGTGGCACGCAGAGCCATCTCTCCGAGCACACGAGCTGTCGCCCGTTGCTCTTCCGAGTTCCGGTGTGCCAGCTAGCTGGTTTTCACATGCGCGGGAGTGCAGGAAACCGGAAGAGCAGCCGCCCGGGGCGCATGCGCGCGCCGGGAAGACGATCTTCCGGTTTCCGGCGCACGCATGCGCACCGGCCAGCTGGTCTTCACGCACACATGCGTACCAGAAACCGGAAGACCAGGTGGCCGGTGCGCATGCGCACGCCGGAAACTGGAAGATGATCTTCCCGGTGCGTGCACTGGGCGGCTGCTCTTCTGGTTACCGAGACACACGCACGCACGCGCCGCCGAAAAGGTTTGCCAACACTGGCCTAGGAGGCCCTGAATGCAGAAAAGGGATTACAGGTAGTCCTCAACTTACGAACACAATTGATGTTGCCCAAAATTTATGTTGCTAAGTGAGACATTTGTTAAGTGAGTTTTGCCCCATTTTACGACTTTTCCTGCCACAGTTGTTAAGTGAATCATTGCAGTTGTTAACTTAGTTACCCGGTTGTTAAGTGAATCTGGCTTCCCCATTGACTTTGCTTGTCAGAAGGTCGCAAGAGGCTGATCCCGTGACCCCGTGATCCCGGGACACTGCGACCGTCATAAATGTGAGTCAGTTGTCAAGCATCCCAAATGCAAATCATGTGACCATGGGGATGGATGTGGAAACATCCGTAACTGTGAAAACCGGTTGTAAGTCACTTTTTTCAGTGCCGGTGTAACTTCGGATGTTCACTAAGTGAACTTTTGTAAGTCGAGGACGGCCTGTAATAATTCAGGATCGAAATTCAGCAGCATGCAGACAAGCAGATAGCAATAGCAATAGCACTTAGACTTATATACCGCTTCACAGTGCTTTACAGCCCTCTCTAAGCGGTTCACAGAGTCAGCCTATTGCCCCCAACAAGCTGGGTCCTCATTTTACCCACCTCGGAAGGATGGAAGGCTGAGTCAACCTTGAGCCGGTGAGATTTGAACTGCCGAACTGCAGCTAGCAGTCAGCTGAAGTAGCCTGCAGTGCTGCACTCTAACCACTGCGCCACCTTGGCTCTCAGATGAGGCCATGTGACGGGAAGCCAACCCATCCTGGCTTGGCTATGTGCTGATTTGCAAAACAAGGTTTGAAAAACTTTTAAGAGGGTAGCTAATAAGGATGGGGGTCCTTGCTGGGATTTCCCCCACCAGTTGGTGTCTGCTGCTATTTCCCAACCATGCCAAAAGTTCAGGTCCAGAGTGGAGGGGAGCAGGAAGGACCCCTTCCCCAAATTTTCCCTGTCTGGATCTCAGGTCATCTCCCCACCCCCCACCAGCCTCACCTTGTCAGAGGTGACAAATTGGGGGCAAGGATTTTTTTTTTTTAAAGAGGGGTGCCAAGCTCAGCGCTGTATCACAGATAGTCCTCGACTTACGGCCACAATGGAGCCCGGGATTTACGTTGCTAAGTGAGAAATTTGTTTTGTCCCTTTTTACGACTTTTCTTGCCACAGTTGTTAAGCGAATCACTGCGGCTGTTCAATTAGTGACATGGTTGTTAAGTGAATCTGGCTTCCCCCCGTTGACATGGCTTGTCGGAAGGCCGCCAAAGCATCGGGACACGGCAACCGTCATAAATACGAGTCAGCGGCCATGCGTCTGAATTTTGACCACGTGACCACGGGAATGCCGCAACGGTCGTAAGTGTGGAAAAATGGTCATAAGTCACTTCTTTCAGCGCCGTTGCGACTTCGAACGGTCATTAAGTGAACTGTTGTAAGTCGAGGACTATCTGTACTTCCCAAATCTGCAAAATGAAACCGCAGACTTTGATTTAGCTAATTGGTTTTGGCTCTTAAGGGCCCCTTTTCTCCAGATTTAATGTTGTCTGCTGGTGTGTTTATTTTGGGTCCCTGTGTAATTTTCCACATGCATGCAGAGTTGCATACATGAACTGCCAATCCCACGCGTGTGCTAGGCATGGGACAGATTGGAGACCAAGGTGAGATGCTGCAATGAAATAAATGTGAGTGTGTAAAGCCAGAGGGCAATTTTATTGATTGCAAACGAAGTGCGTTTGTGTGTATTTGTGTCTATGTGCATGTCTGAGAGACAGAAAGAGAAAATTGCACCAGGGCGAAAACAAATATCTGTGCAAACTAAGAGGATTTAGCAATCTCGGTGAGTAATAATTCAGGAACAAAACTGGCTAAGTAGCTAATATGACTCTCCCATTGTGGGTTTGTGTAAACCTACATTATTGTTCAGGCTTGCTGGCGTTCCCAGAGGCTCATTGCTAGAGCCAGATTCTTGCCACAATTGTTGGGATGCTAAATGGAATGTGAGGATGGGTGCAGTGACACCCCCCCCCCCAAAGACTCGATCACCAGATTAATTTAGTGTCTGGATTGGTGTAACAAGGTCAAATCATAAAGCACAGGGCGTCCTCGACTTACGACCACTAGTCAGTGCAAAATTTCCACTGCTAAGCGAGACATTTGTCAAATGAATTCCGCCCAAATTTACGACCTTTCTTGCCACCGTTGTTAAGTGAATTGCTGTAATTGTTAAGTTAGTCACACGGTTGTTAAGTGAATCTGGCTTCCCCATTGACTTTGCTTGTCAGAAGGTCACAAAAGGGGATCACAGGAGCCTGGGACACTGCGACCATCATAACTGTGAGTCAGTTGGCAAGTGTCTAAATTTTGATCACGTCACCATGGAGACGTGCAACTGTCGTAAGTGTGAAAAACGGTCATAAGTCACCTTTTTCCAGTGCCGTTGTAACTTGGAACAGTCACTAAATGAACTGTTGTAAGTCGAGGACTTACCTGTATGGAATTATGGTCCTACGTTGCGGCGGTTGTTAAACAGGTCATCCCATGACTGTTCCTGATCTTACAGGCATTTTTGCATTTTATCCAGCTGGCCTTTGCCAAAATTTGCAGTCGTGTGACTGCGAGGTCCGTAAATGTGAGCCGGCTGCCAAGCACCCAAAATGTGACCACATGACGGTGTGTGTGTCTGTGTGTGTTTGTGTGACTGTGTGTGTGCACAGCAGTCAGGACTCAGATACCGTGTTGTAGGTACATTTTTTTGGGGGGGCATCACAACTTTGAACGGCTGCTAGGCGAATCGTCATTAAACGGTCATTAAATGTCCATTAAATGAAGACGACTTGTGCTGTGCCACCTGCAGCTTTCTGAGACAAGGCAGGATATAAGCACACAGACATACACAAACACACCTATCGTGCTATTCTAATATTTATGTTGTGCAAAATGCCCAGAAGGCTAAGAATCTGAACTCACAACATTGGACATCACAGAGAAAGAAAGAGCTAAAACTAATTTATACCAAACGATATACTAAAGCAGTGATGGCTAACCATTTTGCCGTCGTGTGCCAAAAGCGGGGGGAGCACAGGAGAGTCGCGTGCGTGCATGCCCACACCCATAATTCAATGCGACCACCCGCGCTCCCCCCGCTTTTGGCACGCGATGGCACGGTGGGAACGGTAGGCCCGTTTTTCGCCCTCCCCAGGCTCCAGGGGCTTTCTAGGAGCCTGGGGAGGGCAAAAACGGCCTTCCCCATCCCCACGGAGACCCTCCGGAGGCCAGAAACGGACCATTTCCCGACTTCCGGTGGGACCGGAAGGCCCGTTTTTCGCTCTCCCCAGCCTCCAGAAGCCTTCCTGGAGGCTGGGGAGGGCGAAAACGGCCTCCCCCACCCCCCCCAGAGGCCCTTCGGAGGCCGGAAACGGCCTCCCAGAGCCTCCGCGCGAGCCCTTTACTTACCTCAAAACGGGCCGCGTGGAGACTCCTGGGAGGGGAGGGGGGCATGGCCAGCCAAAAATCAGCTTGCCAGCGCGCACATGTGCGCTGGAGCTGATCTACAGCAATGGCTCCTGTGCCGGCAGATATGGCTCCGCGTGCCATCTGTGGCACGCGTGCCATAGGTTCGCCATCACGGTACTAAAGCTTTCTGCAACTGTTGTAACTTTGTCAACTTGTAATCCTCGACTTACAACAATTCATTTAGTGACTGTTCAGAGTTACGATGGCATTGAAAAAAGTGACTTAGGACCGTTTTTCACACTTACCGCCTTTGCGGCATCCCCGTGATCACGCGATCAAAATTCAGACGCTGGGCCGCTGACTCATACTTATGACCGTTGCTGTGTCCCAAGGTTACATGATCCCCTTCTGCAACCTTCTAACGAGCCAAGTCAATGGGGAAGCCAGATTCGCTTAACAACCGTGTGACCAACTTAACAACGGCCATGATTCACTGAACAGCGGTGGCCAGAGAAGTCGTAAAATGGGACAAAGCTCACTTAATCAACATTTCGCTTAACAACAGAAACGTTGGGCTCAGTTGTGGTTGTAATTCGAGATCTACCCATATTACTTTATTGTTTGTATATACAGTGAGACCTTCTGCACCAGAGACAAATTCCTTGTGTGTCCAGCCACACTTGGCCAATAAAGTATTATAACCGTGGCATTATCCCCATGGCCACGTGATCAAAATTAAGCCACTTGGCAACTTGACTCATATTTATGACGGTTGCAGTATCCCGGGGTCATGTGATCTCCACTTGTAACCTTCCCAGCCAGCTTCCAACGAGCAGAGTCAACGGGGAAAGCCCGATTTGTTTAACAACTGCAGTGATTCGCTGAACGACGGTGGCTAAAAAGGTCATAAAATAAGCGCAGCTCATTTAACAACTGCCTTGCTTAGCCACAAAAAATCTGAGGCTCAGTTGCGGTCGTTATGTTGAGGACCACCTTAGCCTGTT
This sequence comes from Thermophis baileyi, assembly GCA_003457575.1. Taxonomy (NCBI): domain Eukaryota; kingdom Metazoa; phylum Chordata; class Lepidosauria; order Squamata; family Dipsadidae; genus Thermophis; species Thermophis baileyi. Next base: position 319,635 of record QLTV01002253.1, read on the forward strand.
CTACAGGCAGCCCTCGACTTACAACGGTTCATTTAGTGACTGTTCCAAGATACAACGGCACTGGAAAAAGTGACTTAGGACCGTTTTTCGCACTTATGGCCATTTTTCACCTTATGACCACTGCAGCGTCCCCATGGTGACGTGATCCAAATTCAAATGCTTGGCAACTGGTTCATATTTATGACGGTAGCCTGGTCCCAGGGTCACGTGATCCCCTTTTGCGACCTTCTGACAAGCAAAGTTAATGAGGAAGCCAGATTCACTTAACAGCCGTGTCACTAATTTAACGTGCAGAGACTCACTTAACAACGGTGGCAAGAAAGGTCGTAAAACGGGGCAAAATTCACTTAACAGCTTTCTCGCTTAGCAACATCAATTTTGGGCTCAATCGGGGTCATAAGTCGAGGACTAGCTGTACTATGGCCTACAAACCCATTTCCGTGCTCTAGTTTTTCTTGCTATTGATGGTGAACTCGCCATTTCTCCCTGTAGAACTTTGCTTCCTTTATCCTTGCTAGATTAATTTTCAGATCCAGGCTGCTTGTCATATTGTTCGATCGATCAAACATTCAGTGAGAGTCAGCTGGGTTCTCGCTGCACAACATGGCGTGTACATTTGCCTAGCCAACCACACAACCTGACATCACAAAAGGCCTTCCCTACTCATCTGTCCGTAAAGCCATTAACCAACCAAAGGGATATATGGCACCTCCTCCTTTGCTAAGTGTCCTGTTTATACTCACTCATGTTTTATTCCCAACATGCTCTTCGTATGCTCAGCACCAACCTTCCCCTCCATTTTCCCATTCAGCAGCCCATAATTCAAACCTGTCACTAGGTAAGATCGTTTTTTAAGCCAACCAATCGACAATGAACTTTCTCTCAGTGATGTGAATACACCCTGACCTTACACCTCCTGCCAGGGATAAAGCCTTATTGCAAAATTTTATGCATTTTCCTATCTCAGAATAACAAAGTTGGAATGGTCCTTGGAGGTCTTCCAGTGCAACCCCCTTACTCAAGCAGGAGACCCTCTATACCCGTGATGGCGAACCTATGGCACGCGTGCCACAGGTGGCACACGGAGCCATATCTGCCGGCATGGGAGCCATTGCTGTAGATCAGCTCCAGCGCGCATTCGCGTGCTGGCCAGCTGATTTTCGGCTGGCCACGCCCCCCTCCCCTCCCGTTTTGAGGTAAGTAAAGGGCTCGCGCGGAGGCTCTGGGAGGGCGTTTCTGGCCTCCGAAGGGCCTCGGGGGGGCGGGGTACGGGAGGCCATTTTCGCCCTCCCCAGCCTCTAGGAAAGCCTCTGGAGGCTGGGGAGGGCGAAAAACGGGCCTAACGGGCCCACCGGGCCATCATGTGCCAAAAGCGTGGGGAGCGTGGGGGGGGGTTTGCGCACGCATGCGCGGGGCACATTGAATTATGGGTGTGGGCACGCATGCGTGCGACCCCCCCCCCTGTGCTCCCCCTGCTTTTGGCACGTGACGGCAAAAAGGTTAGCCATCACTGCTCTATTACAGTGGTGGGATTCAAATAATTTAACAACCGGTTCTCTGCCCTAATGACCAGCTGGGTGGGTGTGGCCATGGTGGGTGTGGCCAGGGGGTGGCCACGCCCACGATGGCAGGCAGCACTTGGCCTCCTGCACCCCCCTTGGAGCAAAAAAAAAAGCCACGGGGGGGGAGGGACGACCCGCCCCTGTGCCCCGTTTTGGGTCTAGGAGGCCTCCCTGCACTTACCTGGGAGCCAAAATGGGGCGCGTTGGGACTCCTGGAAGGGGCGGGGCCAGACAGCAATTTAACTACTGGTTCGCCCGAACCAGCCCGAACCGGCTGAATCCCACCACTTCCTCTATACCATTTAAGACAAATCCTTAAAATCCTGTAGTGATGGAGCACCCCAACTTCTGGTGGCAAGTTGTTCCACTGGTTAATTTTCTCCTTCGCTCTAGGTTGGATCTCTCCTTGATTAGTTTCCATCCATCGCTTCTTGTCCTGCTTTCTGGGGCTTTGGAGAATAGGTTGACCCCCGTCTTCTTTGGGGCAGCCCCTCATAATCTCAGCTAGTTCTCAATTTACAATAGTTCCTCCTATAATTTTGTGTTTTTAGTTTTCACTTTTAATTTAAAATTTTGTTTTTTTTTTCCTTTAAGAATAAAGGTTGTTTTGTTAGAAAAAAAATTAAAGATATTTTTTTAAAAAAATATAAAGGTAGTCCTTGACTTGCAACCAATCATTTAGTGACCGTTCAAAGTTACAACAGCATGAAAAAAGTGACTTATGACCGATTTCACACTTACGACCATTGCAGCATCCCCTCGATCACGTGATCAAAATTCAGACACTTGGCAACTGACTCATATTTATGACGGTTGCAATGTCCCGGGGTCATGTGATCCCCTTTTGCGACCTTCTGACAAGCAAATTCAGTGAGGAAGCCAGGTTCCCTTCACAACCGTGTGACTAACTTAACAACCGCAGTGATTCACTTAACAACTGTGGCCAGAAAAGTTGTAAAATGGGGCAAAACTCACTTAACAAACGTCTCGCTTAGCAACATCAGTTTTGGGCTCAACTGTGGTCGTACGTCGAGGACTACCTCTATTTCAGAAAGTCTAGAGTTTGGGGAAATAATCCTTGTTCTCGTTTGCACAGAGCAACAAGAATTTTTCCAGTCCTCAAACACAGATGTTGCCTTCACACGCCTTAAGATGGCACAACGGCTCCATCCGCAAACTCAGTCTACATCTGGACGCTTCTCTCGTAACACCGTCTATGCCTGCAGCTTTTTAAGATGCCTCGCAGCGTTTTCCACTTCCTGTCCATCCATTTTCTCACAGACACTAAGATGGAGAGTGTTTGTTTCTTCCATTTTTTTGGGGGGGGGGCACATCAGATCAATTCAGCAGCCGACCTGTTCCTGGTTGTCTTGAGATTCAAAGAAAAGTCATTTACTGGGGATCCATGGTTCTCTTTGTCCAGTTGCCGCTGGGTGAAATGGGAAATTGTGAACAGGATGCACTCTTAGCCTGTGCTCAACCAGGAATTTGCACACACACACCAAAAAAAAAAACCCACGCACAAAGACTACTTCATCATCTCTTGAAGCCATTCAGGGGGTGCTGCTACTGCCATCCTGGCTGGGCTGGCTCAGTGCATTTAACAAAGTTAGCCTATTTCCGACGCTGAATGATGATAAACAATCCTAGGCTTGCCTCTCCTCTCTTGGTGGCTACATGGCCCCTGCAGCGCTCTTGACGTGCCTTTTGGGAGTGGATTGCCCTGGCTCCCTTCTTCCTGGGGCTGAGCTGAGAAGGACTGACCAAAGGCAAGACTGAAATTCAGGCCTCCCATTTCCAATCCAGCACCTTTGAGTACAACACCAAGCTGTAGAAAATCTCATAAGTTGAAGATACGTTCTTCACACTTTAAATCTCAGCTGTTCTAACCCACATAGTCCAGTTGTGGGTTTTCATGTCCTTCTTTCCTTCCTTCTTGTTTCATTTCCTCTACCTTCCTTCCTTCCTTTCCTTCCTTCTCTTTCTTCCTTCTCCCTCCCTCCCTCCCTCCTTCCTCTTTTCTTTCCTGTCTTCCTTCCTTTTTTCCTCTGTTCCTCCCTTGCTGTCTTCCTGTTTTCTTTCCTGTCTTCCTTCCTCCGTCCCTCCTTTCCTGTCTTCCTGTTTACATTCCTTCCTTCCTTCCTTCCTTCCTTCCTGTTTCTTTTCCTCTACCTTCCTTCCTTTCCTTCCTTCTTCTTTCCTCCCTCCTTCCTCTTTTCTTTCCTGTCTTCTTTCCTCCATCCCTCCTTTCCTGTCTTCCTGTTTTCTTTTCCTGTCTTCCTTCCTTCTCTTCCCCTGTCCCTCCCTTCCTGTTTTCCTTCCTTCCTTCCTCCCTCCCTCCTTCCTCTTTTCTTTCCTGTCTTCCTGTCTTCCTTCCTTTTTTCCTCTTACCCTCCCTTGCTTTCTTCCTCTTTTGTATCCTGTCTTCCTTCCTCCGTCCCTCCTTTCCTGTCTTCCTGTTTAAATTCCTTCCTTCCTTCCTTCCTTCCTTCCTGTTTCTTTTCCTCTACCTTCCTTCCTTTCCTTCCTTCTTCTTCCCTCCCTCCTTCCTCTTTTCTTTCCTGTCTTCTTTCCTCCGTCCCTCCTTTCCTGTCTTCCTGTTTTCTTTTCCTGTCTTCCTTCTTTCTCTTCCCTCGCTTCCTTCCTTCCTTCCCCCCTTCCTCCCCCCCTCCTTCCTCTTTTCTTTCCTGTCTTCCTGTCTTCCTTCCTTTTTTCCTCTGACCCTCCCTTGCTGTCTTCCTCTTTTCTTTCCTGTCTTCTTTCCTCCGTCCCTCCTTTCCTGTCTTCCTGTTTTCTTTTCCTGTCTTCCTTCCTTCTCTTCCCCTGTCCCTCCCTTCCTGTCTTCCTGTTTTCCTTCCTTCCTTCCTCCCTTCCTCCCTCCCTCCTTCCTCTTTTCTTTCCTGTCTTCCTGTCTTCCTTCCTTTTTTCCTCTGACCCTCCCTTGCTGTCTTCCTCTTTTCTTTCCTGTCTTCCTTCCTCCGTCCCTCCTTTCCTGTCTTCCTGTTTAATTTCCTTCCTTCCTTCCTTCCTTCCTTCCTTCCTTCCTGTTTCTTTTCCTCTACCTTCCTTCCTTTCCTTCCTCCTTCCTTCCCTCCTTCCTCCCTCCCTCCCTTCCCTTCCCTTTTTTAGTAGGAATAAAAACCACAGGGGTTTTTGCTGCCAAGGCAGGAAAGAGGGAAGGTCTTATCATTATTCCTAGTGGGCAAATGTTAGGACGTCCCAGGTGATCGAGCGAAGACCAGGGGGCTAGAGGAGGTGTTGAGTTTGGAAAGGCACAGCTTCTGAGCCCATTTGAGCTCAGGATGTGTGTCATCAATTACAGAGGGGAGAAATTTTCCAGCTCTTTGCTGCTCTGCCCTCCACCAAGCATTCATTCCCAGCTGGATCTGGGTTGCAGATATTCATCAGAAAACGTTGCTTTTGAGCCATCCTTCAGGAACGCGCGTGATGTCGTGTGAAAGCGGGCAATGGTGGTTGGTTAGTCCATATAAAGCAACTAAACTCAATGTGGGAATCCAGCCCACGAGTCTTTCATCTCGCCTTGCTGAGTCCAACGGTCCCAATAGTCTGGGGATTATGGGATTTGGAAACCAACCCTATCTGCAGGGCAGCTTCCCAAGTCAAGTTGCTGAATCCATCCAATGCTCAGCACTGAATCCACGAAACCTGCTGGACTTTTATTGCCTTCTGAATCTTGGAACCGAGTCCTGCAGGTAACTTTTCTACAAAGTTTGTTTTTCCCAAGAGGGAGGAGGCCAGCCACCTTCTGGACAATCCCTAGAACCACATAATAACCTTTCTGATGACATTGGAAACCCCAGGAGAACAGGTAGGGGGAAAGAGATGGCATCATGGTAGCAGTCTTCCAATATTTGATGGGTTATCACAAAGAAGAGGGGAGGGTCAACCTATTCCCCAAAGCACCTGAAGGCAGGACAAGAAGCAACGGATTGAAACTAACCAAGGAGGGAAGCAACCTGGAATTAAGGAGAAAATTCCTGAAAGTGAGAACAATTAACCAGTGGAACAGCTTGCCTCCAGAAGTTGTGGGTGCTCCATCACTGGAGGCTTTTAAGAAGAGCCTGGACAGCCACCTGTCTGGAATAGTATAGAGTTTCCTTCTTGAACAGGGGTTTGGACTAGAAGACCTCCAAGGTCCCTTCCAACTCTCTTTTTCTATGACTTCTAAAATTTCAGAGGCAGCTTGCAGCAATCAATGGGAAGTCTGGGTCCCATTTATCGGCAGGAACTCGGTCCTCCTGTTTGCAAATTCTACAAAACTTTAGCACTTTGCTGTCTGACCACCTTTGCCAATCGGGGATAATATTGTTAAGTCCCCAGCCATTTTTCCTGTCCTGAATTTTGTTTTTTCTTCCTTCCCTAACTGTGATCAATGGTGTGAATTCTCACACATTTGAGACTGGGAAACTTTTAATGTGCGCAGAAAGGCAGGTCTGATGCCCTGAAAACAGTTCCCTCCAAAGCCAGAGGGAAAAATCTCTACCCAATATTTTAGCAGGAGACAATGGCCAATTAAAAAACAAACAAACCAATTTCCCCCATTTTGGGTATGTGTGCACAATTTACAGGTGGAACACAAGCTTGAGGTCTTGGGGGGGGGGAATTGTTTTCCTTCCCTGCCTTGCAACCTTCTTGGAACTGTACAAAACAAGCACAAATCCTGCTGTCCAAGTGAGCTTAATTTTCACATAGAGGGGTGGTTTGGAGAGGGGCGTGAAAATGGTTTGGGAAAAGGACAGACCCCCTCCCCGAAAGTGTGCCCCTCTCACCTTGCTGGGGCATCATCCTCTACCTCTGCACCCCTAAAACATAGCCCCATCCTGCATACCCCCTCCTTGTGACGGAAAGGAAAAAAAATGCATGGAAGAAATTTCTGTTTTGATAACAATAAAGAGTTACTCACATACATTTATCCTTTGGGTTTCCCCTTGATCCTCCACATTCCTTCCCCAACCTTTATAAATACCCCCCTCCCCTTTTCACATCCATCTGAATTTCTGCTGCTTTTTCTTCCTTTTTTTTCTCCCCCTTCTCTCATTTGCTTTTCTTTTTGTTTTGGTTACTCGGATGCTTTACAAATCCCTTTAATTATGTTTTTTTACAGGTTTGGTTTGGTTTGGTAACTACAGCCTGTTTAAACCATCAAGGCATCGACATTAAAAAAAAATATACATTTAAAAGGTCCCTTTTCTGCCCGCTGCCCCCCCTTTAGAATAATCACCTGCCAATGATTATTAAGCCCTTTGGAATTTAGCGGTTAAAAAAGCGGTTTAGTACTTTGATTTGAGTTAAAAAGCATGTTAAAAGTGTGATTAGCTGGTTAAGTTAGAATTTAGAAATGATCTTTCTCTTCTTTGGGTTTGTTTTTTTTTTCTTCTTTTTTTTTTCTTTGCTCATTCTTTCCCCGCTGAGTTTAAAGTGTTAAAGGTGCAGCTCTCATCCCAAATGGGTTAGATGCATCGTCCAAGAAATTTTAAGAAACAGAAAGGTTTGTTAAAAGCTCAAAGCTGGCGAGAAGAGGCAAAGAGGAAGACTATGATGGTCACTCTACTTAGGGAAGCAGACCAATATGTTGACTTCTCGGTGGGAAAAAAATTCAGGGATCACCTCTAAGATGGATTCCTGCTTCATCCCACCACACCTTCCTGACCCATTTAAATGTCCCTGTGTCCCTCTTCCATCTTTTCCCGCTCAGCTGCCCACCTGATATTTTGGAGGCTGGGCAGGTGGATGAAGGAGAGGCAGTCTCTCCAGGGGTAAACCTCTCCCTGCAGGTAGCCAAGGTCACAAAAGTGGGGGGGGGAGGCCCATCCAGATTAAAAACAACCCCAGCTTATGAGCTCAGGAAGAGTGAGAGAGGATGACATGAGAAGAAGAAGGAACATCTTTGAGTCGTTCCAGATTGACTCAGCCTTCCGTCCTTCGGAGGTCGGTAAAATGAGGACCCAGATTGTTGGGGGGCAATACGCTGGCTCTGTAAACAGCTTACAGAGGGCTGTGAAGCACTGTGAAGTGGTATATAAGTGCTATTGCTTCTATTCTATTCTATTCTATTCTATTCTATTCTATTCTATTCTATTCTATTCTATTTATTCTATTCTATTCTATTCTATTCTATTCTATTCTATTCTATTCTATTCAGAAGTGTGAATTTCAACTTCTTAAAGCCCCAGCTGGCATGACCATGGAGAAAATTCTGGGAAGTGAAGTCCACGCTCTCTAGAAGAGCCTCCACGCTGGAGAAGGATGCTCTGTGATTCCCAACCTCAGTAAGATTAAGATGGGTAGACTTCAACTCCCAGAATTCCCCAGCCAGTATTCTGGCTGGGGAATTCTGGGGGTTGACATCCACCCATCTTAAAGCATGCTGGCTGGGGAATTCTGGGGGTTGACATCCACCCATCTTAAAGCATGCTGGCTGGGGAATTCTGGGAGTTGAAGTCCACCCATTTTAAAGCATGCTGGCTGGTGGAATTCTGGGAGTTCAAGTCCACCCATCTTAAAGCACGCTGGCTGGGGAATTCTGGGAGTTGAAGTCCACCCATCTTAAAGCATTCTGCTCTGGGAATTCTGGGAGTTGCAGTCCACCCACCTTAAAGAACGCTGGCTGGGGAATTCTGGGAGTTGGAGTCCACCCATCTTAAAGAACGCTGGCTGGGGAATTCTGGGAGTCGAAGTCCACCCATCTTAAAGCATGCTCTTCTAAGCCAAAGCAAATCCTAGCAAATGATTCTCCAGTGGCTACTCTCGGCCTTCTGATCCAAAACGGCCGATTCTTGGGACTTGCCATTAGGCCTGCTTCATTCTGAAGGGTGTGTGTGTGTCTGTGTGTGTGTGTGTGTGTGTGTGTGTGTGTGACTGCTTTGCAGGAGAAGCTTTGTGACAAACGTCTTCAAGATGAAATGCCTTTTCCAAAAATCTGCCAGGCCTATAAGCATCTACTCCCTTCCTCCCACCCCTCTGTGTTTCAACTCAGGGGGGCCCAAACACTCCCACGCCCGTGGCATCGGTGCTAGTAGTGGACATGGCAAAAGGCGCCTATCCCCCCCCCCAAATCTGCTCCCTGCCCATCAGATTTCCCCCTTTTGCACAGAAAATGCCGTCCTATTTAGGGAGTCAACCGAACCGATCCGTCCACGAAGACTCCAAATCATCCAGGCCAAAAGGTGTCTAAAGGTTGAATCGCGGCAACTGGACCAAACTTTCTTTGGGTTTGGTCCAATTGCCACGATTTGACCGTTAGAAACCGAACCAAAATCCTGGCCAATATCTCTTCTCTTTCCAACTTTGTCTCTGATTTTAACTCGCCGTGCCCTCTCTCTCTCTCTCTCTCTCTGCAAGCAAGATGCCGAAAGGGGCATAGAAGCTAAGGGAAGAGGGGCTGCACCTTTAACACCTTTTGGTTTTTAAAACGTGCTTGTGAGTTAAATTAATTAATTAATTATCGTTAATTACCTTTGTCGAGTAGCCATTCATCTACTACTCGACCAAGCCGATACGGTATTCTTTGTCTAGCAATCGCCAGCCGTTCATTATCAGTGTTTCCTTCAAAAAGTTTAGAGAGAGATTTGTAGATGGTTAAGAGGAAGAGGAGAGAGAGAGGGGGGAAAAAAAAAAGAACACCAAAAAAAAAAGTTAAAAGAAATTAAAAAATAAAAATAAAAATTAAGAAGAACAGAGAGAGAGAGAGAGAGAGAGAGATAAAAAGAGAGACATATACGCCATCTGGAAGGTCAAAGTTCAGAGGTTAGCAAATTTAGAGAGGTCAGACTACACTCCAAACAGCAGTTTAAGCGTTGGATCAAAAATTAGCGGTTTAGCGGTT
>QLTV01002253.1:353080-364126 GCA_003457575.1 Thermophis baileyi
CGTTCCTGCAGTTTCAAATCCTTCTATCACTTCTTCTCTGTTTGTAAGTATTAGGTCCAGTATGGCTGTCCCTCTAGTTCCCTCCTCTACCTTTTGGACAACAAAGTTGTCAGCAAGGTTGGTTATGAACCTATTTGATTTCTCACTTGGTGCAGAATTAGATTTCCAGTTGATATCTGGGTAGTTGAAGTCTCCCATTATTACTGCAGTGTGTCTCCTACATATGTTCGTTAGTTGGTTGGCAAAAAGGATATCCATTTTTTCTGCTTGATTGGGTGGCCTATAGTATACTCCTACTGCCATGACCCTGCCATGGTCAGGTGCCCGAGACCCCCGGTTTGCAGGTGCTGCCCCTGCAGTTAGAGAAGAGACTGGACAACCATTTACAGGTAGTTCTCGACTTATGATCACAATTGAGCCCCAAAATTTCTCTTGTTAAGCGAGACATTTGCAAAGTGAGTTTTACTCCATTTTACGACCTTCCTGGCCACACTTGTTAAGTGAATTGCTGCGGTCATTAAGTGAGGAACAAGGTTGTTAAATGAATCTGGCTTCCCCACTGACTTTGCTTGTCCGAAGGTCGCAAAAGGGGATCACGTGACCCCCCCCCCCCGGTGACACTGTGGCCGTCATAAATATGAGTCAGTGGCCAAGTGTCTGAATTTAGATCATGTGACCAAGGGGATGCTACGATCATCGCAAGTGTGAAAAATGGTCCCAAGTCACTTTTTTCAGTGTCGTAGCTTCGAACGGTCACTAAATAGAATAGAATCCAGCTGGAAGGGACCTTGGAGGTCTTCTAGTCCAGCCCCCTGCTCAAGCAGGAGAACCTATACCATCTCAGACAGATGACTGTCCAGTCTTTCTTCTTAAAAACCTCCAGTGATGGAGCACCCACAACTTCTGGTGGCAAGCTGTTCCACCGGTTAATTGTCCTCACTGTTAGGAAGTTTCACCTTAATTCCAGGTTGCTTCTCTCTTTGATTAGTTAAATCAACTGAAATAAATGAACTGTTGTAAGCCGAGGACTAACTCAGAGGTGGTATTCTGCCGGTTCGGGCGAACCGGTAGTAGCGACCGACGGGTGGGCCGCCCCACCCACCCTGGCGCTAGGCCGTCCTATTTAGGCTCATTTTGTAGCCGTGTGCATGCGTGGATGCGCGCGCACATTTGCGAACCGGTAGGGAAGGTAAGTGAATACCACCTCTGGACTAACTGTACTGAAGAGATTCTACCCAAAAAAAAACCTGAAAGGAAATGCCATTTCTAATCAGTTTAAGAGGAATATCTAAGGAGGGAGCCTGGCTTTGGATGAGGGGCTGGCAAGACGTTTACTGACTTTTTGCCAACTGCTCCCAGGCTGGTTAACAACCCTGGAAAACCAGGTACACCTTGCGTGACAACAGGGTGCGATTCTTGGCACCACCTTAAAAAAAATTGTATACATGACGATCAACTTACGACGGAAGTCAATGCTTCTTTTTCTTATCTTTCCTCACTTCTCTTTCCCCTTCCCCTCCCCGCCGCCCACTGCTTTTCTATTTACTTTGTATTTTGTATTTTATAATACTTTATCACTCAATAAAAATGTTAATAAGGACAATCAACTTACGATCAACTCTGGGACTGGAACGTCCTTTGCAAACTAAGCAAAGTGGTTAAGGGAATGGCGCCTGATTTTACGACTGTTTTTGGCCGCGGTTTTAAAGTGAATCACCCCGTTTGTGAATGGAATCGCACAGTCCTTAAGTGAATCCCGCTTCTCCCGCTGACTGGGAAACTGGCAATGTTGGAAGGTCGCACGTGGAGATCACCTGGCCCCGGGATGCTGCAATTGTCGTGCATACATGATGGTTGCCAAGCACCCTAATTTGGATCGCGTGACACTATGATAGTTGTAAATGTGAAAACCAGTTTTAAGTCACTTTTTTCCCCGGTGCCATTGTACATTCAAACGGTCGTTCAATGAAAGCTGTAAATCGAGGATTACTTGTAATCGGCCAGCCTTTTCTGGCGCCTTCCCTGTGTGCAATCTCTCCCAAACTCTGGAAAGAGTGCAGAGAAGAGTAACAAAGATGATCAGGGGACTGGAGAATAAAACATATGAAGAACGGTTAGCAATAGCAATAGCACTTAGACTTATATACCGCTTTATAGTGCTTTACAGCCCTCTCTAAGCGGTTTACAGAGTCAGCATATTGCCCCCAACAATCTGGGTCCTCATTTTTACAGACCTCGGAAAGATGGAAGGCTGAGTCAACCTTGAGCCTGGTGAGATTCGATCTGCCAAACTGCTGGCAGCCGGTGATCAGCAGAAGTAGCCTGCAGTACTGCACTCTAACCACTGCGCCACCACGGCTCATAAGCCACTTTTTCCATTGCTGCTGTAACTTTGGTCACTAAATGAATGGTTGCAAATCAAGGACTACCTGTATTTATTTATTTTTAATATCTTTTTTTTCCTAACAAAACAATCTTTATATATTCTATTCTATATAATCCAGGTTTCAGGAATTGAGTACGTCTAATGCAAAGAAGGACTAGAGGGGACATGATAGCAGTCTTCCAGCATTTGAGGGGCTGCCCCAGAGAAGAGGGGGGTCAACTTATTTTCCAAAGCACCAGAAGGCAGGACAAGAAGCAACGGATAGAAACTAATCCAGGAGAGAAACAACCTGGAATTGAGGAGAAACTTCCTAAAAGTGAGGACAATTAACCAGTGGAACAGCTTGCCACCAGATCGTGGGTGCTCCATCACTGGAGGTTTTCAACAACAAATTGTACAGCCATTTGTCACAATTATGACAAATCACGGCTTGAACTATCTTGCTTTGCATGTAATGAGTCTATCTCATATATTTGTTTCACCTTTTCAGTTGCATTACTGAAATAAATGAACTTTTGCATGATATTCTAATTTTTCGAGTTTCACCTGTACAATCCTTGGTTGTATAAACAAAGGCATAGAATCAAATCACATGAAGTATTTTCTAATGCATTAGTAAGACCACAGCTGGAATACTGGATCCAGTTTTGGTCACCACATTACAAAAAAGATGTTGAGACTTTGGAAAAAGTGCAAAGAAGAGCAACTAGGATGATTAAAGGCCTGGAGACTAAAACATATGAAGAACAGTTGCAGGATTTGGGTTTGGCTAGTCTAAAGAAAAGAAGGGGGACATGATAGAGGTCTTCCAGTATTTGAGGGGCTGCCACAAAGAAGAGGGGGGCAATTTATTTTCCAAAGCACCAGAAGGCAAGACAAGAAACAATGGATGGAAACTAATCAAGGAAAGAAGCATTAAGGAGAAACTTCCTAACAGTGAGAACAATTATCCAATGGAACAGCTTCCCTCCAGAAGTTGTGGGTGCTTCATCACTGGAGGTTTTTAAGAAGAGATTGGACAGCCATTTGTCTGAAATGGTACCGGGGTTTCCTGCTTGAGCAGTGGGTTGGACTAGAAGACCTCCAGGGTCCTTTCCAACCCTGTTATTCTGTTAGTGAAAGAGAGATCCAACCTAGAACTATGGAAAAAAATTCCTGACAGTAAGAACAATTAAATCAGTGGAACGGCTTGCCTCCAGAAATTGTGGGTGCTCCATCACTGGAGGTTTTTAAGAAGAAGAGATTGGACAGCCATTTCTCTAAAATGGTTGGGTTTCCTGTTTGAGCAGGGGGTTGGACTGGAAGATCTCCAGGATCCTTTCCAACTCTGTTATTCCGTTATATATATTTTTCCATTTTTCCAGATTACGCTGCCAAGGTTGCAAGCAATTTGCTAGGTGTTCCCATCTTTAATGGCAGTTTCCAAGTAAGCTTTTACCTTCCAACGGAAAAGCTCTGAAGGAACCGGGGGAAAATATCCAACAATCTTTTATAGCGAACCTTGTGGTTGGTCTATTGTCCACATTTCCGAAAGCGCATAAATCAATGAGAGATGAGAAATGGATTCAATTGCTGTTTTGACCTGCCAAGTTCGCTCTGGCAAGGGGAAAAAAGGGGGAAAATTAAAATACTTTTAATATTTAATTTTTATTTTAAAGTGCAGGGAAATTGCTCTGGCTGCAAAGCTGACACAGTAACAAAGAGCTTCAGAAATATTTTATAAAAAACCCTAACCAAAAGAAGCTTTTAGTCAAACGGGGTTACTGTTTATTAGCTATATTAACTCTTTTTTTTTTCTTAAAAAAAAATTGCTTCCAATCTAAGAGAAGGTTAGAAAGATATGATATAAAGGAACTCAGGGTTCTGTCCGCAATGTCTCCTGGCAAGCTCTTTGAGTCTCCAAAAAGGGAACAGAAAGGGACTACATTTTCAAATGAGAAATTAAGTTTGAAAATGGACTGGATTGCAGAGGGAGGGGGGAGAACACAACCCCGATGCATCTCTATGGGGCTGGCATCTGCTCCATTTTAATCCCCCCTTCTTGGTCATGTGATCAAATGGACTTCAGACACACACACACACATACACACACATGCACAAACAACACAAGGGGAGAACAAGCAGAGACCCACACTTCCAATATGCATCCACCTGAATGTCTGTAGAGATTCTCAGTCGTCCAGGTCATGGTTGTCCCAAAGGTGCTTTTTTCAGGAGGCAACTGGACTTTCTTGTTTTTTTCTTTTGAAAAAACACAGATAAACCTCCAAGCGGCCTGAACGACCCTCTAAAACAGGGGTCTCCAACTTTGGCCACTTTACGACTGGTGGACTTCAACTCCCAGAATTCCTCAGCCGAATTCTGGGAGTTGAAGTCCACTAGTCGTAAAGTGGCCAAGGTTGGAGACCCCTGCTCTAAAAGGATGCAAATGACCAGCTGTCTGCAAGGAGTATCAATCCTTCCGTTCCCCACCATCCAGTCAGAGCTGAAGAAGCTTCTCAGATAGAAGCGAAACATCTTCAAAGAAAAAAACCAGAAAGTCCAGTTGCCTCCTGAAAAAGCACCTTTGGGACATCCACCTGATTAATCCCTGGAGAGACACCTGCACTCATCCCAAACACAACACTGTGCAATTAGTCCTCCACTTACAACAGTTCGTATAGGGACAGTTCGAAGTTATAACTGCACTGAAAAAAGGGACTTATGACCGTTTTCCCACACTTATGACCATAACAGCCTCCCCGTGGTCACATGATCAAAATTCAGACGCTGGGCAACTGGTTCATATTTATGACGGTCGCAGTGTCCCGGGGTCACGTGATCCCCTTTTGCGACCTTCTGACCAGCAAAGTCAATGGGGAAGCCAGATTCACTTAACGACCTGAGTTACTAACTTAACAACGGCAGTGATTCGCTTAACCAAATGTGGCAAGAAAGGTCGTAAAATGGGTGAAAACTCACTGTCTCATTTAGCAACAGGAATTTTGGGATCAATTGTGGTCGTAAGTCGAGGACTACCTGTATTTTTTCACCCGGAAGAAAATATGGCCATCTTTTGTGGCCGTTACTGGTAAGGGCTGGAAGGGTTGGCTCTGCCTTGCTGCCTTGTAGCTCACCTTCCTCTTTCAAATAATGGATGGAAACTGAACAAGGAGAGATTCAACCTGGAAATAAGGAGGAATTTTCTGACGGCGAGAGCAATCAACCCATGGAACAGAAGTTGCCTCAGAATTTGTGGGAGCTTCATCACTGGAGGCTTTCAAGACTGGACTGCCATCTGTCAGAAATGGTGTAGGGTCTGCTTGGGCGGGGGGTTGGACTAGATGACCTACAAGCTCCCTTTCAATCAGTGATGGCGAACCTTTTTTTGCTCAGGTGCCAAAAGGGCGTGTGCGCCCGCGATAGTGCGCACGTGTGTGCCCACACCCATAATGCAATGCCCTCCCCCCCATGCATGTGCGCACAAACCCCTCCCGCGCATGCGCACAGACCGCACTGAAGCCTCCGGACTTCCGGTAGGCCAGTTGGGCATGGGGGAGGCCGTTTTCACCCTCCCCAGGCTTCAGGAAAGCCTCTGGAGCCTGTAGATGGCGAAAAACGGACCCAACGGGCCTACCGGAAGTTTGGAAACGAACTTCCGTTTTGGGCCATTGGGCCATTTTTCGCCCTCCCCAGGCTTCAGGAAAGCCTCCTGAAAAACAGCCCAACGGCCTAACCGGAAGATCGGTTCCGAACTTCCGGTTGGGCCATTGGGTCCGTTTTTCGCCATCCACAGGCTCCGGAGGCTTTCCTGAAGCCTGGGGAAGGCGAAAACGGCCTCCCCCCGCCCTACGAAACGCCGAAAATCAGCTGGCCAACGCGCACATGTGCACTGGAGCTGACATAGGGCAACGCCTCGCGTGCCCTCAGATATGGCTCCATGTGCCACCTGCGGCACGCGTGCCATAGGTTCGCCATCGCGGACCTACAAGGTCCCTTCCAAATCTATCCAAAAAAATTGTCACTCTGGGCAACAAAGTTGAATATGGATTCTGCCAGAGCTTCAATTTCTCCTTAAGATCTCAGATAAATTCATAAACAGACTTCCAATTCTTATTTGGTTTTCTTCTGTTGCTTTTGGCAATGGTTTATTGTTTGCAAATTCTTGATCTTCGGTTGAGAAACACTGGGTGAGATTGCCAGTTCTGCTGGTTCTATGCACCTTCTAATACAGGTAGTCCTCAATTTACGACCATAACTGAGCCCAAAATTTGTGTTGTTAAGTGAAACATTTGTTAAGCGAGTTTTGCCCTATTTTACAACAATTGACCCCCCCCTCCCCCCAAATTTCTGTTGCTAAGCAAGACATTGGCTAAGTGAGCCTTGCCTCATTTTTACCACCTTTCTTGCCACACTTGTTAAGCGAATCACTGTAAGTTGTTACGTAAATTAACACGGTGGTTAAGTGAATCTGGCTTCCCACGTTGACTTTGCTTGTCAGAAGGTCGCAAAAGGGGATCACATGATACCCCGGGACACTGCAACCGTCATAAATATGAATCAGTTGCCAAGCATCTGAATTTAGATCACGTGATCATTGGGATGCTGCAAAGTGTGAACAAGGGTTATATAAGTCACTTTTTCCAGTCTTGCTGTAACTTCAAACAGTCACAAAATGAATTGTTGTAAGTCGAGGGCTACCTATAACCACACACCTCTTTCAACATCTTTATCAAGCTTGGGGAATTTTGCTGGCAGGAGCCCAAATCCAGGTCACTTAGGGAAAGACAACAGGTCAAGATTGGAGAGAGACGATGGGGGTGTTTGTGCATGCGGTGTGTGCGATTTAAAAAGATGGGAAGACCACCCAAAGATGCCTTCACACAACATGCTAAGTTTGGTTAGTTTGCACCCGATGTTAAATTCAGCCCCTCGATTTTCCTCAGTTGCATCAAACTCAAGAAAACAGATCAACTCAGACACCAAACCCAGCTGCTGTGTGAATCCAAAAAGAGCTTTCCCACAATTGGGGACAATGCGTTGGGTGGGGATGATGAGAGATGTAGTCTCCCTCACATCAGCTGGAAGGATGCCCTACCTAAAATTCAGAGCGGCCCGTCTTTTTTACGGCCGTGCTCTTTACCGAGCAATAAAAATATAGCTCTTCCTAAGGAGCATGTCTGGCTGGTTGGTTCATTTGAGAGAGATTTATGTCATTCACTCTGTCTGGACATTAAAAAAAAAAAAATAAGAAGGGGAATTGGAGGAGAGGAGAAAATGAATTGATGAGGCTGAAAGCAAAGCGAGACTCCAAGATGGAGAAGGATGGAAGCTCAGTCTCACCATAAATCTTGCAAATGCCTGCGTGAGCCAGCGAGTAAGACTGAAACCCCAACGGGGCTACATATCTGGGCTGCAAAATTCCCCGGGGGTGGGAGACCCACAAAGAAATATGTTATTTCTCTATCCCAGTGTTTCTCAACCTTGGCGACTTTAAGATGGGTGGACTTCAACTCCCAGAATTCCCCAGCCATCTCCATGCAATGGTTCCCAGCCAGGGCAAGTTTGGAAAAGTGTGGACTTCAACTCCCAGAATCCTTAGCAATGGCCTCGTTGCCTGGGGAATTCTGGGACTTGAAGTCCACACGTCTTAAAATGAGAGATTCCTGATTGGATTGGATTCAACATGGCGGCTCAGCAACCAAGATGGCTGCCGATGGCTTCAGCCCTGCCACCATGGTTCAATTTGCAAAAATAGCCGTGTGGTCTTTGCTTTGAAAACTGAGCTGGACCCGGTAGAGATGTGGTTTCCCTGCCCAATTTCTATATCCTCCACACTTAAGTTGAAAAGCACTTTTTTTTTAATTGACCGAGCTGCTTCCAGCCTTTGTTTTTATGGGGGGGAAAGGAAGGTGACATGGCCATTTGAGGCTCCAAGAAACCTCTCAAACGCGGCATGCAAAATGGCTGCCGTCACCACCTCAGGGCAGCCAGGCAGGAAAATGGCTTTTTTTTTTTTTTTTGACAAGGGTTGCCTTCATGCCAAGAAAATACCAGAAAACACAGCGGCGGAGGGTGCCAAGAAATGTCTAATAGCAACACAGTCAGAAAAATGGCAGCTTCCTGTTTGACGATACGGCGGCTTTGTTTCCTGGCGGGCATCACCTGTGTTCCATAAAACCCCAAAATGGCTCCGGTCCCGTCAAAGCCCAACTCCATGGGCTCCGGCTGAGGTTTTATTTTTTTTCTGGCATGACCATTGCAAGATGCCAGACAGGTGCTCCCTCTTAATAACTTCCCAAAAGAAATAGCTTTATTTTTATTTTTATTTATTCCCCCCTGCGCCCCCCCCCCCAGCCTCCTTGGGACTCGCTTTCTCATTCCGAGACACTTCTGCATCCAGAGATCTCGTTGCTTTTGCTTAAAAGGCTGCCAGCCTCTTTGGCAGCCATTTCTGTGGGGCCATTTACGTGCAGTCATCTATATTCCTCAAGGCCTCACAAGCACTTTGGGTCTCGTCGTTTTAATGCTCGCCGGGGGAAAATGGCAGCTGAGGTTTTGGCCGAGCGGGAGACCAAAAGCCTTCCTTAGCTTGCCATTTCCTCCACACCTCCCTGTTCTGTTTCTAAGTTGCCTTCACACAATCAAACTAACTGGGCATGGCTAGTCTAGTGAAGGGAGAGACATGATAGCATCTTCCAATATTTGAGGGGCTGCCCCAGAGAGGAGGAAGGGGGTCAAGCTATTTTCCAAGGCACCCGAAGGCCAGACAAAGAACAATGAATGGAAACTGATCAAGGAGAGATTTCCTGACAGTGAGAGCAATCAACCCATGGAACTAGAAGTTGCCTTCGGAAGTTGTGGGAGCTTCATCCCTGGAGGCTTTCAAGAAGAGACTGGACTGCCATCTGTCAGAAATGGTGTAGGGTCTCCTGCTTGGGCGGGGGGTTGGACTAGATGACCTACAAGGTCCCTTCCAACTCTGTTAATCTGTAATCTAACCTGGGTTTGCTTGCTGGGTCCCCATGGGGGCTTTGTCGAAGATGCAAAGCTAGATTACAAGAAGTCCTTGCCTTATGACCACAATTGAGCCCAAGATTTCTATTGCTAAGTGAGACAGTTGTTAAGGGACTTTTTTTTTTTGCTCCATTTTACGACCTTTCTTGCAACAGGTGTTAAGTGAATCGCTGCAGTTGTAAAGTTGGAACACGGTTGTTAAGTGAATCCGTTTTCCCCATTGATTTTGCTTGGCAGAAGATCACAAAAGGGGATCGCATGACCCCGGGACACGGCAAACGTCATAAATGTGAACCGGTTGCCCAAGTGCCTGAAATTTTGATCACGTGACCACGGGGATGCTGCCACGGTCGTTAAGTGTGAAAAATGGTCATAAGCAAATGGGATTTTTTTTAGTGCCTTTGTAACTTCAAACGGTCACTAAAGGAATGGTTGTCAGTTCGTTTATGGATGGATGCAATGTTCAGCCCCAGATAATGAGTTAATTCTGTTAATAACTAAGTGTGAATCTGTGAACGTCTGAATAAAATTGAAGAAGGTCTGGAAAATTAACTCTGGAGAGCAGTAAGACACCTTTAACTCTTTGGGGCAAACGATTAGATTAGATTAGATTAGATTAGATTAGATTAGATTAGATTAGATTAGATTAGATTAGAAGACTTGGAAGGGACCTTGTAGGTCATCTAGTCCAACCCCCCACCCAAGCAGAAGACCCTACACCATTTCTGACAGATGGCAGTCCAGTCTCTTCTTGAAAGCCTCCAGGGATGAAGCTCCCACAACTTCCGAAGGCAACTTCTGTTCCATCGGTTGATTGTTCTCACTGTCAGAAAATTCCTCCTTATTTCCAGGTTGAATCTCTCCTTGGTCAGTTTCCATCCATTATTCCTTGTCTGGCCTTCAAAGGTGCTTTGGAAAATAGCTTGACCCAGTGATGAAATCTAAAAATTTTCCCTACTGGTTCTGTGGGCGTTGCTTGGTGGGTGTGGCTTGGTGGTCATGTGACTGGGTGGGCGTGGTTGGTGGTCATGGTCATGTGACCGGGTGAGCTCATAAACCAACTTTCACACTTCACACACAAACAACACAAAAGCCACAAAACTGACTCACACACAATGCAAAAGCACACAAAATGGCCCCTGCAACAACAAGCAGGAACCTCACAGAGCCACAAAGAGCTCAAAAACCAACTATCACAAAAATACAAAATACACACACAAAAATAACTTGAAGTTGGACTCAGGGGTTCAGTTGGGCTTGTTGTTGACGTACCTGCCTCCCAGCTGCGTTACAACAGCAATGCCTGTGCTGCTAGAGGCGGTAGCCAGGTTGGCGGTAGAGTTCCCCAGGCTTATGGTTCTGGGGGACTTCAACTTGCCATCACTTGGCGAATCCTTGGATGCAGCTCAGGAGTTCATGGCTTCCATGACAACCATGGACCTGACCAAAGTAGTTCAGGGTCCGACTCATAGGGGGGGGAACACACTTGACCTGGTGTTTCTCTTGGGGCAGTGGAGATATGGTNTCAGATTCGGCTCATGGCTTCCATGACAACCATGGACCTGACCCAAGTAGTTCAGGGTCCGACTCATAGGGGGGGACACACACTTGACCTGGTGTTTCTCTCGGGGCAATGGAGACATGATCTGGAATTAAGGAATTAA
>QLTV01002253.1:373343-387828 GCA_003457575.1 Thermophis baileyi
AAGGAAGGAAGGAAGGAAGGAAGGAAGGAAGGAAGGAAGGAAGGAAGGAAGGAAGGAAGGAAGGAAGGAAGGAAGGAAGGAAAATAGCAATAGCTCTTAGACTTATGCACCGCTTCATGGTGCTTTACAGCCTCTCTAAGTGATTTACAGAGTCAGTCTGTTTCCCAGAAACAATCTGGGTCCTCATTTTGCTGACCTCGGCAGGACAGAAGGCTGAGTCAACCTTGAGCCGGTGGGAATCGAACGGCTGGCAGTTGGCAGAATTAGCCTGCAATACTGCATTCTAACCACTGCGCCACCATGGCTCTTGTTTGAAATGGGCATATTTTTTTTTGTCGGAAACCAGAAGCAAATGCTGGTTTCTGCCAAAAAAAAAAAAGTTGCAAATTGTGCTCATGTGACTGTGGGGATACTGCAAAGGGCCATAATGCAAGCATCCAAAATGCAATCATGTGATCGCAGCCTTCTCTCCCCCCCCCCCAGCCACCAAAACTTTGAATCTGGGTCATGAAGTAGCTGTCATGGATCCGTTCCGGAGCCCTGTCCAGATGCAAGTTCAGAGGAGGACGGTGAGTTTGAGTCTGCAGAGGAAAGTGTGGAGCCCGGGATCAGCTCAGGATCGGGGCTCGGAGAGTGCTAGCCTGACGGGGCAGCCTCAGTTCGGTCAATGGGAGGAGGGACACAGGCTGAGGCTGACGGAGGCGAGCCATAGCTTCAGCAAGTTGGCCAGGAGGCTTCAGGCTAGGACTGGGAGCATCTGCCACCCGTTAGCAATGAGGAGGAAGTGGAGTCCACACCTCCTCCCGATCCAAGGACACGCAGAGCAGAGAGGAGGCAGGCACAACGCTGGTCAGCTAGATAACTCATGAGGAGGCAACCTCGCCTCTTGTGAAGGGCTGCACCGGCGTTGCCTACTTAACCCAGCCATAAGGACTGGAGTGTTGCTGGAGCAACATGCCTTGTGTGCTTGTGCTGTGTATCCTGGCTTGTTCAAGTCCTGGACTGCTTTCCTGGACTTGAGCCAGGAAAGAAAAGAGCCGAGGTGGCGCAGTGGTTAGAGTGCAGCACTGCAGGCTACTTCAGCTGACTGCTAGCTGCAGTTCGGCAGTTCAAATCTCACCGGCTCAAGGTTGACTCAGCCTTCCATCCTTCCGAGGTGGGTAAAATGAGGACCCAGATTGTTGGGGGCAAGAGGCTGACTCTGTGAACCGCTTAGAGAGGGCTGTAAAGCACTGTGAAGCGGTATATGTCTAAGTGCTATTGCTATTCTTTTGTGCCCATTGGACTCGGTTTCCCAATGACCCTTGCCGTACTAAGCTTGGAATCTGGACCTGTGCAACAGAGGTGCTTTCCGAGGACCTGTTTGGGGGGGCTGTAGAACTCTTGCCATATATCTCTGGAGATTCTCAGTCCTCCAGGTCCTGGTTGTCCCAAAGGTGCTTTTTCAAAAGGCAACTGGACTTTCTGGTTTTTCTTTGAAGACGTTTTGCTTCTCCTCCGAGAAGCTTCTTCAGCTCTGAAGAGGGAACCATACCATGAATGGTTACGGGAACTAGGTGTGGTTAAGTTAACAAAAAGAAGGACTAGGGGTGACAAGATAGCAGTCTTCCAATATTTGAGGGGCTGCCACAAAGAGAAGGGAGCCAACCTACTTCCCAAAGCACCTGAAGGCAGGACAAGAAGCAACGGATGGAAACTCATCAAGCAACCTGGAATCAAGGAGAAATTTCCTGACAGTGAGAACAATTCACCAGTGGAACAGCTTGCCACCAGAAGTTGTGGGTGCTCCATCACCAGAGATTTTGGGGCGTGCATAAGCGCACCAGCGTGCCTACCGTCCCTGTCCTACTGTCCTATTGTCCTCATCTATCGGTATTCACCTTGATTATGTTTATGTTTATACCTATACCTGCTATCTTGTACATGTTTGACAAACAAACAAATAAAATAAATAAATAAAATAAATAAATTTTTAAGAAGAGACTTGACAGCCACTTGTCTGAAATGGTATAGGGCAGTGATGGCGAATCTATGGCACGTGTGCCACAACAGCTCCAGCGTGCATGTGCACGCTGCCCAGCTGATTTTTGGCCTTCTTTTCAGCCGTTTTCACTCTCCCCAGGCTTCAGGAAAGCCTCCTGAACCCTGGGGATGGCGAAAAACGTCCCAACGGGCCTACCGGTTGGCCCGTTGGGCCGTTTTTCGCTCTCCCCAGGCTTCAGGAGGCTTTCCTGAACCCTGGGGAGAGTGAAAAACAGCCCAACAGGCCTACCGGAAGTCTGGAGGCTTCAGTGAGGCCTGTGCGCATGCGCAGGGGGGACAGTGTGAGGGGGTTGTGCGCATGCACAGGGGGCAGCGTGGGGGTTTTGCGCATGCGCGGGGGAGGACACTGCATTATGGGTGTGGGGACACGCGCGCACGCTATTGCGCACACTATTGCACACGCACGCACCCTTTTGGCACCCGAGCCAAAAAAGGTTCACCATCACTGGTATAGGGTCTCCTGCTTGAGCAGGGGGTTGGACTAGAAGACCTCCAAGGTCCCTTCCAGCTCTATTTGGATTGACTAGGCTGTAAGACTCTCAAATAAAGGCGAAACTCAGGATGTTTGGTTGGTGTTCTCTCTGCTCATTGGTCACTATCCTGGGCAAATCCGGAAGAAAAGAGTCCTTTTACAAACGGGGTTGCAAATTTTGTCATTAAACCATCCTGACCTCTGAAGGGCTTGTTCCAAACTTACGCAAAGCACCCCTGCGGTGCAACTTTGGTGTGGAATCTGGTCTCTATCTTTGCCGTGGCTTGCAGTGACACGGAGGCTGCCTGTTCCTCTCGTCCCCCTTCCGTGGCCACGCCTGGCGCATCTTCTGCTAACAAAGCCCTGAGTCATTTTATATCCCCCGCACGGTGTGGGAGAGCAGCTAAAATTGGTTGCTTTGAAGGAAGCCAAGCTCTGGATGAAGAGGGTGTGGGAACAAAGCAAGCCAGAAAGTCATGAATCGGCACTTCTCACTCCCAGCAACATCTGTGCAAGGAGAGGCCAAGCTCTGCTACACCCTCCAGACTCAGAAGGAGACAATAGCCAGGGTGGAAGGGTGCCAGGAAGTGTTCTTGTTGCTCAGAGACTTGGGGGACCGTAACGAGTTGGGAGGTGACACAATTCCTTGTGTGTGCCAAGGGCCTGGGGCAAAAAAAAATCAAGATGGACAAAAGAGGGATGAGCGGAACTGGGAGGGGTTTTGCATTCAACCCCCCCCCTTCCCTAACAACTCTGGTGTGTGCAGGCGTGCAAATGGAGCCCTTGGTTGCAACTCTTTAGCCCACCATGGATTTGCACAGGAGAAACGTATGAAGAACGGCTGCAGGATTTGGGTCTGGCTAGTCTAAAGAAAAGAAGAATTAGGGGAGACATGATAGCAGTATTCCAATACTTGAGGGGCTACTACCACAAAGAAGAGGGGGTCAACCTATTCTCCAAAGCACCTGAGGGCAGGACAAGAAACAATGGTTGGAAACTAATCCAGGAGAGAAGCAACCTGGAACTGAGGAGAAACTTCCTAACAGTGAGGACAATTAACCAGTGGAACAGCTTGCCACCAGAAGTTGTGGGCGCTCCATCACTGGAGGTTTTTAAGAAGAGTCTAGACCCGTGATGGTGAAACTATGGCATAGGTGGCATGCAGAGCCCTCTCTGTGGGCATGCGCGCTGGCCAGCTGGTCTTCATGCGCGCCGGAAACCTGAAGACCAGCTGGCCAGTCCGCGTCGTGTTCCGGTTTGGGCACTCGGTGCCGAAAAGGTTCGCCATCACTGGTCTAGACAGTCACTTATCTGAAATATTATAGGTTCTAGTCCAGCAGGGGGCTGGACTAGAAGTCCTCCAAGGTCCCTTCCATTCTATTGTAAACAGACCCTTTGAAGGTTACAAAAATTGACAAGCTGACTGTCAAGTGTCCAGTTAGCGAATCCAGAAAAAGGAAACTCCTGGGACATTATTTGGCCAAGAGTATAAAACTTTACTGAATAAACCACATTGGCACAGAAGAGGCAAAACCAACTTAGAGGAGGCAAAAGCAGGCTTAGTTAATTTCCTCTTTTCCCTACGGGCCACCCATAGTCCAAAACGTCCACCAGTCTCTTCTGTTCATTTTGTTATGGGAACCAGCCAGGCACGCCGGGACATCTGCTCGGTGTGTCCTTGAGATACCAGCAACACACACACACACACACACACACACACACACACACACACACACATTATTGTCAAGCTGCGAGCGAAGGAAAAAATGTAAATGAAAGTATGAACCAGTTTTGACACTGACCCTTTTAAGCGGCTGCATCTTTTCCTGGGATCTTGGAGAAGATAGCTGGGCAAGGCCAGGAAAAAGGGGCGGCTGCTTTAAAGAGTTGCAGAAAGGTTGTTCCATCTGCATGCCCGCGTGGTGCGGGAATCGAACGCGGAGCCTCGCGCAGACCCGCCGAGCGGGCTGGGGCTGGACGCAAAAGCAATTACCAGCCTCACGCGGCTTTATCTGCCTTTTGGGCGCCGAGTCCTCTCCAGCGTTGGAAGAGACGTGGTTTTTCTTTTTAAAGTGGAATATAATTATGACTGTCAGTGTCATCGTTGTTACTGGCTGTCCTGGGTAACAATTGAATTACATTTGCCACTTCACTAAGCAACGCGGTTTGTCTTTTTATGCTGCTAATTTGCTCAGAGGGAAAGGTGGGGGGGGGGAACACATCGTAGACTTCCATAGAAGAAACAGAGGGGGCCGGGCAAGGTATCTCCCGAAGCGACTCCCGCACCGGCTGCCTGAACAGGAATGAAACAGGTAAAAACAGGAAGGGACAAACGGAATATCAGAGTTGGAAGGGACCTTGGTTGATTGTTCTCCCTGTCACAAAATTGCTCCTTAGTTCTAGTTCTCTCCTGGGTTAGCACTAAGGAGACATTTCCTGACAGTGAGGACAATTAACCAGTGGAACAGCTTGCCACCAGAAGTTGTGGGCGCTCCATCACTGGAGGTTTTTAAGAAGGGACAGGACAGTCACTTGTCTGTAATGGCATAAGGTTTCCTACTTGAGCAGGGGGTTGGACTAGAAGACCTCCAAGGTCCCTTCCAACTCTGGTATTCTGTTAGTTAAAGAGAGATCCAACCTAGAACTATGGAAAAATTTCCTGACAGTGAGAACAATTAACCAGTGGAACAGCTTGCCACCAGAAGTTGTGGGTGCTCCATCACTGGACGTTTCAAAGAAGAGATTGGACAGCCGTTTGTCTGGGATGGCATAAGGTTTCCTGCTTGAGCAGGGGAATGGACTAGATGACCTCCAGGGTCTCTTCCCACTCTGTCATTCTATGATTCTATACCTATATTTGAATTATTTTAACTTGTTTTTCTGTTTTATGACGTAAATCTCCTAGAGTTGCTGGTTGCGATGGGTGGCTATAGAAATCAGATGAATCCACCAATAAATCCACATTTTACAATCTGTGCCCAGAGAACTGAAGAAGCGATGGATGGAAACAAATCAAAGAGAAATTCAACTTAGAACTAAGGAGAAATTTCCTAACAATGAGAACAATAAACCAGCGGACGGGCTTCCCTTCAGAAGGTGTGGTTGCTCCATCACTGGAGGTTTTTAAGAAGAGACTGGAAATTCCATTCGTCTGAAATGGTATAGGGCTCCTGCTTGAGCAGGGGGTTGGACTAGAAGACCTCCAAGGTCCCTTCCAACTATTCTATTCCTATTCCTATTCCTCTTTCTTTCTTTCTTTCTTTCTTTCTTTCTTTCTTTCTTTCTTTCTCTCTCTCTCTCTCTCTCTCTCTCTTTCTTTCTTTCTTTCTTTTTTTTTTTTTCTTTTCTTTTTTCTTTCCTTCTTTCTTTTTTTCTTCCTTCCTTTAGCCCTTGGGCCATATCAAATCTATTCCTATTCCTATTCTCTTCTCTTCTATTCTGGCTGAGGAATTCTGGGAGTTGAAGTCCACAGGTCTTAAAAGCTGCCCAAGTTGGCCACCCCTGTTCTAAGCCCTCCAAACAAACCAGGGCTCAGTCTGCTTTCACAGAACATGCAAACTCCCAAAGTGGGTTAATCCAAAGGAAACACGTTCGCTGTGCTGTGAGAATGCGGCCACAGTGGGGGAAAAGAACAGGCCAAGCAGTGCAACGGGGGTGGGGGGGGGGTCAAGGACAATCCTGGAAGACGTCAGTATTTGAGGGTGGGGAAGGGGGATGGCAGGACCCATAAGGCACCTCCTGGGAACGGAGAGGCCCCTCCAAGCCTAAATGCGTGGAAAAACCGCTTGTGGTTACATGGCAACAAGGGAACAGGCCACGCATGGTATGAATTAAACCGCACAGGGCTAAATTCAGCAATGGCACTTGGGGGTTGTTGTTTTTTTGCGTCCACGGATTTTTAAATACCCTGTTCCTTTTCACAGGGGTTTCAAGCACTGCAATTTGCAAGATGTTCTTTTTGTAACGTGGAAGAAAAAAATGTGCAATCTTACACGCTTGGCCAGTAAGCAGCCCAGGAGGGCCCAAGGGCTGAAATGCAGCTGGATGGTGGAGGGGAGGGGAGGGGGTGTTTTAGCCTGGTTAAGGTGTCGGATGGGGGGACCTGGGTTCAAGTCTACCCTCAACTTCCAAAGCTCACAGCCAGGTGCAATTTTTCAACCCCTAACCCCTTGCCAGGTTGTAGGGAGGAGAGGCCTCACCTGGCTACAAGTCACCTGGAGCTGTCATGCCCCCGTCGGAGTCTGAATCTGCGGGGGAAGATGAGCTGGAACAAGAGCTGACAGAGATCGAGAAGGCGGCTCAGTTGGCCTTGGAGGAAACTGGGGAAGGGCAGAGTCAGTCCGCGCAAGGCTTTTCAGGATTAGAAAGGCCTGCAGACAGGGAGGAGCAGGAGACACAGAGCTCAGGTGAAGAGCAAGGACCACCCCCTCCTGATCCTAGAGCAAGGAGAGAAGAGAGAAGGCGAGAACGACCCAGACTGAGCCAGCTACAAAGGAGGAGAGTGCCCCGCCCCCTTTCACAAGGCACACCTGGGGACTGAGCTGTAAGGAGGTGCCGGTGGGAGGGGCATTTGTCGGGAACAAGCGTGGAATCTGTGCACTTGCCGACGCCTGGAGATTACTGTGCTCTGTCCTGTGGGGCTTGCCCCGTTTGCCTGCTTCGCTGAACTTCTTGCTCTGGTTACTGTTTGGGCTAACCTGGCTTATTGGACTGCTGGCCCTGGTTACTGTTTGGCTAACCTGGCTTACTGGACTACTCACAGCCAGACTGGCTTCCGAAGGTGCGTGTGAGAGCTTTGCTCCAGGATTTGTAGTGAATGTGGGGACGTTTAGGGGGCACAGTTGGAGCAATAAAGGGGACTTAGACCTGTTCTCTGGCTGTGTCGCTTCCGTGCCACGTCCCGGGTCGTCCCAGGAGTTCTTAAAGGGATAGCATTGTAACAGGGATGAAAAGGAAAGGGGGGAATATGAACGGACGCTGAGCGAGAGCATCACGGAACGGCCTGCCTTTTGTGCCGTCTGAAAATTTCATTTTAGTCCACATCTCGTTTCTCGTCGCAGGTGAGAAAATCTCTGGAAGGCCGGCCAATCATTACAGGCCTGAGAAGCTGCTCTGAGATAGACTGCTGCTGAAGCTGGGGATTCCGTTTCACCTGCCAGCAAAACCTCCAGAGACAGTGGCACTCTACCTCTGCGGTTCCAGCTGCGCCCTTTTTAATTCTTGGATTGTAGAGGTCATCCCCGACTTACGACAGTTCGTTTAGTGACCGTTCGAAGTTACAACGGCGCTGAAAAAAAAGTGACTTTTGAGCATTTTACGACCGTTGCCCGTGGTCATGTGATCAAAATTTGACCACTTGGCAACTGACTCATATTTACAACGGTTGCAGTCCCGCGACCCCCTTTTGTGACCTTCTGACGAGCAAAGCCCATGGGGAAGCCAGAATCACTTCACAACCGTGTTACTAAGTTAACAACTGCAGGGATTCACTTAACGACTGCGGCAAGGAAAGTCGTAAAATGGAACAAAACTCGCTTGGCAAATGTCTCACTTAGCAACTAGAAATTTCGGGCTCAATTGTGATCTTAGGTCGAGGAGTACCTGTGTATAAGGGGCAGCCCCCCCCCACCACTAAACAGGCAAGGCTAATCAATTGAACATAGCAAATTGTTGTGCGCCTGGATGTGTGTTGTTGTTAGTTGCGAAGCGTGTGTTAGTGTGGGTTTCCTACCTCTGCTAAAAGCGAGCCTATATCCAGGCCAAACCAACAGCAGGTTAGAATGTTTTTAAATGCAAAACATGTCAGAGGGATGATCAGACAGCAAAGCCCATACATGCAGAGCGAGCCTGCCCCCCTCCACCCAAATCCTGCAGACAAATCTCATTTCTCCCCGCCTCGGAGCAGCAAGGAGAGATGGGCTTTGTAGTCAAGCCCTGGTGGAAAGCACCTGCTTGAGGGGAAGTGCTCTCAGGCAGCTGCACAAGGAAGCCGTGTCTGGGGGGGGGGTGTACACGCCAGGCCCACGTGCCCTTTTCTCGAGCATGCTGAGCGAAGGCGCTGGTGCAAAGCAGCTGGGGGTGAATAGGTGTGCGTTGCTCACCCAGACGTGGGCTACAGCACAGGGGTGCAAAACATCTGTCAGACACAAAGAGAGAGAGAGAGACAGACAGACAGACAGACAGACAGACAGACAGACACAGAGTGAGACAGACACAGAGAGGGAGTGGGAGAGAGAGAGAGAGAGAGAGAGAGAGAGAGAGAGAAAGAAAGAGAGGGAGGGAGGGAGGGAGGGAGGGAGAGGGAGAAGGAGAGAGAGAAAGAGAGAGGGGGGAGGGAGAGAGAGAAAGAAAGAAAGAAAGAGAGAGGTGGAAAGAAAGAGAGAGAAGGAGAGGGAGAGAGAGAGATTTCGTTCTCTTCATTGGGGGAGGATGCTGATAGCCCAAAGTCCTTCTAATCACACCCCTTGTTTATTTGGGGTGCGGGTGGGGATTTATGAGTTTTTATGTTGTGATATTTTGTTGTAAGCTACCTGGGAATCTCCCATGTAAGGGTTGAGCGGTGATATAAATGTATTAATAAAAAAAATTAAAGATTGTGTGACCTCCACCTCTGCGGGTTTTTCTTAAGGGCAGTTGGCAACAAGGATCAACAAGACGCAGCTTCACTTCTTGAGCCTGCTTTGGTCCTGGCTTAGAGCAACATCTGATACCAATCCATGGTGGTTTCGCTCGTAAACCATAGTTAGGTAACCACAGCTTTGCCAGAAGGCTCACCCTGGTCTATCTGAGATGCTTCTCTGCCCATTACAGCAGTTACTAAAGCAGCAAACGGGGATGGGGGGGGGGGAAAGAATTGGTATGTTGTAGACACACGACAGGCTAGACAGCCTGAGGAACTCCCTGCCACTTGATTTCCATTCTACAACCCAAAACACACGGTGGGGCATTGAATCTTTTGAGGTTGCCTTCAACATAGGAAGTTCCTTCTTTTCCCACTTTTTGGTTTATTTATGAAAGAATAAACTCGGGGCTGTTAATAAGCTTACAACATCAGGCACGGCCTTAGGAATGTGGGGGTACAGGATCCAAAAAAGCAACAACTGGCAAAGGCTTTTTTTGATCTTCCCCTACACCAGTGTTTCCCAACGTTGACAACTTGAAGATATCTGGACTTCAACTCCCAGAATTCCCCAGCCAGCATTCGCTTTCTTTTTTTTTTTGTTTAGCTTTCTTTTTTTTTTTACTTCACCCTCGAGAGTCGAGAGTACCTCTGAGCTTGGGCAGAGTGCACCCCGCATCCCCCAAGGTGGCAAAGAGGGGAATTCTGTGTCCCCATCTTCCTGTCAAACAGCCCACTTTCAGGCGGGTTTCCTAAGCTGCCCATCTGGCAGCATCTCGTTTCGGGGATTAAGCGCTTCAGTTGCCAGTTGCCCGCTGGCTGAGCGTGGCAAGGCAAACAGAGGGAGGGGCGGGCACAGATGAATGGCAAGGCTGAGCGGCTGCCAGCCGGCCGGCCCAGCGTGGCAGACTAGACCGGTGGCACATGCCCAGCAGCCTTTCTGTTCACTGGCTCTTGACTCTCTGATGGCTCCGGGGCCCAAATGGACCTCAGCTGCTTACGGAGGCTGCAAAAATCAACAGGAGGGTAAGCTCCAGGGGTGGGATTCAGCCGGTTCGGACCGGTTCGGGCAAACCGGATGTTAATTTTAATCTGGTTCGCCAAACTGGTTGTTCCAAGGACTGGCTGACCCCGCCCTGCCCCTCCTAGGAGTCTCCACGCGGCCCATTTTGGATGCCAGGTAAGTTCAGGGCCCACGCGGAGGCTCTGTGGGGGCGAAAAACGAACCTACCGGAAGTACCGGAAGTCCGGAAACGGGCCTGTTTCCAGCCTCCGGAGGGCCTCAGGAGCCCGGGGGAGGCCGTTTTCGCCCTTCTAGAGGCTCGAGGAAAGCCTCCAGAGCCTGGGGAGGGTGAAAACGCCCCCCCCCGCCGTGGTACAGGAGGCTGAGTAGGCCACGCCCCCATGGCCACGCCCACCCAGCAACCGGGCAGCGAACCGGTTGCTAAAATTTTTCAATCCCACCCCTGGCAAGCTCCCCCTTTGCCAAGGGGGGGGGAGGGAGGGCATTTGGGGCTGGGGGACACTGGAGAGACCCTTCTGTGCTTATGGGAACACTTACCTCCCCCTGGATCTCTCAGAGCACCCCTGCTTTGGGGTGGGAAGTCTGGAGGCCTCTACTTGGAGGAGAGAGAGGGGATAAAACGCCCTGGCTGTGTTGGTAGAGACACGGCAAAGATGGAAGGGGGGGAAATAGGGAGGGGGAAGGAGAACATCATCTCTGGGGCTTGTTGGAAGCTCCCCACCCCACCCCAGTTCCCCATCAGGAGTCCCAATACAGGTAGTCCTCGACTTACGACAGTTCATTTAGTGACCGCTCAAAGTTACAACGGCACTGGAAAAAGTGACTTAGGATCCTTTTTCCACAGTTATGACCTTTGCAGCGTCCGCATGACGACGTGAACAAAATTCGGACGCTTGGCATCTGGTTCATACTTATGACCGTCGCAGTGTCCCGGGGTCCCAAGATCCCCTTTTGCGACCTTCTGACCAGCAACGTCCATGGGGGAAGCCAGGTTCACTTCACAACCGAGTGACTAACTTTTCAACTACGGTGATTCACTCAACAAATGTGGTAAGAATAGTCGTAAAATTGGGCAAAACTCACTTAACAACAGAAATTTGGGGGCTCAATTGTGGTCGTAAGCGGAGGACTACCTGTACAAGTCTTTCGAGGAGGAGGAGGAGGAGGAGGAGGCAGAGGGAGGGGGAGAGGGGGAGGAGGACTGTCGTGCTCTTTGAGCTTGGTCGTTTTCTTGCAGACATTTCAATACCAAACTAGGTAACATCATCAGTGTTTGAAGGGATAATAAACAGAGAGTCCCTTCTGGCACTGATGACGTTACCTAGTTGGGTTATGAAACGTCTGCAAGAAAACCACCAAGCTCAGAGAGCACCCAGGACCCCACAGTTCCTCCTCCTCCTCCTCCTCCCTCCTCCTCCTCCTCCTCTTTGCAAATCCCACTCCCTTCTGGCATTGATGACGTCACCTAGTTGGGTTATGAAACGTCTGCAATGGATTAACCATGTTTTTTAGCATCTGAGATACAGACGTGACCCTCTCACGCCTTCTGGCTCTTCTCTCCCTGCAAAGCTAATCCTGCTCAGCAGCACACGAGCAGCTGGGAATTCTGGGTCTTGGAGTCCAACATCTGAGGAGGGTGCCAGATTAGGGAAGTCAGATGGCTGACTCGACGCTTTGCCGTAGAGACTTAAAATTGGCAGAAAATGTGGATTTTTTTAAATTTATTTTTTTGAAAAAAGGAGGTTTTCGAGGGAAGTGTTGACCGAGTCAGCCTTAGAACAAAGGGGAAGAAATCTCCCCGTAGAAATATTTATTTCCTCCATACACAACGCGTTCCGGTGACAAAAGGGAAACTGTCACTCCGATGCCCAATTACTAATTCCTAATGCCACAATTATTTGGTTACATGGCAGCTGAACGGAGGAAGTCCTGCCGTTCAGCAAACGGAAACAGTCACCGGCGTCAAAATTAATTTATCGAGGGGAGACACACTCACAAGCACACCCAGAAACATGCTGGCACCACCTGAATGGAAGCCTCAATCTGTCCTTTCAAAACAGCAAAAATGAAATGATAAAACTTCCCCGTGACTACATTTTTCATGGAAGTAGAGACTAACTCAGGGTTTCTCAACCTCAGGGGCTTTAAGATGCCTGGACATGCTGGCTGGGGGATTCTGGGAGTTGAAGTCCACTCACTTTAAAGCATGTTGCTTGGGGGATTCTGGGAATTGAAGCATGTTGGTTGGGGGATTCTGGGAGTTGAAGTCCACCCATTTTAAAGCATGCTGGCTGGGGGATTCTGGGAGTTGAAGTCCACTCATCTTAAAGCATGCTGGCTGGGGGATTCTGGGAGTTAAAATCCACTCATTTTAAGCATATTGGTTGGGGGATTCTGGGAGTTGAAGTCCACCCATTTTAAAGCATGCTGGCTGGGGGATTCTGGGAGTTGAAGTCCACCCATCTTAAAGCATGCTGGCTGGGGGATTCTGGGAGTCAAAATCCACTCATTTTAAGCATATTGGTTGAAGGATTCTGGAAACTGAAGTCCACCCACCGAGAAGAGAACAGAACAGAATAGAATAGTAGAGTTGGAAGAGACCTTGGAGGTCTTCTAGTCTAACCCCCTGCTAGAGCAGGAAACCCCTCACCACTTCAGACAAATGGTTATCCAATCTCTTCTTGAAAACCTCCAGTGTTTGAGCGCCTACAACTTCTGGAGGCAAGTCGTTCCACTGATGAATTGTTCTAACTGTCAGGAAATTTCTCCTTAGTTCCAGGTTGCTTCTCTCCTTGATTAGTTTCCATCTGACTCTAACCCAAGGTGCTCTATTCAGGAAACCGTGCTTAAATCATCCTCAGCTAAGCACCTGGTGGGAAACAGACCCCAGAATAGAGTCTTCCATAATGTACAAAGTTGCTCAGGGCTGTTGAGTGAAAAAACGGAAAGCGGAGAGATTTGGGCCATCGTCTTGATCGATGAGCTGCCCTTTTCCTATCGTGCCTCTAAATGACCCGCTCGGTCTCCAAGAAGCCATCTTGAGGATCAAGGAGAGACAACTGGGCTTATAAATCACGGGGCCGAAAACCCATTCGGGGCCTTCCTGCAGCCCACCAGCATCTTTTGAAGGGAGACCAGGTTCATAAATCTCGTGGAGGCTTCAGACATCCGGTTTGCCCTTTAAAGCTTCAAACTTTTGCAATATCTCCATGACATGTGGGCAGGGGTGAAATGCTACCGGTTTGGCCCGGTCCGGGCATACCGGTAGTGGCGGCCACCGGTGGTTCGGAGAGCCGGTAGCGGCGGCAGTGCGAGGCTCCGCCCACCCGCCCGGACATCGCCATTTTCCTGTTTTTAACAGGAAAAAGTGTGTGTGACGGGCGCGGAGCATGCGCTTCCGAACCGGTAGGGAAGGTAAGTAGATTTCACCGCTGCATATGGGGTGTATGGCCCCCCCCAAACCGCCAGAGTCTTCCTGCTACCACCAGAGAGTGGTGCTGCCAGCCGTGCTTGGCTAAAATCTCACCGACGGGGCTGCCCGCCGACAGATGTGATTAACGCCCTCCCGGCTGCTGCTACCACCGTGCTCTTGTCATGTACCCCTCTCCTTTTCCGCGGTGACCCCCATTTATCTCTCCGTTGTCGTGCAAGGCCAGGCAGAGCCGTGCCGGATGCGGCTGGCTTCCCACGCAAGGCATCAATGCCTTGGGAAGACGGGAGAAAAACGGTGAACGAGAAGGGGTAGAGAGGAAAAGAGACGATGGTGCTGCTTTGGGGGGGGGGAATGACGGAAGGCAAGACAGCGAGGATGGCTGGGAACGATGGGGCTTCAAGTACTACGCAGGTGGATGTGGCACCAGGTTGGGGGGGGGAGAAGGCTGTAAGGAGTGAGAAGAGGGCAGCACCGGCAAGGCATCGGAAGTGAAGGTTCAGGAGTGTGA
Organism: Thermophis baileyi; assembly: GCA_003457575.1. NCBI lineage: Eukaryota > Metazoa > Chordata > Lepidosauria > Squamata > Dipsadidae > Thermophis > Thermophis baileyi. The sequence continues at coordinate 387,443 of QLTV01002253.1, forward strand.
AGGGATTAAAATGGGTATTTAAGGCTGGAGATAACACATCAGGTCCTCAAAACTCACCTAAACTTGCCAAAGTCTTGATTTTGGGGGATCTGTGGGCTACAAAATACTCTGAAGGGTTTGGGGAAGCAATAGAGTTTTGGGGGTTCAGGAACTCACTTCTAACTTACATGTATCTCACTCTAAACAACTAATTCCCACAACACTGTCAAACTATTTACTAAGACTGTATTATTACTATTATTCTTCTCATCCTTCCTATTACCTATCTCCTCCCACTTATGACTATTTATATTGTTTTATTTAGTTTCCCAGTATGATTTGATTGCTTATTTAGTATCCTATCCTATGACTATCATAATCTTATGATTCATGATGAATATATTTAA
>QLTV01002253.1:418335-430667 GCA_003457575.1 Thermophis baileyi
AAGGAAAAGGGGGAAAGGAGAAGGAAAAGGGAGAAGGAAAAGGAAGAGGAGAAGGAGGAGGAGGAGAAAGAGAAAGAGAAAGAGAAAGAGGAAGAGGAGAAAGAGGAGGAAGAGGAGGAGGAGGAGGAAGAGGAGGAGGAGGAAGAGGAAGAGGAGGGGGAGGACATGAGGAGGAGGAGGAAGAGGAGGAGGAGGAAGTGGAGGACATAAGGAGGAAGAGGAGGAGGAGGACATGAGGAGGAGGAGAGAGGAGGAGGACATAAGGAGGAGGAGGAAGAAGACATAAGGAGGAGGAGGAGGAAGAGCGAGGAGGAGCAGGAGGAGGACATGAGGAGGAGGAGGAAGAGGAGGACATAAGGAGGAGGAGGACATAAGGAGCTTGGTGGTTTTCTTGCAGACGTTTTATTACCGAACTAGGTAACATCAGCAGAGCTAGAAGGCAATGGGGTTTGCAGGGAGGAGGAGGAGGAAGAGGAAGACTGTGGGGTCCTTGGTGTGCTCTGAGCTTGGTGGTTTTCTTGCAGACGTTTCATTACCCAACTAGGTAACATCATCAGTGTCAGAAGGGGAAGAAAGCAAACCTAGCCGGGAGAGGCAGGAGGAGGACACAAGGAGGAGGAGGACATAAGGAGGAGGAGGAGGAGGAAGGAGGAAGTGGAGGACATAAGGAGGAAGAGGAGGAGGAAGGAGGAGGAGGACATAAGGAGGAGGAGGACATAAGGAGGAAGGAGGAGGAGGAAGTGGAGGACATAAGGAGGAAGAGGAGGAGGAGGGAGTGGAGGACATAAGGAGGAAGAGGAGGAGGAGGAAGGGGAGGACATAAGGAGGAAGAGGAGGAGGAGGAGGGAGGGGGGGGAAGAAGGAGGAAGAGGAGGAAGGAGGAGGAGGAGGAGGACATAAGGAGGAAGAGGAGGACATAGGAGGAAAAGGAGGAGGAAGAGAAGGACATAAAGAGGAGGAAGAGGAAGAGTGAGGAGGAGCAGGACGACGACATGAGGAGGAGGAAGAGGAGGAGGAGGAGAACTGTGAGGTCCTTAGTACTCTCTGAGCTTGGTTGTTTTCTTGCAGACATTTCATTACCCAACTAGGTAACATCATCAGTGCTAGTGTGGTTTTCTCTCAGTTTATATTCCATATTATTATTATTACCTGGAATATAAACTGAGAGCAAACCGCACTCCCGACTAGCACTGAAGATGTTACCTCGTTTGGGTAATGAAACACAAACTAGGTGACAAGAAAACCACCAAGCTCAGAGAGCACCAAGGACCCCTCATTTCAACCCTGACCTACCAATATTCTGCTTTATTGGTAATTTTTCCTTTATTGTTTTCCCCTCCCCCCTGGCATCCATCCGTGTCAATGAGCTCTCTTTCTCTTGGATTGTTAGGGTGCCTCTCAAAAGCTCTGCTAATTGCCGCAAACGAACTTTGTGAAATGATAGGCAGCTTGCAAGGAAAGGCTTCCCGTAAAATAAATAGAAATGACGACGGGGCCTCCATTACGCCACCAGGCACATGTAGGAATCAATGCACGGTGGGGTTTGTTGATGCTTTTATCACAGACATTTTTATTCCAGGGAAGAAATCTTAAAATTTGTAAACATCGGGGGGGGGGGAGGTTGACTCCTTTGTCAGAACAGGAGTGGGGAAACCGGGGTCTTCGGTCGGTTTACAGCCCTCATAGGAAGAGTTTCTCTGCTTCTTGCAACGGGGTTGATGCAAATTTTAGATTTGCACAACGGTGACAGGAGCAGGGGTGGGATTCAGACGGTTCGGGCGAACCAGATACTAATTTTACATCTGGTTTCCCAAACCGGTAGTTGCAAAGCCTGGCTGGCCCCTCCCCTCCCCGGAGTCCCCACGTGGCCTGTTTTGGATGCCAGGTAAGTGCAGGGCCCGCGCGGAGGCTCTGGGAGGGCGAAAAATGGGCCTCCCGGAAGTACCGGAAGTCCGGAAACGAGCCTGTTTCTGGCCTCCGGAGGGCCTCCGGAGCCCGGGGGAGGTCGTTTTCGCCCTCCCGGAGACTCGAGGAAAGCCTCCGGAGCCTGGGGAGGATGAAAACACCCCCCCCCGCCGCCGCCATAGTGCAAGAGGCCGAGTAGGCCACGCCCCCATGGCCATGCCCACTCAGCAACCGGGCAGAGAACCGGTTGTTAAAATTTTTCAATCCCACCCCTGCAGGAGGCGTGGGGCACCACATCCCCTCCTCCCAGGTGGATGCGGAAGAACACGACGACAGCTGCGTTCACACAACATGCTCGGAGAAAAACACACCAGGTGCATCGGCCTTCACACTAGCCAATTTGGGGGGGCAGGAGATGTGGGGGAGGGGGTTTGAGCAGGTTCACCCACAATTCTGGGAGACGCACACTGCAAACTGGCATCTTGCCTGTCTGCATGCAATTGTAAGACTTCAAACTCCCAGAATTCCCCAGAATTCTGGGAGTTGAAGCCTACACATTTTAGAACTGGCAAGGCTGAGAAACCCTGATCTAACCGAATAGCAATTGCAACATTGTGCTTTACAGCCCTCTCTAAGCGGTTTACAGAGTCAGCCTATTGCCCCCAACAATCTGGGTCCTCGTTTTACGGAGGTTTGAGTCAACTTTGAGCAGGTCAGGATCAAACTGCTGGCAATGGGCAGAGTCAACCTGCAATGCGGCATTCTAACCACTGTGCCACCACCACGGCTCACAGAATAACAGAGAATAACGGAAGGTTGGAAGTGCCCTTAGAGGTCTTCTAGTCCAATCCTCTGCTCAAGCAGGAAACCCTATACCATTTCAGACAAATGGTTGTCCAATCTCTTCTTAAAAACCTCCAGTGATGGAGCACCCACAACTTCTGGAGGCAAGCAGTTCCACTGATAAATTGTTCTCACTGTCAAGAAATTCCTCCTTAGTTCCAGGTTAGTTTCCATCCGTTGTTTCTTGTTAAATAGACCAGGTTAGATAGACCTGGGAGGGGGGAACTGGTGCCCACATGGCATTTCGAGCTGGCTGGATGAGCTGGCAGGCCCCAGGGGACCCCCATCTGAACCCCCAACCCAGGTGGCTCCGTCTCCATTCTGAGATTAAGAGCTCTACTCATACAACAACAGCCCGGCTGGCTTCCTCGTGGTTAACCGACTCCACACTGAGTTGAGACTTTGCACGATGATGCACCATGTAAACGATCCACAGAGTCACATTACGCACCCAGATCTAACGGGGTCAACCCGTTTGCAATTCTCGGTCTGGCTTGACACAACATGGTGAATTGGCGAGTTCCTTCATTCGCTTCCAAGCATGGCCAAACCGTCGATTCACCCCAAAAGGCTGGGTCGGTGCAACACACAACACCAGAAAGAAAGGGGGGGGGGGGAGAAGCGGAGATCCATGCTAATCAAATGTAGCTCATCTTTACATTTTCTGTCCTGCCCAGGAGGAGGAACCACAGCCTTGCAAAGCAAACCTTCAACCTCACTGAAGAAGACAAAATTTGGACTGTGCAGTTGCCGGAATCGGTGCTGCCTCTGGTTCTCTCCACAACCCCCTAAGATTAAGAGGACCGAGTGTTTTAAAACGTTGAGCAGGGACTTAGATCAAAAAAATCTCCATAATTCCTCTACGGCCAGAAGCTGGTTGCATTCATACAACGCATCCAACTAAGCCAAGTCACAGTTACATTGGCAAACCAGCCAAGGTTGGTTAGTGCTGGTTGGTTTCCCTGCAGACGTTTCATTACCCGACTAGGTAACATCATCAGTGCTACCAGGAAGTGCTACAAGAGCCGTGGCGGCGCAGTGGTTAGAGTGCAGTACTGCAGGCTAATTCTGCTGACTGCTGAAAGCCGGCAGTTCGGCAGTTCGAATCTCACCAGGCTCAAGGTTGACTCAGCCTTCCGTCCTTCCGAGGTCGGTAAAATGAGGACCCAGATGGTTGGGGGCAAGAGGCTGACTCTGTAAAACCGCTTAGAGAGGGCTGTAAAGCGGGATATAAGTCTAAGTGCTACTGCTATTCCTAAAAGTGATTTGCCCTTTGAGTGTTGGTGAAGGTGATGATGTTACTAGCTGGGTCATGAAACGTCTGCAAGAAAACAACCAAAGTCAGAGAGCAACTAAGACCCCACAGTCGTCGTCCTCCTCCTCCTCCTCCTCCTGCACACAACCCACTCCCTTCTGGCACTGATGATGTTACCTACTTGGGTCATGAGATGTCTGCAAGAAAATAAAAAAGCCCAGAGAGCACCAAGGACACCACTGGTCAACCCCGAGCTATAAATATTTTCTTCTACTGGGAAAGCTTGGTTAGTTTTCAGTTTGGTTGATTTGTGAGGGCGTGTGTGTGTGTGTGTGTGTTGGGTTTGCGAATGGACCCAGGCTGTTTATAGTTAACGTTCCAAGGGTTACCTGAATACTAGGATAGGTTTTGCTCTGCAAGGAAGCTAAGCATTTGGGGTGAAGCCCGCCTGGCGGGAAGGAAAATTCTACTTTTCTAAAGGTACAGGTAAATGTTTCCTTGTCCCATTGTACCTGACTCTGTGGGGTGACGCTCATCTCTATTTTTTAGCCAAGGGAGCCCCCACTGTCTGAAGATGCTTCCATGGTCATCTGGCCTGCATAACTATATGCCGAGGTGCCCAGAAGGCTGTTACTTTCCCACCAAAGTGGTACCTATTTATCTACTCGCATGTGCCTGCTTTCGAACTGCTGTGTGGGCAGGAGCTGGAGCAAGGAACGGGAGCTCACCCCGTCGCATGACGCTCAGGTCTCAAACCTTCCCAGCGGACAAGTTCAGCATCTTTAACCGCTGAGCCTTTCTACCTACGAGGAATTATTTCAGGACGGGGCAAAACTCTGCGGTAGGGGAAGAAAACTGCTTGGAACCCACGGGATTCAGGGTGAGGGGTTGGAGAGTGTGATGCCAGCGTTCACAAAATGACTAGGGGAGGTGGGGGGGCAATGGGGAGAGTGGCTTATTTATTAACAAAATGGCATCCACAACAGCGCGGCCACTCATACGCAAAGTGCAGGGCCCGGGTTGTAGCCCTCCCACCGGATCTTCCTTCTCGGGGAAGATATCAATTATAGGCCTCTTCAGGCATCAGCTGCATTCGCACAACTCGGCTTACTTAACTTACTCATTCAGGTGAGCCTGTTTCCAGCCTGAGTCATTTCCCATTTTTAATTTCCCAAGGATGCAACTGGGGGACTTGGGATACCCAGGAGCATTAAGCCTTCCAGCCCACTGGATCATTAAAAATCCCCGAGCAACTGTAAATAAAGAGGATGGCAGGAGGGAGAGCTCTTTCACAGCAGTACCAGCTCCTTAATGCATTTTGTCTCTTTAAAGAGGCACGGAGCTTGTCTCCAAACCAAACCCTTTGAAAAACCACGAATCGGTGCCCGAACGATGCGGGAAAACCTGGGGAAGCAGAGCAGGGGATCGCTCACGTGCCGAGCGTTTTATGGGCCCCACCTGGGCAGCGCCCGGCAACTTGACCACCCCGTCCCACATTCCACGGCTCAAGCCAGAACACGAGAATTCATCCCCACCCACCCCCGGCCTGGCGAGCTGCTCCAGGCCTCGGGGAAACTAATGCATATTTCATATCTCCGCGGCGCTGCAGCAAAATGCTGTGCAAATTGAAATGTGCACGCATGCGCCTTTCGTTCGGGGAGAGTTGGCAACGTCTCACGCTCAGCTCTGATGCCAGCGAGAGGAGGATTGGCCTCTAATGCAGAGTTTCTCAAGCTTGGCCGCTTCGTGGACTTCAACTCCCAGAATTCCCCAGCCTGCTATGCTATGCTATGCTATGCGATGCTATGCTACGCTATGCGATGCTATGCTACGCGATGCGACGCTACGCTACGCTATGCTACGCGATGCTATGCTACGCGACGCGACGCTATGCGATGCTACGCGATGCTATGCTACGCGACGCTACGCTATGCTATGCAATGCTATGCTATGCTACGCTATGCGATGCTATGCTACGTGACGCGACGCTACGCTATGCTATGCAATGCTATGCTATGCTATGCTATGCTACGCTATGCGATGCTATGCTACGCGATGCGACGCTACGCTATGCTATGCTACGCGATGCTATGCTACGCGACGCTACGCTATGCAATGCTATGCTATGCTACGCTATGCGATGCTATGCTACGTGATGCGATGCTACGCTATGCTATGCAATGCTATGCTATGCTATGCTACGCGATGCTATGCTATGCTACGCTATGCTACGCTATGCGATGCTATGCTACGCGACGCTACGCTATGCTATGCAATGCTATGCTATGCTACGCTATGCGATGCTATGCTACGTGACGTTACGCTATGCGATGCTATGTTACGCGATGCTATGCTACGCGACGCTATGCGATGCTATGCTATGCTATGCTACGCGATGCTATGCTACGCGACGCTACGCGACGCTACGCGACGCGACGCTACGCGACGCGACGCTACGCTACGCTACGCTACGCTATGCGATGCTATGCTATGCTATGCGATGCTGGATGGGGAATTCTGGGAGTTGAAGTCCACACATATTAAAGTGGCCAAGTTGAGACACACCGTTCTAAAGCTTCTATAGACAGGTAGTCCTCGACTCACAATCACAACTGAGGCCAAAATTTCCGCTACTAAGCAAGACAGTTAAGGGAGTGTTGCCCCTGTTACGACAGTTCTTGCCACAGTTGTTAAGCAAATCATTTCAGTTGTTAAGTTAATGACATGAATCCGGCTTCCTCGTTGACTTTGCTTGTCCGAAGGTCACAAAAGTGGATCACGTGACCTACTACAACCGTCATAAATATGAGTCAGTTGCCAAGCGTCTGAATTTTGATCATGTGACCACGGGGATGCTGCCACGGTCGTTAAGTGTGAAAAATGGTCCTAAGTCACTGTTTTCAGTGCCGTTGTAACTTCGAGTGGTCACTAAACAGGGCGGTTGTAAGTCAAGGGCTACCTGTATCGACTCCCAATTCAGCCATCATCCATGGTAGGTTGCGATGACCCTCAGCTCCCTTTCTTTAGAGCGGAGAGATTTTGGGGGAATATCAATTATAGGCCTCTTCAGGCATCAGCTGCATTCGCACAACTCATTGAACTGGAGCTGTGAAAACATCTTGCAGGGAAAAGACTTTGAGGCTGCATTTTCACACGGGCCTGAACTGGGTTTGTTTTAAGCTTAGACTTTTTTTTTTTCCTGGTCATTGGGATGGGCTGAACCAAGTCCATTCAGAAGGTACTGCTTTGTGTGTGTGTGTGTGTGTGTGTGTGTGTGTTAAAAAAAGTTTACATTTCTTAACAATTAAGCATTCAGTGCAGTATTTTATTGAAAGTGCAAAGTGAAAAGAAGAGCAACTAAAATGATCAAAGGCCTGGAGACTAAAACATAGAAAGAACGGTTGCAGGAAAAGGGTACGGCCAGACTAGAGAAAAGGAGGATTTAGGGGGGACATGATAGCAATATTCTAGTATTTGAGGGGCTGCCCCAAAAAAGAGGGGGTCAACCTATTCTCCAAAGCCCCAGAAGGCAGGACAAGAAACAATGGATGGAAACTAATCAAGGAGAGAAGCAACCTGGAACTAAGGAGAAACTTCCTAACAGTGAGGACAATCAATCAGTGGAACGGCTTGCCACCAGAAGTTGTGGGTGCTTCAACACTGGAGGTTTTTAAGAAGAGATTGGTTATCCAACCATTTGTCAAGAATGCTATAGGGTCTCCTGCTTGAGCAGGGGGCTGGACTAGAAGACCTCCAAGGTCCCTTCCAGCTCTGTTCTGATTCATGATTCAAGTATAACCTGAGATAAATTAAATTATTTTTGAGTCTGGTATGGGTAGCAGACTATCCCAATGACTTCGTTGTGCATAATTGATCAACCCTAACCCTAACCACTTTCTGCACTACAGGTAGACCTCAACTTACAGCAGTTCATTTAGTGACCATTCAAAGTTACAACGGCACAGAGAAAAGTAGACTTATGACCGTTTTTCACACTGACGACCCATGCCCATGGTCACGTGATCAGCCGCTTGGCAAGTGCTTCATATTTATGACGGTTGCAGTGTCCCCGGGGTCATGTGATCATTTCCTGACAAGCAAAGTCAGTGGGGAAGCCAGATTCACTTAACAACCGTGTTACTAACAAATGCAATGATTCACTTAAGACCTGCAGCAGGAAAAGTCGTAAAACGGGGCAAAGCTCACTTAACAAACGTTTCACTTAGTGACATAAATGTTGGGCTCCATTGTGGTCATAACTCGAGCTGACTGGGATATTGCTGTCTTTTTTTTTTTTTTAGATGTGCCCATTAGAGGAGTTTTCCAGTGCATTTGCCAGCTTATGGAAATACTGAAATCTTTTGCTACCTGCTCAGTGATGAAATTCAAAAATTTTCCCTAACGGTTCTGTGGGTGTGGCTTGGTGGGCATGGCTTGGTGGTGGGGTCATGTGACTTGGTGGGCGTGGCCAACTTTTTCTTTTTCTTTTTCTTTTTTTAGCATTTTTTAACTACCGGTTCTGAACCGGTAGTTAAAAAATGCTTTAAAAAGTTTTTTAAAAAGATTCCGACGATCAGCTATGACAATCAGCTGTGCCCGCGATCGTCGGAACCTTTTTAAAAACTTTTTAAAGCATTTTTTTACTACCTATTCACCGGAACCGGTAGTAAAAAATGCTTTAAAAAAGTTAAAAAAAAGGTTCCGACGATCGCGGGCACAGCTGATTGTCGCAGCTGATCGTCAGAACCTTTTTAAAAACTTTTTTAAAGCATTTTTTTTTACTACCGGTTCAGGGGAACCGGTAGCATTTTTACTACCGGTTCGGAGCGAACCAGTCTGAACCGGTAGCATTTCACCCCTGTACCTGCTTCTGTAGCACCTGTCTGGCTGCAGCCAATAAGAAAACCACCCATTTCCTTTGCTTCAAAGTGTTGTGTAGATTATGAAAGAAAAAAAAAACCTTAAAATCTCATATATCGGCCTGATTCGTGGCAGACAGTTCAGGGCCGAGTCCACTGCCCAACCTCAGAAAATTGATTAATTCCAAAACCAGGTTAAGTGTCTGCCATGAACCCGACCTTGTTTTCTAATAGATTTGGCCTTCCTTGCCAAGGATTTCAACCATCTGTTCAACCATCCACTGTCATTTTCGATCCTTTTGCTACGGCAAGTTTTAAAGGTAATTGGGCTTTTTTTTTAAAATTGATAATTGGGCTTTTTGCAGAATTAGTTTGCTGGACTGGTTTGGAAGGGAAAGGTATTGATTGCCAAGCGAAAGGGGTGTTGTTTTACCAAATATATTTTGTACAGTTTTATTTATTTACTCATTTATAACACCCGGGAACAAACAGCATAGTTCATGGTTGCTGGATCAAACCTTCCTCTGGGTGTGTCACTGATCTTGGGGCAAAAAAAAAAAAAAAAATCCTGCATGAATTCATTCGGTTGTTTTTAAACCGTGCCTCTTGTGAAGTTATTAGTCTCATCTTCATCATCATCGTCAGTAGCAGCAGCCATGCTGGTGTGGGTAACTATGGCAACTTTATGACCTGTGGACTTCAAATCCCAGAATTCCTGAGCCAGCCTCATGGTCAAAATTCGGACACTTGGCCATTGACTTATATTTATAATGGTTGCAGAGTCTCAGAGAGTCACGTGACTTCCCTTTTGCGACCTTCTGACAAGCAAAGTCCATGGAGAAGCCGGATTCACTTAACAACCTGTGTTACTAACTTAACAACTGCAGTGATTCACTTAACAACAGGGGCAAGGAAAGTCGTAAAACGGGGCAAAACCCGCTTCACAAACTTCTCGCTTAGCAACAGAATTGCAACACAATTGAGCCCAACCCAATTGTTGGGTCGTACTTCAAGGACTGCCGGTGTAATCTCTCTGTAGGCAGAGACGGTGTTTCCTTGCACTGCCAGAACCAAATATTCTGGGGAGGGGGGCCCCCATATATCAAAATCCTCGTCCATATGATATGATAGCAGTGTTCCAATATTTGAGGGGCTGCCACAGAGAGGAAGGGGTCAAGCTATTTTCCAAAGCACCCGAAGGCCAAACAAGGAATAATGGATGGAAACTGAACAAGGAGAGATTCAACCTGGAAATAAGGAGAAATTTTCTGACAGTGAGAACAATCAACCCATGGAACAGAAGTTGCCTTCAGAAATTGTGAGAGCTTCATCACTGGAGGCTTTCAAGAAGAGACTGGACTGCCATCAGGGGTGGGTTCTGGATTTTCTTACTGCCGGTTCACTCAGGGATGCGCCGTGCATGTGCAGTACAAAAAAAGAGCTTCTGCGCATGCGCAGAAGCAAAAAACAAGATGGCGGCGCCTACGGCGGCACCAAGAGAACCGGCTTGGGGGCGTGGCAGGCCTGGGTCGCTGCCGGTTCCAGCGACCCAGGCCGCCACGTTACTAACGGTTCTATAGAACCAGTCCGAACCTGTAGGAACCCACCTCTGACTGCCATCTGTCAGAAATGGTGTAGGGCCGTGATGGCGAACCTATGGCACGCGTAACACAGGTGGCACACGGAGACATATCTGCTGGCACACGAGCCGTTGCCCTAGCTCAGCTCCAGCTCGCATGTGCACACGGGCCAACTGATTTTTGGCTCGCGCGGAGGCTCTGGGAGGGCGTTTTCGGCCTCCAGGGGGCCTCCGGGGGGCGGGGGAGGCTGTTTTCGCCCTCCCCAGGCTCCAGGGAAACCTCTGGAGCCAGGGGAGGGTGAAAAACTGGCCTACTGGGCCCACCAGAAGACAGGAAATGGGGGAGTGGCTGGTGTTGTGAGCGCATGCACGGGGGCGGGGCAGCATGGGGGGGCACACACGCATGTGCAAGGGAGTGGGACGCAGGAGGGCATTAAATTATGTTGTGTGGGCACACGTGAGAGTGCGATAGCACGCGTGCATGCTTTCAGCACCTGAGGAAAAAAAGGTTCGCTATCACTGGTGTAGGGTTTCCTGCTTGGGCGGGGGGTTGGACTAGATGACCTACAAGGTCCCTTCCAACTCTGTTAATCTGTATCATATTGCTTTCTGTAGGCCATCTCCCTGCCCTGGCCCAAATCTCTAGGTTTTATCACGGATTTCCCCTCTGGTTGATTGCTGCCAAGTTTTTCACCCACTCCTCGGCAGAGAGACCAAGTAATTTCACAGTTATTATGTCAAGGTATGAGAAGATCTATTCGGAGCACGTAGAAGACAGTTTCTAATGTCCGGGGTTTTCAAACCATTCGGCGCATCTGCCACCCAACACCCCAGATTTAACAACTGTCGATAAGATAGATAAAAAAAAAGAAAGAAAAAGAAAGAGTGAACGTGCCAGTGCCTGGAGACAGCAGAAGAGAAAGAACTGGGGGGGGGGGGGGGGGAATCAGAAAATACAAAGACGTACAAGTAGAAGGAGCACGATCGTGGCGAAAGAAAGCAAAGACAGTCCCAATGCTAATAGGCACCTTGGGTGCAATCCCAAAACATCTGGAGCATCACTTGAACACCGCTGGCATCGACGAATTCACTATTCAGTCCATTGCAAAAGGCGGTTTTACTTGGAACAGCCTCCATCCTGCCAAATTCAGTCTGAACATCTGGCTGCCTCTGCGACCATCCATAGTAATAAGAATAGCAACAGCTTGCGAGAAACGAGACCAAGGCAGTCCTCGACTTACAACAGTTCGTTGAGTGACCGTTCAAAGTTACGACGGCACTGGAAAAAGTGACTTACGACCGTTTTTCAGAGTTACGACCACGGCAGCATCCCCACGCTCACGTGATCAAAATTCAGAGGCTTGGCAACTGGTTCATACTTATGACGGTCGTGGTGTCTCCCGGGGTCATGTGATCCCCCTTTTGCGACCTACCGACAAGCAAAGTCAACGGGGAAGCCGGATTCACTTAACAACCGGGTGACTAACTATATCAGCGGCAGTGATTCGCTTAACAACTGTGGTGAGAAAGGTCGTAAAATGGGGCAAAATTCTTTTAACAAATGTCTTGCCTAGCAACGGAAATTTTGGGCTCAGTTGAGGTTGTAAGTCGAGGACTATCTGTACTCACGACCAGTTGCTTAGTGCCTGAAATTATGACGTATCTACCTGGGAGCTACTTATGATCCAGATTCAACATTTCAATGATCATATCGCCTTGCACTCACAGGGCAAGGGCCATTTGCTGCAGAGGTGGGTTCCTCCCGGTTCGGACCGGTTCGCCCAAACCGGTAGCAACCCGCTGGTGACGTCACGGAGCTGTTCAGTCGGTGCCGGTACGTGGACGCAGCAGTCTTTTTTTTTTTTGTCACTTTTTTTGTTCTCTGGAGTGT
>QLTV01002253.1:430708-447370 GCA_003457575.1 Thermophis baileyi
CTGCTTCTGCGCATGCACAGAAGCCGAGTTTCCAGCACTGCGCATGCATCGCCATCTTATTTTTGGCTTTTGTTTTTGGAATTTTTTTAATGTTTTGGCACTGCGCATGCGCGCGTGCAAAGCGCGTGTGCGGCCACGCAGCACGGCCACGTGGCGCGGGAGGAAGCAAACCGGCAGCGAGGTAAGTTAGAACCCACCCCTGATTTGCTCGGAACATTTATTGAGAGAAATAAAGGATTCTTTAGAGGCCTGCCTTGCCTTGACTACTTGGGTCATAACACCCATGGAGTAGAAGGATTTGTAACTGGCAGACAAACTGTACTCAACGAGTAGTCCTTAATGGTACTACGTCTACATGGAGGGAAGTAAGCAGTGGGGTACCACAAGGTTCCGTCTTAGGCCCAGGACTCTTCAATATCTTCATTAACGACTTAGATGAGGGAATAGAAGGGGAACTTATCAAATTTGCAGATGATACTAAGTGGGCAGGAACAGCCAACACCCTAGATCAGGGGGTCCCAACCTTGTCTATACCCCGCACCCCTAGAACGCTTCTGATATATTCTCGTACCCCTTTAAAAAATAAATAATTATATGCATATAATTATACATATACACTATAATTTTGAAACTTCTAAACCCAAATTTTGGCACCCACTGGAATATCGTCTCCCCCGGTTGGGAACCCCTGCCCTAGGTGATAGGCTCAAGATCCAGATGGATTCGGACAGACTTGAACACTGGGCCCTATCTAACAAAATGAAATTCAAAGTAGAGAAAAGTAAAGTCTTACACTTAGGCAAGAAAAACCAAAAGTACACATATAAACTGGGTGAAACCAGGCTTAATAGCAGTGACTGTGAGAGGGATCTTGGAGTCTTAGTGGACAACCAATTAAATATGAGCCAGTGGTGTGCGGCGGCAGCCAAAAAAGCCAACGCAATCCTAAACTGCATTAACAGAGGGATACAATCAAGATCAAGGGAGGTACTGATACCACTCTATGAAGCCTTAGTAAGACCACACCTAGAGTACTGCATCCAGTTTTGGTCACCACACTATAAAAAAGATGTTGAGACTCTAGAAAGAGTGCAGAGAAGAGCAACCAGGATGACTAGGGGTCTGGAGGCTAAAACATACGATGAACGGTTGCAGGAACTGGGCATGGCTGGAAGAGAAGAGTGAAGAGAAGGACCAGGGGAGATAGGATAGCAGTCTTCCAATATTTGAGGGGCTGCCACAGAGAGGAGGGGGTCAAGCTATTCTTCAAACCACCAGAAGGCCAGACAAGGAATAATGGATGGAAACTGACCAAGGAGAGATTCAACCTGGAAATAAGGAGGAATTTTCTGACAGTGAGAGCAATCAACCAGTGGAACTAGAAGTTGCCTTCGGAAGTTGTGGGAGCTTCATCACTGGAGGCTTTCAAGAAGAGACTGGACTGCCATCTGTCAGAAATGGTGTCGGGTCTCCTACTTGGCCGGGGTTGGACTAGATGACCTACAAGGTGCCTTCCAACTGTGTTATTCTGCTAGAATCTTTTATCTAATCCACTAACCCCCTCCAGAATGGCAGGCTCCCATCCATCCGTGCCCCGGGTCGATTGGCAGAACCGGGTTTTAAGAGCCAAGGTTTCCGATCATTCTCGCCGCCCACTTCTGCACGGCGCACCCAGCCTTGCCAACCTCAGCCGTACATGCGCCGAATGAATCAAAGCAGGAAGGGAGAGGACGATTTTTTTGGGGGGGGGGGAAAGTAACGTGAAAATGTAGGTCATCAACGAGATGGCACGATGCTTCCCCCCCCTCCCCCCAGCCCTGAATAATTCATCTTCCCATTAGGGCCCGAGGGGGGGCTGGAAGAGGAGAGGCACTCCCCCTCCCCAAACCCAAGGACCCAAGCCAGAAACCACGTGCTGCAGAATTCCTGGTGGGGAAGGAAGAGTGGAGGGAGGTTGGACATCAAAGGAGGCCGTTCCCCTCGCTGGGTGGGAGAAGATGGAGCAGAGAAATCCCCTCAGTGTGTTTCTGTGCATGGACGGAGGAATGCCCCCCCTCTCCCTATTTCTGCGTGGAAGGCCTGCAGCTCCAGGACCCCCTTCTTCTGGGGAAGGCTGTGGGTTGTCTTCCAGCCCCACGGCCCTAAGTCAGCAAGTCTACATGGAGCAAAGCAGAATTAACGATTTAAATTTAAGATATCTACTTGTTGGGGGGGGGAGTAGGGGGAACCCGCATTTCAAATTCACTCGGTTATTAGGAAGCCATTGCAGCTCCTCAGAAGGGCTTTCTGGTCTGTTGGCGTTGCTCATCAGGTCAATGGCCTATTTGAGTCGGGGATCTCTCCGGAGGGTTTGTCCTAGGGACTTAGAGCCAGTTTGGTCTAGTGGTTAAAGCACCGGGGTTAGGAAACAGGAGGCCGTGAGTTCAAGTCTCAACTTTAGCCATCAAAGGTTGCTGAGTGACTTTGGGCCTTCTTTTTCAGCCCAGCCCACCTCACAGGGTTGTTGTTGTTCTTGTTGTTGTTGTGTGGAAGATAGAAAGAGGAAGGTGTGCCGGATACGTTCGTTCCCTTGAATTGTTTGCCAGAATAATAAAGCTGGGATATAAATAAATAAAAATGAAATAAATAAAAATGGCCATTTCAAATGCTCCCCCCCCCTTGCAGCCCAGAGGGCATGGAGTGGCCCCTGCTCACCAGACAAGAGGGCCCAATGGGGAGATAACAGTGAAAGGGTGTCGCTCAAAAAATACAGCCCAATTTTAAAAAACTTTTGCCTGTCCAGGCAAACTTCTTGCCAAGTCTTGGCTTGACCCACCAAAAAATGCAATCCCTTAAAAACTGGGCCAGTGGTCTTCACTCAATATGCCACACTATCCAGATATCCCTGTTTAAAATTCTTTATATGGAATCATGAGGACTAGAAACATGTGGTTGTGTTTTTTTAAAGGAAAAGGCCATTTACCAGTCTTCAGGGCCCAAGCTTCATCCCAGTCACACCAGGCAGAGAGAAAAGTACCACTTTATAAAGGCGTAGTAAGGCCACAGCTGGAATACTGCATCCAGTTTTGGTCACCATGTTACAAAAAAAGAGGTTGAGACTTTGGAAAAAGAGCAAAGAAGAGCAACTAAGATAATCAAAGGCCTGGAGACTAAAACATATGAAGAACAGTTGCAGGATTTGCGATTGGCTAGTCTAAAGAAAAGAAGGGGGACATGATAGAGGTCTTCCAGTATTTGAGAGGTTGCCACAAAGAGGAGAGGGACAATTTATTTTCCAAAGCACCAGAAGGTAAAACAACAAACAACGGATGGAAACTAATCCAGGAGAGAAGCAATCTGGAATTGAGGAAAAACTTACTAACAGTGAGGACAATTAACCAGTGGAACAGCTGGCCACCAGAAGTTGTGGGTGCTTCATCCCTGGAGGTTTTCAAGAAGAGACTGGACATCCATTTGTCTGAAATGGTATAGGGCCGCGATGGCGAACTTATGGCACGCGTGCCACAGGTGGCACGCGGAGCCATATCGGAGGGCACGCGAGGTGTTGCTCTATGTCAGCTCCAGCGTGCATGCGCGTGCTGGCCAGATGATTTTCGGCCTTCTTTTCGGCCGTTTTCGCTCTCCCCAGGCTTCAGGGAAGCCTCCTGAAGCCCGGGGACGGCGAAAAACGGCCCAACGGGCCAACCGGAAGTTCGTTTCCGAACTTCCGTTTGGCCCGTTGGGCCGTTTTTCGCCGTCCCCGGGCTTCAGGAGTCTGTTGTGAGGCCTGTGTGCATGCGCCGGGGGGGGCAGCGGGGGGGTTGTGCGCATGCGCGGGAGGGAGGGCATGGGTGTGGGCGCGCACGCTAGCACGCGCACGCACACCCTTTTGGCACGCGAGCCAAAAAAGGTTCGCCATCACTGGTATAGCGTCTCCTGCTTGAGCAGGGGGCTGGACTAGAAGACCTCCAAGGTCCCTTCCAGCTCTATTCTGATTCTGATAGGAGAGCAGGCCTCAAAGCCCAGAGTTGCAGGGACTCAGGCGGCACACAAATTGAATGACTAAATAAACCAAAATAAAAAGCAGCCGATGATGCCCAACTAAAGGGATCCACGCGCCACGTGGGGCAAGCCACCTTCCTGAACCTCACCCGCTAAAATCTGGAGAAAACCTGCCAGGTGCCGAAGCCGATGAGGCCTTTTCCCAGCCCAGGCAAATTACACCAACACCGGAAGGCCAAGTCCCAGTGCCTCCAGGGTGGCTTTGAAGCCCATAGGTGTCGAATTCACTTTTTGCAATTTTCATCCTGCCCTTCAATCTATAACAAAAGCCACGCGGGCTTTAAAATGGCCGGAAACCGGAGCTGTCTTGGTGTCAGAGAGCGTAAATTAAGGCAGACAGCAGAGGAGAAATCACTTAACTTCACGATGCTGTTAATCTGTTTGGAGGTTCGGATAATAAACCGGATCAGAACAGGTTTTGCCCAAAGGCTGATGTTAGTCCTTGAAGTATGACCATGATTGAGCCCAGAATTTCTGTAGCTAAGCCAGACGTTTGTTAAGCGAGTGTTGCCCCCATTGTACAAAATTTCTGGCCACGGTTGTTGAGTGAATCACTGCGGCTGTTAAATTAGTATCACGGGTGTTATGTGGATCTGGCTTCTCCCATGGACTTGGCTTGCCAGAAGGTCGCAAAAGGGGATTGCGTGACCCCAGGATGCTGCGACCGTCATAAATCTGAACTAAGTGTTGGGATTTTGATCATGTGACCGTGGGGATGCTACAACGGTCGTAAGTATGAAAAGGGGTCATAAACCACTTTTTTCAGGGCTGTGGTAACTTCAAATGGTCAAGAAATGAACTGTTGTAAGTCGAGGTTGTAGTCCTCGACTTACAACAGTTCATTTAGTGACCGTTCAAAGTTACAACGGCACTGAAAAAAGTGACTTAGGACCGTTTTTCACAGTTACGACCTCTGCAGCATCCCCATGGTCACGTCATCAAAATTCAGATGATTGGCAACTGACTCATACTTATGACAGTTGCTGTGTCCCATGGTCACGTGACTCCCTTTTGCGACCTTCTGACAAGCAAAATCAATGGGGAAACCATATTCACTTAACAGCTGGGTTACTAACTTATCAACTGCAGTGATTCACTTAACAACTGAGGCAAGAAATGTCGTAAAATGGGGCAAAACTCACTTAACAAATTGTCTGACTTAACAACAGAAATTTTGGGCTCAATTGCAGTCGTATGTCTAGGACTACCTGTAATTGTATTCCAGGTTGCAGCTAACCCAACGATGCGACCCCCTAGGTCTTTACTTCACAACTGCAGTGATTCACCGAACAACTGGGAAGAACGGTCGTAAAATGAGGCAAATCTCACTTCACAAATTGTCTCACTTAGCCACAGAAATTCTGGGCTCAATGGTTGGTCGTAAGTCGAGGACTACCTGTATCTAGCCATCTCCTCCTCTGCCGTCCCCTTCTCCTTCGGCCTTCCACCTTTCTCAAGATCAGTATCTTCTCCGATGAGTCCTCTCTTCCCATTTGGTGGCCAAAGCATTTTGAATTTGTAATCACAGAAATTCATTTGTGATTCGAGGGTTGTCATGACAGCGCAGACTTCTTTTCCGCCCTGCAGCAGCTCCCCCCCCCCTAAATATTTCGCAAAATACTCTTTCAAGTCCTCGCCAAAAAAAAACCAAAGGAACTCAACAAATGAAGAAGCCACTTGATCAACCTTCCGTCTTCCCCATTCATGTCGTTAAATGTGCCCAATCGTCTCCAAAGTGGAGGGAAAAAAAGGAGCAGCGTGACCTAGCAAGTTGATAATGGATGAGTGGTCCTACCCCCCCAAAAAAAAACCACCCTTCTCCCGGTTGCTATTTGCAAGGACCCATAGTCCTCCGTAATGGATCTGAAGTGGGAAGGTAAACTTGCTAAGTGTGGCGGCCGTAGCTTCCTGGAACTACCTCCATTAAGGAGACAGGATGGTGGGTGGGAGGTGATGGGGCAGAGGTGGGTTCTTACCGGTTCTATCCGGTTCTTTAGAACCGTTAGTAACTCGGCGATGACGTCACAGAGCCGGTTCTGTCGGTGTCTCCGTGGGCGCCGCCATCTTGGATTTTGCTTCTGCACATGCACAGAAGCTATTTTTTGATTGCTATGTACGCACGGCACAACCCTGAGCGAACCGGCAGCAAAAGGATCCAGAACCCACCCCTGTGATGGGGGTGCCAAAAACAGCAGGGAGAGGCTGCAGCCCCCCGAGGCTTCGAAGTAGCAGGATGGAGCTTGGATGAAAAGAAGGACCAAGGGGGCCTTAATACCGGTAGCAGTTTTCCGATATTTAAGGGGCTGCCACCAAGAAGAGGGGGTCAACCTATTCTCCAAAGCACCCGAAGGCAAGGCAAGAAGCAACGGATGGAAACTAATCAAGGAGAAAAGCAACCTAGAATAAAGGAGAAACTTCCTGACAGCACAATTAATCAGTGGAACAACTTGCCTCCAGAAAGTGTGAATAGAAAGAGTGCAGAAAAGAGCAACAAAGATGATTAGGGGACTGGAGGCTAAAATAGCACTATAGCAATAGCACTTACCGTAGATTTATATACCGCTTTACAGTGCTTTACAGTGCTCTAAGCAGTTTACAGAGTCAGCATATTGCCCCCAACAATCTGGGTCCTCATTTTACCGACCTCGGAAGGATGGAAGGCTGAGTCAACCTTGAGCCGGTGAGATTTGAACCGCCGAACTGCAGCTAGCAGTCAGCTGAAGTAGCCTGCAGTGCTGCACTCTAACCACTGCGCCACCTCGGCTCTAAAACATAGGAAGAATGGTTGCTGGAACTGGGTATGCCTAGTTTAGTGAAAAAGAAGGACCAGGGGTGACAGGATAGCAGTGTTCCAATACATGAGGGGCTGCCCCAAAGAAGAGGGGGTCAAATTATTCTCCAAAGCACCAGAAGGCAAAACAAGAAACAATGGATGGAAACCAATCAAGGAGAGAAGCAACTTGGAATTAAGGAGAAATTTCCTAACAGGACAGTTAACCAGTGGAACAGTTTGCCTCCAGAAGTTGTGGATGCTCCATCACTGGAGGCTTTTAAGAAGAGATTGGACAACCATTTGTCTGGAATGATGTAGGGTCTCCTACTTGAGCAGTGGGTTGGACTGGAGGACCTCCAAGGTCTCTTCCAACTCTGTTATCCTGTTATTCTTGGTAGACGTCAAGGACAGACTGGGGTTCCAGATTCAGAAAGAGAAAAACCCAGAACTTTTACTAGTCTCGGTCAAAGTTGACAGTGCTTAGGATGGGAACTGTGGTCCATCAACATCTGAAGAAGGTGCACCAGTTCTCAACCCTTGCTTCGTAGATGTCCATGGAGATGATTCTCAGTCACCCAGGTCCTGGTTGTCCCAAAGCTGCTTCTTTCAAGAGGCAACTGGACTTTCTGGTTTTTCTTTGAAGACGTTTCGCTTCTCATCCAAGGAGCTTCTTCAGCTCTGACCGGACCGTGGGGAATGGAAGGATTTATATACTCCTTGCAGACAGCAAGACCATCAAAGAAAAACCAAAAAGTCCAGTTGCCTCTTGAAAAAAAACAAAAAACACCTTTGGGACTTTGCTTAATAGCCGAAACAGACCATTATGTGGCCTTTGGGTCGCCTGTTCTCCAAATGCAGCCCCTGGAGTGCGTCAGCTGTGATGTTTAGGCCATGTGTGCCTCACGCACTGTGGTTCATGCATCAGACCATGGTTCAGAAACCATTGGTGAACCTGACTAAGCTCGGAATCAGTGACTTACATTCTCCCACTATCCACCCACAAAGGATGAAGCTCAGCTTTGCAAGTTAGAGGTCAACTAGACCCTTCTTGCTACCTCTAGTTGCTAAATTTGCGAAGAGGGAGTGGCCTTGCTTAAGGATACGCCCCCTTTTATCATCCAGGACGCTGAGCCAAGGGAGGAATGGATGCTACCATGGGTTCTCCTAGCATACGGCCAGCCCTGGCTCAGATTCCTGCACTCAGGACCTGGAGAGGAGATCCAAAGGAAATGATCAACCATTCGGTCAATCAATCAGAATAGAGCTGGAAGGGACCTTGGAGGTCTTACTAAGGTTTTATAAAGCGGTACCAATACTTCACGTGATTTTGGTTCTATGCCTCTGTTTATAACAACCAAGGATTGTCTTAGCTTTTTTGGCTGCTGCCGCACAAGGCTGGCTCGTGTTTAAGTCATCGTCCACTAGGACTCCAAGGACCCGCTCACAGTTACTGTTTTTGAGCCAGGTTTCACCTAATCTGTATTTGTACCTTTGGTTTTTTTTTTTAAAACCTTATTTTTCTCTACATTGAATTTAATTTTGTTAGATAGAGCCCCGTGTTCAAGTCTGTCAAGATCCACCTGGCTCTTGAGCCTATCTTCTCGGCTGTTAGCTATTCCTGCCAGCTTAGTATCATCCACAAATTTGGTAAGTTACCCCTCTATTCCCCCCTCTAAAGCTCCCTCTCCCCGGCAGATATTTGGTGCCCATTGAGAAGGACTGGGCCAGCCTATCTACAAAACAAAAGACCTCCAGCTCCAGGGTGATGGGATGAAGACATGACCCTCCAGGACAGGGGTCCTCAAACTTGGCAACTTTAAGACTTGTGGACTTCAACTCCCAGAATTCTCCAGCCAGCATAGCTCACCCCATTCCTAAGAGGTCTGTAAGGGGCGTGCATAAGCGCACCAGCGTGCCTACCGTCCCTGTCCTAATGTACCCATATATTTGTAAAATTCATAACCATGCTTGTACTTATATATTCACAAACATGTTTATACTCTGTTTATACTTTGTTCGTAATCATATATACACTTGACAAATAAATAAATAAATAAATAAATAAATAAATAAATAAATAAATAAATAAATAAAATAAATAGAATACATGTCCTTGCCACAGGAACAGGAAGCTCAAGGGCAAGGCCCAAGAGAGGGTATAAATAACCCTCACTGTCAACTCCATGGGGTTGACATGCCCAGACCACCTCAAACCCATGTGGTCCTGTTCATCAATAAACCATCTTTGCGATCAGCCTCCATGTTTCCAGCGTCTTTTCTCCCCGCTTGGAACTGAACCCAGATGGATATTTCTTCCAACACGGCCTAAGTGGAAAACCTTGCTTTTCTCCACATTAAATTTCATTTTGTTGGATAGGGCCCATTGTCCTATTCCGAGTCTCCCTTGAGATGGAAGGTGGGGGTGGGGAGGGGGGAAATTCCTGGAATGAGAAGGGCTTCCAGATATGATGCGTCCATGGTGTCACCAGGAGATCCCAGCTGCAGATCCTTTAGAGTTTACCCAGAAACCTCCCAGCCTCTCTCATTTTTCAAAGCAGGCAGCTAGAGCTGAGCAAATCCCTGTGATTTCTCTCTGTGTGTGTGTGTGTGTGTGTGTGTGTGTGTGTGTGTGTGTGTGTGTGTATGTATGTGTATATATACAGTGTGTGTACACACACACACACACTCCTGCCCCCTCTTTGCACCCACCCAGCAAGCATCTTCCTCTGTTTCCCCCTCCAGGTGTGCAGGCTGGCATTAATTCCTTGCTTTTATAAGATAAATATTGATACCGGCATTGGCGTGCCATGAATGGCAGTGTTTTGGCATGAGTAATGGGTCCTAATGGGGGGTTTATTTTTAAACCAAGGAAACTGACAAAGATCATTAGAACCTTAATAGAAATTCCATCATTAGCATAAGTATGGGAGATTAAAGGCAGAGATTTCTCCATTTTCCCTCTGCAAAGCCTTCCTTTCGCTCCAGAAAGCACGGAGGGGGAGGAGGCCAAACCGGCAATGCAACCAGGTTTGATCCCCGGGAATTTCTGATCTTCTGTCCTGGGGGGATGAGGATCAAATCAGATCCTGGAATTTGGGAGGAAGACGGGGGTTGAGGGATTGAAGCTGGAAGGGGCGTGGGAGAAAGGAAAGCCCATTCTTTTCATTTCCAGGGTTGCAACAGAAAGTGCAGCAAGTAATCTGTCAGTGAGCTACCAAAGGAAAGAGATCAGAGCTGGAAGGGACCTTGGAGGTCCTCCAGTCCAACCCCTTGCTCAAGCAGGAGACCCTATAGCATTCTCGACAAATGGTTATCCAATCTCTTCTTAAAAGCCTCCAGTGTTGGAGCACCCACAACATCTGGTGGCAAGCTGTTCCACTGGTTAATTGTTCTCGCTGTCAGGAAATTTCTCCTTAGTTCTAGGTTGCTTCTCTCCTTGATTAGTTTCCCCCCATTGCTTCTTGTCCTGCCCTCAGGTGCTTTGGAGAATAGCTTGACTCCCTCTTCTTTGTGGCAGCCCCTGAGATATTGGAAGACTGCTATCATGTCTCCCATAGTCCTTCTTTTCATTAAACTAGACATGCCCAGTTCCTGCAACCGTTCTTCATATGTTTTAGCCTCCAGTCCCCTAATCATCTTGGTTGCTCTTCTCTGCACTCTTTCCAGAGTCTCAACATCTTTTTTACATCGTGGCGACCAAAACTGGATGCAGTATTCCAAGGGTGGCCTTAGCAAGGCCTTATAAAGCGGTATTAACACTTCACGTGATCTTGATTCTGTCCCTCTATTAATGCAGGGTGGTTGAGTGTCTCTGGAGATTCTCAGTCATCCGGGTCATGGTTGTCCCAAAGGTGCTTTTTCAAGAGGCAACTGGACTTTCTAGTTAGAAAGTCTCTTGAAAAAGCATCTTTGGGACAGGGAGGTTGAGCTAACCCTGGTTCAGATGTAGCATACCTCTACATCACATTTCTCAACTTCAGCAACTTTAAGATGTGGGGACTTCAATTCCCAGAATCCCCCAGTCAGCATGCTTGAAGATGGAATTCTGGGAGTTGAAGTCCATATACCTTTTAAGGTTGCTGAATCTGAGAAACCAGTGAAGGTGGGGTGGGGGGCTGAGGAGCAGAACACTTTCACCCAGATGCCATCTTCAATGTTTTAATGCCCTCTATTAAGGCCACAAATAACCCAGAAGAAAAATATAAGCAGTCATTAAAATTGTGACTCATCCTGGAAACTATTTATTTATCTATCAAATTTATATCCTAGTGGACAACCATTTAAATATGAGCCAGCCATGTGCAGCAGCTGCCAAAAAAGCCAACACAGTTCTAGGCTGCATTAACAGAGGGATAGAATCAAGATCACGTGAAGTGTTAATACCACTTTATAATGCCCTGGTAAGGCCACACTTGGAATACTGCATTCAGTTTTGGTCGCCACGATGTAAAAAGGATGTTAGACTCTAGAAAGAGTGCACAGAAGAGCAACAAAGATGATTAGGGGACTGGAGGCTAAAACATATGAAGAACGGTTGCAGGAACTGGGTATGTCTAGTTTAATGAAAAGAAGGACTAGGGGAGACAGGATAGCAGTGTTCCAATATCTCAGGGGCTGCCACAAAGAAGAGGGAGTCAAGCTATTCTCCAAAGCACCTGAGGGCAGGACAAGAAGCAATGGGTGGAAACTAATCAAGGAGAGAAGCAACCTGGAACTTAGGAGAAATTTCCTGACAGTTAGAACAATTAATCAGTGGAACAGCTTGTCTCCAGAAGTTGTGAATGCTCCAACACTGGAAGTTTTAAAGAAGATATTGGATATAGCCACCCATCTGATAGAAAGCGATTCTATTCTGGCTCGGAGTCCGGCAGTAAATATTTCCCCCCATAAAACTAGCTCTATTTCCTTTTTTTTTTTTTTAATGGAAGGATGCTTAACAAAGCATTCTGCACACAGTACTGTAGTATTTTTTTAACCATTTTTTTGTTTTGTTTACCAAAGACAGTAATCAAACTGTACAGCCATTGTTAACAAAGAGAAAAAAGAACAGCGCTTATGCCAGCTGGTTGAATAACACTGAAAACTGGTTTGTGTGCCCCCTCCCCGCCCCCAGTAACGAAGGCGGAGGGCTTTGAGTGGCATATCTGGATCGGGTTCTGCAAAAGTAAAAATAAAAAATATGTGCCAATTAGCAGCACACAACTAGTTAGCCAATTAATAAGGCTTCCTTCCGGTTGCCAGAAAAAATGGCAAAATGTTACAGGACTGACCACGGTCAACATGTTTCACACGTTTGAAAGCCCACATTTTTTAATATAAAAAACATCCTTGGTTTATTCTTGGCAGAACTGAAAACAATTTGAAAAGAAAGGTTTGCTTGCTGAGAAAATCTCTTGCAGACAGAAATTCTATGCTAAATCTTTAGCATTTAGGCGAGGACAAAAGATCTTAGACTTCTAGACTGGGTGGTGGTGGCTGGGGATGATGGGAAATGAAGTCCGAACATTTGTCGTGTAGGGAAAGGTGTCTGCAGAATGTTGGGTTTGCAAGATTTTTACTTGGCGTGTTTGTTCCTCAAAGGAGGGCGGGAGGAAAGCAATTTTATGGTCTGCTTCTTTCAGCCGGCCATCAAAATTCAAGGTTGTACCAGAAAATGTGCTTAAAGATCATTTTTAAAAAAACCAGAACCAGACACATAAAGAGAAGATTCACTCCTCGCGCTCAGCCGTATTGTGGTCTGTCCAATTGTCCTGGTTTCACTTGGCGTTGCTAGGAACTTGGCCATTGTTGGTAAACCGTGGTTTGTGGTTTTGCAAGATGCACGAGCCGTGGCCAGACCAACCATGGCTTTTCGGCGCAAGGGAGGCAACACCTCTCTCTCTCACACACACCCACTCATGCATAAAGACACATACACACACTCACGCACACACCAGAAGGCAAGACAAGAAACAACGGATGGAAACTAATCCAGGAGAGAAGCAACCTGGAAATAAGGAGAAATTTCCTGACAGTGAGGGCAATTAACCAGTGGAACTGCTTGTCACCAGAAGTTGTGGGTGCTCCATCACTGGAGGTTTTTAAGAAGAGACTGGACAGTCACTTATCTGAGATAGTATAGGGCTTCCTGCTTAAGCAAGGGGTTGGACTAGAAGACCTCCAAGGTCCCTTCCAACTGTTATTCTGTATTCTGGATGACACCAACCCTGCAGGATTCAATCAGCCAGCCAGATGTTCTGCGAGACAAGCAGTCCTCAAGTGACCAGGCTTTAGACCACGGGAGGCTTTATAGGTAACAACCAGCACCTTGAATCAGATGCAGAAACAAACCTAAGAAAGGGACCTTGGAGGTCTTCTAGTCCAACCCCCTGCTCAAGCAGGAGATCCTATACCATTTCAGACAAATGACTATCCTGTCTCCATCCAGTGATGGAGCATCCATTCTGGTGACAAGCTGTTCCACAGGTTAATTGTTCTCATTGTTAGGCAGTTTCTCTTTAATTCCAGGTTATTTCTCTCCCTGATTAGTTTCCATCCATTGTTTCTTGTCTTGCCTTCTAGTGCTTTGGACAGTACGTTATCCAATAACCCTCTTCCTTGTGGCAGCCCCTCAAGTATTGGAAGACTGCTATCATGTCCCCCCTAGTCCTTCTCTTCTCTAGACTGGCCATACCAAATCCTGCAGCCGTTCTTCCTATGTTTTAGTCTCCAGGCCTTTAATCTTGTTAGTTGCTCTTCTCTGCACTTTTTCCAAAGTCTCAACATCTTTTCTGTTATGTGGGGACCAAAAACCGGATGCAGCATTCCAGGTGTGTCAAGCCTGTTGCAAGAATCTTCCCGTGCAGGGGGGTGTAAAGACCCCTTGTCCTCCTCATTCAACCTTCACAGTCTTTCAAAAAAAAAGAGCCATCTTCCCACACAGGGGATGCAAATCAAACTGCCAATCCATCTCACCTGGCATTCGCCACCAAGCCTGTGAGAATTTTCATAGTTTTTTTTGGGGGGGGGGGGCTTTCCGCAGACGCATCCGGGCATTCCAACTGTCCAAAGCCGAATTGGATCTGATCCAGGGAGACAGAAGTCCAAATTGGCTTCATTTCTCCGATGGAGTTGAACGCCGGTCCTGAACCAGGCCCAATTGACACACTCTCCTGGATGCAACACGTGGCCGGCGCTGGCGCCGTGCGGCTGCCAAATAGCCGTTTTTAGTGTGACAGAAGGGGAGCCTTGATTAAACACAAGTGGAAAACGGGATTAACTGTACTTAATTAAATGGGATTGTTAATTAAGCTTAGGGGGCAGTTAAAGCACACTTCAGATTTTTTTACTTTGGGCCCGATCTATACTTGGTATCGGCTTCAACCCCTTTGTGGGAGGGTGGGGGGTGTATAATATAATAATAATATAAATCCTTAGTAAGGCCACACCTGGAATACTGCATCCAGTTCTGGTCCCCACATTACAAAAAAAAAGATGTTGAGACTTTGGCAAAAGTGCAGAGAAGAGCAACTAAGATGATTAAAGGCCTGGAGACTAAAAGATAGGAAGAACAGTTGACAAAACCCGAAACGGCTAGTCTGGAGAAAAAGAAGGACTACGGGTGACATGATAGCAATATTCCAGTATTTGAGGGGCTGCCACAAAGTGGAGAGGGTCAACTTATTTTCCAAAGCACCAGAAGGACAAGAAGCAATGGATGGAAACTAATGAAGGAGAGAAGCAACCTGGAATTGAGGAGAAACTTCCTAACAATGAGGACAATTAACCAGTGGAACTGCTTGCCTCCAGATGTTGTGGGTGCTTCATCACTGGAGGTTTTTAGCAATAGCAATAGCACTTACAGTATATACCGCTTTATAGTGCTTTACAGCTCTCTCTAAGCAGTTTACAGAGTCAGCATATTGCCCCCAACAATCTGGGTCCTCATTTTACGCACCTCGGAAGGACGGAACGCTGAGTCAACCTTGAGCCTGGTGAGATTCGAACTGCCAAATTGCAGGCAGCCGGCAGGCAGCAGAAGCAGCCTGCAGTACTGCACTCTAACCACTGCGCCACCATGGCTCTTTTAAGAAGAGACTGGACAGCCACTTGTCTGAAATGGTATAGGATCTCCTGCTTGAGCAGGGGGTTGGACTAGAAGACCTCCAAGGTCCCTTCCAGCTCTATTCTGTATGGTATGGTAGGCACTACGATGTTGGCAGATGAAGAGAGGGGCCAGGCATGCCGAATGGACCCTATACAAGACCCATCCAGGATGCTTCTCAGCCGAAATCGGGAGCAACCAAGAGATTCTAGGTTCCAGTTTGGCCAGGCCTTGACCTGCCCAGAATGCTCCAGCCAAACTGCTAAACCACCATGTTTTTCATGGCGGCACAGCTCTAGCGCATTTCAACTGTGTGAATTGGGCCAAGCTACACAAAGTTCCAGAGTGGAAGACCAGACTGCAATCTATATATATAAAAGCGAAATACCACTCACGCATCATCACAAAATCTCCAGAACCGTAAAACCTACAAACTTGAAACTTGGCACGTATGTTCCTCTTGGCTTCTAGGTGCTCGCTAAGAAAGGATTTTTCGAAATGACCATCAGATCATTAGTTATTTCTTATATTATTATTAACATGCTCTGATGCTAAGGAGTTAGACGTTCTACTCCCCCTCCCCACCTGAAAAGAACTCTGTTCCAACTGCCAGTGGGTGTGGCCAGCGCGTGACTCATCCAGCCTGGGAGTTTAGACACTCTACTCCATGCTGAGGAGTTAGACGTTCTACTCCCCCCCCCACCTGAAAGGGAGAGAAGGGGATAAGATAGGAGAGGATCAATGGGGCCAGCCTGAGGGAGAGAAGGGGGATAGGAGAGGAGAGGCTTCTGTGGGGCAAGCCTGAGGGGAGAGGATAGGCCGATCGTAACTACTCCTTAATGTTCAAGCTTTAACTGTCAATTTATCAAGCCCGATCACATAGTTTCGTAGTGAAGCACGGGTATCCAGCTACTAGTATTTAATAAAATACCCGGCACAATGGCAAGGAAAAATCACTTTCAGACAATGGCTAAGAAAATTACAATTTCCCAGGAAGTCGCCAGGTGCTTGGACCAACTCTCAGTAAAATCAGCTACAGATAGTCCTTGACTTACAACCACAAACGAACCCGAAATTTATGTTGCTAAACAAAGCACTTATTGAGTTTTGCCCCGTTTTACAATCTTTCTTCTCACTGTTGTTAAGTGAATCACTGCAGTTGTTCAGTTAGTAACACGGTTGTTAAGCGAATCCAGCTTCCCTATTGTCTTTGCTGGCCAGAAAGGTCGCAAAAGGGGATCCCATGATCCCGGGACACTGCAACCGTCATAAATGTGAGTCAGTTGCCAAGCGTCCAAATTTTGATCAGGGGACCACATGAATGCTGCAGCAGTCGTAAGTGTGAGTCATAAGTCAAGTTTCAGTGCCGTTGTAACTTCCAATGGTCACTAAGCAAACGGTCGTTAGTTGAGGACTAACTGTATTGGTTGATCGTGTCCCCAGACCAACAGCATTTCTCCAAGATCTTTGTTAAATAGCAATAGCAATAGCACTTAGACTTATATAATGCTTCACAGTGCTTCACAGCCCTCTCTAAGCGGTTTACAGAGTCAGCCTCTTGCCCCCCAACAATCTGGGTCCTCAATTTACCCACCTCGGAAGGCTGAGTCAACCTTGAGCCTGGTGAGATTTGAACTGCTGGCAGTCGGCAGAATTAGCCTGCAATACTGCGTTCTAACCACTGTGCCACCACAGAAGGAAGGAAGGAAGGAAGGAAGGAAGGAAGGAAGGAAGGAAGGAAGGAAGGAAGGAAGGAAGGAAGGAA
>QLTV01002253.1:463092-483242 GCA_003457575.1 Thermophis baileyi
TAATAATAATAATAATAATAATAATAATAATAATAATAATAATAATAATAATAATAATAATAATAATAATAATAATAATAAGATAAAAATAAAAAAATGGCGATAACAGATTGGTTTAAGGTGTTGTATGGACTGCGTCATTGGGCTAGAAAACGAGTTATGTGTTGGGGCATCACACATTCGAACAAAGCAAGCTTTTAATTTGCATACCTCTTTTAGCTGAATGAATGAGTTTTATCATATCACACAATATGATAAACCTCTTCGTTTCAAACTTCATTTTAACCCTGGTTAGAGCATTCTGGCTGGGCAAGACTAGTCCCTTTCATTAGTTTATGATTCAAAGGATGTGTTTATTTAGTATTTAATTTATTTATATCCTATTTATTTATTTATTTATTTTATAAAATTTATATGCCGCCCAACTCCCGAAGGACTCTGGGCGGCTTACATCATAAAAAAATAAAACATATAAAAACAATTTAAAAAAGAAAGGGGAAAAAAAACCCAACTATATTTAAAATAAAACATTCACACAACCATGCATGGGCCAATCAGAACCAGTAATTGTTCCGCTCTTATTTATTTATTTATTTATTTTATAAAATTTATATGCCGCCCAACTCCCGAAGGACTCTGGGCGGCTTACATCATAAAAAAATAAAACATATAAAAACAATTTAAAAAAGAAAGGGGAAAAAAAACCCAACTATATTTAAAATAAAACATTCACACAACCATGCATGGGCCAATCAGAACCGGTTTGTCTGAACCAGTAGCGACCCGCTAGTGACATCATGATGATGTCACCGAACCGGATCGGTCGGTGCCGGTCCGTGGGGGCCGCCATCTTTTTTTTTTTTAATTTTTTTTTTAATTTAAATTTTTTTTTTCTTCTGAGCATGCGCAGAAGCCAACTCCCAGCACTGTGCATGCGGTCGCCATCTTTTTTCAGCTTTTTAAAATTTATTTTTATTTTTTTGGGACTTTTTGCTACTGCGCATGCGTGCGTGCGCAAAGCGCGTGCGCTCACACGGCGTGCCCACGCGACACGGGAGGGAGCGAACCGGCAGCGAAGTAAGTTGGAACCCACCTCTGATTCTACCTTTATTAATTTTTATACACAACTCAAGATGGCAAACATATCTAACACCCCTTTTTCCTCCTATTTTCAACACAACAACCCTGCAAGCTAGGCTGGCCCCAAAGTCACCCAGTCAGCTTTCATGCCTAAGGTGGGACTAGAACTCACCGTCTCCTAGTGATTGGCCCAAAGTCACCCAGCTGCCTTTCATGACTAAGACAGGACTAGAACTCATTGTCTTCTGGTGATTGGCCCAAAGTCACCCAGCTGCCTTTCATGCCTAAGGCAGGACTAGAACTCACCATTTCCCAGGTTCTAGCCTGGTGACTTCACTACTAAACCAAACTGGCTCAGCACACCTAAGCATGACAGTTAAAAATTCAGCAGAAGTATTTGTATACAAAAGGCTAAGCTTGACTAATTTTAATAGTAGGATTGATTGATTGACTGACTGATTTTGTAGCATTATGTAGAATACAGAATAACAGAGTTGGAAGGGACCTTGGAGGTCTTCTAGTCCAACCCATTGCTCAAGCAGGAAACCCCGGTACCATTTCAGACAAATGGCTGTCCAATCTCTTCTTAAAAACCTCCAGTCATGAAGCACCCACAACTTCTGGAGGCAAGTTGTTCCACTGATTAATTGTTCTCACTGTCAGGAAATTCCTCCTTAATTCTAGATTGCTTCTCTCCTTGATTAGTTTTCATCCATCGCTGTTTTTGTCCTGCCTTCAGGTGCTTTGGAGAATAGCTTCACCCCCTCTTCTTTGTGGCAACCCCTGAGATATTGGAACTGCTGTAAATCCAAACTACATGATCTTTTACTATACGACTCTTACTTCGTTCACCATAATGAATAAACCAAGAAAACGGGTTTATGCAGAAACAAAATAAAGTTTATTGTCTCACTCCAGCCCAGTTGTGCTTTCATAACTCAGTCTTGGGAGGTGCATGTGTGATAACAGTTCTGCAGCCCAAAATAGAAGCCAGAAGGGACAAAGAATACACAGGTAGTCCTTGACTTACGACCGCAATTGAGCCCCAAATTTCTGTTGTTAAATGAGACATTTGTTAAGTGAGTTTTGCTCCATTTTACGACCTTTCTTGCCACAGTTGTTAAGCGAATCACTGCAGTTGATAAACTAGTAACACGGTTGTTAAGTGAATCTGGCTTCCCCATTGATTTTGTTGATCAAAAGGTCGCAAAAGCGGATCACATGACCCCGGGACACAGCAACGGTCGTACATATGAACCCGTTGCCAAGCATCTGAATTTTGAACACGTGATCTTAGAGATGCTATAAAGGTCGTAAGTATGAAAAATGGTCATAAGTCCCTTTTTTTCAGTGCCGTTGTGACTTTGGACGGTCGCTAAATGAACTGTTGTAAGTCGAGGACTGCCTGTAGCACTTTCCAAAGGCTGGAAAGATGTCTTGGTGACCGATCCTGAGCTCAGGGTGATTTTCCTGCAGGAATGGCCCAAAGGATTGCCATACAAGATACAAGAAGCAATAATTAATTGAATGAAATCACCCACCCCCCAAGATTTACAATTCCCAGGCCCACTGGACTCTGAAGCAGGATTCAACATTAAAATCGTATTGTGGGGCCAAAGGTGAAAATGAGAGTTTAAACCTGCCTTAATTAGCTATTCGATCGCACCTTGGGGTAATAAAGAGCCAAGGAATTGAAGGAAGGGAGGGGGCTTAACAGAGGGGAGGGGAGGAGAACTCCGGGGACCAAAAGATTTCCCTCTTAAGATGCCCATGTTGCCAACTCCAAATTGCAAGTTCTACTCATCTGGAACGCCTTTGCCTCTCTTTGAAGGTTTAAAGAACGAGGAGGTAAGATACTCCAGGATGTAAGAAAGGCTGTCATCGCTGAGCTGAGATTTAGCCCTTCACAATGGACATCTTGGTTGGAAAGGGATACCCAGATATTTCCAGCCTGGCTTGCAGGAGGGTGAAAAAAAGGCCCTCACTAGAAGGAGAAGGACGGATGGAGACACCCCAAAAAGGGACGGGGGGGATAGCAGGAAAAAGGAAAGGGTATCATTCTGCAAATATGAAACTTCCTGGATGGGAAGAGGGTGCCGAAGAGAGAGAAGGCAAACCAAGAATCAGATGCAGGAAAAAAATATGGGGAAAAAAACAACCCAAAAACCGTGGCTGCCCTGATTTCTCTGCCTCTCCCCCAATAACTTGGGGGCAATTTGGCAGGTTCTGAATAAGCAACAGCTCAGGATGAATCATCCGTTCACGGGGCCAGGAAGGCAGAGGTGTGTGCGCGCACCCCCACCCGGGCAAACGCACACTTTATATATTTATTGGGTTTACAAGTTCGTTGTCTGCCCACTCACATTTTTTTTTAAAAAAAGCAACTTTGGAGGGGGGGGGGTTGGTATGAGTTCAGGCGATGCCGCAAAGCCAGGTCAGGTCAACGTGAAGCCGCTGCATTGCTGCACAATGCAATGGATTTGCATCAACTTATCTAGGGTTAAGGTTTGTTTGTTTTTTTAAATCCTGGTTTCGGAGATTATAACTCTAGCCTGCTTGGGTGTATGGTTCAAACAACCACACAACCTAGAAAATGAGTTGATGCAATCATCAAATCCAGCCTGAGGTGTGTAAGCCCAGCTTCTTTCTCATACCCACAGATACTTGTCAGGATAAAACGGACAGACGTAGAACATAGCATCACAGGGCAGGAAGGGGACCTCAGAGGTCTTCTAGTCTAACCCCTGCCCAATGCAGGAGACCTTATATCATCCTGGTTCAAACGGTTGTCCAGACTGTTTTTTGAAAACCTCCAGTGATGGAGCACCGACAACACCGGGAGGCAGGCAAGCTATTCCACTGATTAATTACTCTCACTGTCAGAAAATTTCTCTTTCTAGGCCGGATCTCTCTTTAACAAGCTTTCGCCCATTGCTTCTTGTCCTGCCCTCAGGGGCTTTGGAGAATAGGTTGTGCCCCCCCTCCTCTGCCCCTCAAGTACTGGAAGATGGCTTTCATGTCAGCCTTAATCCTTCTCTTCGTTAGGTTGTTAGAGCTAGACATACCTTGTTCCCTCAATTGTTCATCGCACGATTTAACCTCCATACCTTTTATCCTCTTTCTTGCTCTTCTCTGCACACTTTCCAGAGTCTCAACATCTTTTTTTTCTATTGTGACCAGACCTGTGTGTTCCAATTGCGGTCTGACCAGTGCAGAGGTGGGTTTCAGCAGGTTCTGACCAGTTCTGGAGAACCGGTAGCGGGAATTTTGAGTAGTTCGGAGAACCGGTAAATACCACCTCTGACTGGCCCCGCCCCCATCTATTCTCTGCCTCCCGAGTCCCAGCTGATCGGGAGGGAATGGGGATTTTGCAGTAACCTTCCCCTTGAGTGGGGTGGGAATGGGGATTTTGCAATATCCTTCCGCTGGAGTGGGGTGGGAATGGGGATTTTGCAGTATCCTTCCCCTGGAGTGGGGTGGGAATGGAGATTTTGCAGTATCCTTCCCCTGGAGTGGGGTGGGAATGGAGATTTTGCAGTATCCTTCCCCCAGGAGTGGGGAGGGAATGGGGATTTTGCAGTAACCTTCCCCTGCCACGCCCACCAAGCCACGCCCACCAAGCCACGCCACGCCTACCAAGCCACGCCACGCCCACCAAGCCACGCCACACCCACCAAGCCACCCCCCCAGAACTGGTAGTAAAAAATTTTTGAAGCCCACCACTCGACCAGTGTGATATAAAGCGGAACCAACACCTCTTGTGAGCTTGAAAACTAGCCCTCTGTTGATGTCTCCTAAAACTGCACTGGCCTGTTTTGTCAGCTGCAGCACACTGCTGGATGATATTTCAGTGGTTGTCCACTGGATTCCTCTCAGTTACTCCTGCTGAGCCAGGTACCGCCTATTCTGTACCTGTGCATTTGGTTTTGCCTTCCTAAATGCAGGATGTCTATGGAGATTCTCCGTCATCCAAGGCGTGGTTGTCCCAAAGGTGCTTTTTTTTCAAGAGGCAACTGGACTTTCTGCTTTTTCTTTTGAAGATGTTTCGCTTCTCAGCTTCTTCAGCTCTGACTGGATGGTGGGGAGCGGAAGGATTGATACTCCTTGCAGACAGCTGGTCATTTGCATCCTTTTAGAGAGTCGTTGAGGCCACTTGGAGGTTTAGCTGTATCCTCAGAGTCACCTGAGTGGTGCAAATGGGTGCGGAGCCTTCTTGGAACTGCTGAAAGGACCGTGTTGTAGACTGGAGATAGACGATGTCATATCCTTCCCCCTCTGTTGAGAGAGGGCTGTTCAATTTTGACAGAGATGGCCTCTTTGACCCCTCTTCTCAAACTGAAGCGCAAATGGTTTGAAAGAGGGGTCAAAGAGGCCACAGTCCTTTCAGCAGTCCCAAGAAGGCTCCACACCCATTTGCACCACTCAGGTGACCCTGAGGATACAGATAAACCTCCAAGTGGCCTCAACGACTCTCTAAAAGGATGCAAATGACCAGCTGACTTCCATTCCTTACCATCCAGTCAGAGCTGAAGAAGCTTCTCGGATGAGAAGCGAAACGTCTTTCAAAGAAAAAACAAGGAAGTCCAGTTGCCTCTTGACAAAAAAGCACCTTTGGGACTAAATGCAGGATCTTACTTTTCTCACCAATGAACTGCATCTGGTTAGATAGGACAGGGGTCTCCAACCTTGGCAACTTTAAGACTTGTGGACTTCAACTCCCAGAGGGACTTGAAGTCCACAAGTCTTAAAGTTGCCAAGGTTGGAGACCCCTGTTCTAAAGTGTTAGCAACTCCGGCCCCAGCTTGGTGGTGTCTGCAAATTGAATAACTTCCCCTTCTATCCCCTCGTCTAGACATTTTGCACAACTAGGCAAGCATGGATGACAAGGCTCTTCCCTAAATCCCGGCCATTTAGTAGAACTGGGCCCCAAAGAGTATTCTATTTATTTTATTGGATTTATTAAGGTCTTTCAATCTAAGAAGGCTCTGCAAGTCCAGTACGTATGTCACAAACACAACTAAAAACCATATGGCACCCCAGAGTAAAACAACCCTCCCCAATTTGCAGGAAAAACTCAACTGGGGCTCCCAACACAACCCGAACCTCAGTTTTCCCCCTCTGCACAATGGGACTGCTGAGGAGGTGTGCCCTAAGGTTGTTTTTTAGGATTGATGCTGCCAGGAAACCCCATGGTAGTTCCAGAAGGTACACAAAAAACTTTCTACAGTATAGATAGTCCTTGACTTACAACAGTTCGTTTTAGTGACTGTTCAAAGTTACAACGGCACTGAAAAAAAACAACATAGGGACTGTTTTTCACTGTTACGGTCGTTGCAGCATCCCCACAGTCATGTGACTAAAATTCAGATGCTTGGCAACTGGTTCATATTTATGACCGTTGCCGTGTCCCAAGGTCATGTGATCTCGCCTTTTGCGACCTTCTGACAGGCAAAGTCAATGGGGAAATCCAGATTCACTTAGCAACCGGGTTACTAATTTAACAACTGCAGGGATTCACTTAACAAACGCGGCAAGAAAAGTCATAAACTGGGGCAAAAGTAACACATTTCTCACTTAGCCACATAAATTCTGGGCTCATATGTGGTTGTAAGTGGAGAACTAGCTGTATCTGCATTTCAGCACCGTGGCCAGCAGTTTCAGCACCATGGACAGTAGCCTCAGCAGCAACCTCTCTGGGACAGCCTTGTGCCTTGCCTCTTGTCCCACACAGAGCAGGAAGCTCTGTGTGTGTGTGTGTGTGTGTGTGTGTGTGTGTGTGTCTGGATCTTCGCTTTCTTCCAAGCTTGCTGCCAGCTGCCAGGGAGAAACGGTGTTGGGAGGGGTCAAGCAATGGGTATTTGGTAGGAAAAGCGTGCAGGAGGTGGAAATGGAGTTTCTGAGAAGCGATGGGAAGGCCTGGACTCAGATCAGTTTGGGTTGTTTTAACATTTTCAAGGCCAACCGTCCTGAGATCGGCATGCACAGAGGAGGAGCGAAACGCCTGGACCAGAGACATTCCCAAAACATCTTCCTAGCCGATGATCGAACTCTGATTGCTTGGCTACTGGGGAGTGGGCTCTGGGGTTAGTTTCAATTTGTCTCTTTGCGGGTTTTTGCTTCAGATCTTGCCTGACTTTTGCGGCATTCAGTTCTTCCCTAGTAAAAGTAGCTTTTCTCTGAATGTATGGAGTCGAGGGCTCTGCAAAGAGAAGGCCCCGCTCCGTTCTCGCTGCAACAGACCTCCGTATGTGCAAAACAAAATGCAGGGGAGGATCCACAGGAACACAAGGCAGTAAATTTAGGCCCAGCGTTTACAGAAGAAAATGCCCACGCGACCACCCAACCTTGGCACACAGCCTGGTGAGATATTTCTATCTGGCATATTACAGGCTTTGCCCGACTGTTCGCTTTAGATACTGCCTCCACGCTCTACATCCATCAAACTCTGCCAAACAGGTATGCAAAAATGCCACTGGGTAAACGGACATGCCCACAAACGTTGCAAGGGACTTAAGAAGCTGTCCGAATGGATCTTTGCGACCAATCTGGTACCTATTACAGGTAGTCCTCGACTTATGACCACAAGTGAGCCTCAAATTTCTGTGGCTAAATGAAACCTTTGTTAAGTGAGTTTTGCCTCCTTTTATGAGGCAAAACTTGCCACAGTTGTTAAAGTGAACCACTGCCGTTGTTAAGTTAGTGACATGGTTGTTTAAGTGAATCTGGCTTCCCCCATTGACTTTGCTGGTCAGAAGGTCGCAAAGGGGGATCACATGATCCCGGGACACTATAACTGTCATAAATATGAGTCAGTTGCCAAGCATCTGAATGTTGATCACCTGACCATAGGGAGGCTGCAATGGTCGTAAGTGTGAAAAACGGACATAAGTCACTTTTTTCAGTGCCGTTGTAACTTCGAACCATCACTAAATGAACTGTTGTAAGTCAAAGATTACAATCATTTGTTTAGCAACTGTTTGAAGTTATAATGGCCCTGAAAAAAGGGCCTTCTAACCCATCCTCGCACTTACAACCGCTGCCACAGCCTCAGAGTCACATGTTCAGAATTGCGTAGATTTACAATGGTTGGAGCATCCCGGGGTCATGTGACAAGCAGTCAATCGGGGAAGCCAGATCTGCTTAATGACTGCATGACTCACTTAACAACTGCAGTGATTCGCTTAACAACATTTGCAAAAAGGTCATAATATAGGGCAAGATTCACTTAACAACTGCCTGACGTAGCAACAAGGATTCTGCCCCCAACTGTAGTCGTAAGTCAAGGACCACCTGTGTAACCTTTTCCCTATTCATGGATGAACCTTTGTGTTAACTCTTGCATGGATTTTATGGAGGAGGAAAACTTAAATTGAGGGATGGGTTTTCTAGGCTGAGCCCCCCCCCTCCCGGTGGAACAAAGTTATGAATTCTGAATTACTGATCGGACATATTTGCACACAACACTCACACACAATATTGCTCTGTACCTGGTGTGGTAACCCAGCTACCAAATAAATCTACTTTTAAGTTACTGGAATAAACCCATGCGCCAAGCTGGGTTAAGGAGAAAAATAATACAAGGTCAGCAATAAACCAGGTTGTATGCATGTCAAGTGAAGCCAGGCAGGGGATGAAAAAAACAACAACAACACAGTTCAGTTAACCACAAGTAACAATGTGGTGTGAAAAGATATAATTAGGCAAACACCAGTTAAATCGAAGCTCAAACAATGTGTTAAAAAGAAAACCAACAACAGAAATGTCTGATGATAAAAAATTCAAAACCACAAGGCTGTAAAACGGTGCGTTAAAACATATATTGGTTCATATTCTCAGTTTCGTTGACAGAGTTTGCGCAACGCACTATAAGCCAAATTTAAAGGGGATTGAGATGGAAACCCGGGTTTGATCTAAACAGCCGTCTGAACTGGGCTATTGGATGAAGCCAACATCATGGCCTGTCTATTGATTGTTTTTGAATTAACTGGTACAGGCAGTCCTCGACTTACAACAGCTGCATTTAGTGATGGTTCAAAGTTACAACAGCACTGGGAAAAAAAGGGACTTTTTGACCATTTTTCACACTTACGACTATTGCAGCATCCCCATGGTCATGGTGATCGATCAAAATTCAAACGCTTGGGAACTGACTCATATTTACGATGGTTGCAATGTCCCCGGGGGTCACGGGATCCCCTTTTGCAAACGAACTGTTGTAAGTCGAGGACTAACCGAGCACTGATGCAAAAGCTAACCTAATAGGTTGGGTACGCATGCCATGCTAAGCTGCAAAGATGAAACGAACCAGATTTAGTGGGTTCTGCAAATATGTGTGCTAGATTTTTATATTGGCTTATTGGGTGCGTTGTATTAATACACCCAGTAATCTTTACTTGCTGGGACCTTAGTGTTGCTTCCAAAGACAGCTAACAACTCAACTAAGAAGGAATCCACCCAACTGTATGACTTCCTATACAAGTAGTCTTCAACTTATGACCACAGCTGAGCCCAGAATTCAGATTGCTATATTTTTATAGTTCTCTTATGTATGATGTACACTGAAGATGGTGTTTAATTTCGTTGTACGAGGTGCAATGACAATAAAGTCAACGAAAGCTAAGCGAGACATTTGTTAAGTGAGTTTTGCCCCGTTTTACGGTTTTTCTTGCCATGTTTCTTAAGCGAATCACTGCGGTTGTTAAATTAGCAACACGGTTGTTAAGTGAATCTGGCTTCCCCATTGCCTTTGAGGTCGCAAAAAGGGGATCACGTAACCTTAGGACACAGCAACGGTCATAAGTATGAATCAGTTGCCAAGCATCTGAATTTTGATCACAGGATCTTGGGGATTTCTGCAAAGGTCGTAACTGTGGGGGGGGGAAGGGTCATAAGTCATTTTTTTTCAGTGCCGTTATAACTTTGGTCACTAAATGAACTGTTGTAAATCAAGTACTACCTGTAGACTAACTTAACATTAACAAATGCATGGAAAACAAAGGAGAAACTGAACTAATTTCTTTGAGTCTCGTCATTGCAGATGTGTTTGCAAAACACACTTCGGCAAATGAACGAAACACCTGGATTATTTCTGAATAGGGGGAAACGAACGCAGCTTGTTTGGTTAATTGATAATTCAACGTAATGTGTGAACTCAGCAAAAAGGGTGACTTCATATTTTCAGTGTGTGAACAAACCACTCTGGCTTAATGAGACAGCCTGGCTTACCGGCCACGTTATAAGAATAGCTGCGTTCCCACAACTTGTGTGCTGTGCTAAAAAAACGTGGCTGGATCAGTTGGGTTTCAGCCTGTTTGGGCAGTATCCAGCCAGGGAGCAAAGTGTGTCTCCAAAGCTGCTTGCCACTCCTAAAATTGCTTTAAATAAAAGGAAGCGGATTTCAGTTGTCGTCAAGAAAAATCAATTGAATGGCAAAAGTTGTATACTGGGGAAATAGAGGTAGTTCTCGACTTACAGCCATTCACTTAGTGACTGTTTCAGAGGTGGGTTCCTCCCGGTTCACACCGGTTCTATAGAACCGGTAGTAAACCGATGGTGACGTCACGGAGCCGGTTCTGTCGGTGCCGGTCCGTGGACGCCGCCATCTCTTTTTTTTTTTTGGATATTTTTTTTTGGGGGGGATTTTTTTTTCTCGAATTTTTTGCTGGTTTTTGCTTGTGCGCATGCGCAGGCGCAGAAGCTGAGTTTTCGGCCCTGCGCATGCGCCGCCACCTTGTTTTCAGCTTTTTTTTTTGTGCTGTTTTTTGCTTGTTTTGCTTCTGCACATGCGCAGAAGCCAAGTTTTCGGCACTGCGCCTGTGCGGCCACGCACACAGTGCACACGCAGCCACGCAGCGTGGGAGGAAACGAACCGGTGGCGAGGTAAGTTAGAACCCAACCCTGGACTGTTTGAAGCTATAACGCCAGTGAAAAAAGTGACTTATGACCGTTTTTCACACTTACAACCGTTGCCACATCCCCGTGGTCACCTGATCAAAATTTGGACGCTTGGCGACTAACTCATATTTATGACGGTTGCAGCGTCCTGGGATCCACATTTGTGACCTTCTGACAAGCCAAGTCAATGCGGGAGCCAGATTCACTTAACAACCGTGTTACTAGCTTAACAATTGCAGTGATTCACTTAACAACTGTGACAAGAAAGGTTGTAAAATGGGGCAAAACTCACTTAACGGCTGCTCAGCAACAGAAACATTTGGGCTCGATTGTGGTCATAAGTCGAGGACTGCCGTTAACTGTCTCAGGAGGTGGTGGGCTCTTCTGGGCCGGAGGGGGATTAAACAGAGGTTGGATGGCCACCTGTCAGGGACACTGTGGTAGGGGATTCCTGCTCCGTGCAGGGGTTGGACTAGATGATCGCACAACCCCCTTCCCAACCTTGACATTTAAATGAGCCCAGCTGCAGTTTTAGGGCTGAGTTCAGGCTAATTTCTGCCTTAAGGCAACTCCAGCAGCCTTTGCTTTGGGGGCTCAGTTGGAAATGGGGGCGCCTGTCGTTTCCAGAGCATAATCCGGCTGGAGTCAGTCAAAGGGAGGAGGGCCAGCCCACTTCAGGAACGCTGGATGGGGGCCGGGTCTCACATGGGGCAGGGTCTGGCCAGACAAAAGGCTTGAAAAGCGATCCAAGCGAACACTTCATTTTCCCTTAAAACTTAATTAAAGCCGTAATTACGTTAATTACATACGGGGAACGCAATTACTCCCTGGCTGAGTTCTCACAATATGCTTTTAACCTGGTGGCTGAATTAACCCACTTCCTGGGTTTCTCCACAGCCGAGGGGAGCCGTAAGCGCCAAGCAAATGGATGGGTTCACACAACGGATTGAACCACAGGGAGGGAGGGAGGGAGAGAGGAAGGGAGAAAGGGAGGGAAGGAAGCAAGGAAGGAAGGAAGGGAGGGAGGGAGGAAAAAGAGGGAGGGAGGGAGGAAGCAAGGAAAAAGAGGGAGGGAGGGAGGGAGGGAGGGCAGGAAGGAAGGAAGGAAGGAAGGGAGGGAGAAAGGAAAGAAGGAGGGGAGGGAAGAGAGCGGGAAGGAGAGAAGTAGGGGAAGGGAGGGGAAAAAAAAAATATAATTAGAAAAAAAATAAAAAAAAAAAAAAAAAAAAAAAAGAAAAAGAGGAAGGGAGGAAGGAAGAAAAGAAAGGAAGGAAGGAAGGAAGAAAAGAAAAAGAGGGAGGGAGGGAGGAAGGAAAAAGAGGGAGGGAGGGAGGAAGGAAGGAAAAAGAGGGAGGGCGGGAGAGAGGGAGGGAAGGAAGCAAGGAAGGAAGGAAGGGAGGGAGGAAGAAAAGAAAAAGAGGGAGGAAGGAAGGAAGGAAAAAGAGGGAGGGAGGGAGGAAGGAAGGAAAAAGAGGGAGGGAGGGAGAGAGGGAGGAAAGGAAGCAAGGAAGGAAGGAAGGGAGGGAGGAAAAAGAGGGAGGGAGGGAGGAAGGAAAAAAAAAGAGGGAGGGAGGGAGGGAGGAAAGGAAGCGAGGGAGGAAGGAAGGAAGGAAAGAGGGGGGGGGAGGAGGGAGGAAGAGCACGGGGGGTGGGGTGGGGAAGAGAATTCCTGAGTAGAAATTTGGTCCACTGTATCTGAAATGTACAAAACAGGAGTCTGTTAAGCTGTGGTCTCACTATAATACTAGGCTTTGTTTCCGCCTCCGACATCTAATTTTGCCTTTGTTCTTTGGTAATTCTTCAAGCATCAACATTCATTTCCTCTTTCTCCTTAGACCATGAACACCAAATTCTATAACCCTGTGGGGCCAATCAATTCACAAATGTTACTTTGCCTGCAAAACATCATCATGTCACTAAAATAATGCTAGGGAGGGAGGAAGGAAGGAAGGAAGGAAGGAAGGAAAGAAAGAAAGAAAGAAAAAGAGGGAGGGAGGAAAAAGAGGGAGGGAGGAAGGAAGGAAAAAGAGGGAGGGAGGGAGGGAGGGAGGGAGGGAGGAAGGATTTCAGCTTCCCTGGGCTTAACCCTGTGCAAAAGCAGCCAGAGATGGCGGGGTCATTTACCGTTGCTAGAGATAAGCCCATCTGCATTTGAGAATTAAGTTACAGGTCGTCCTTGACTTACAACAGTTC
Source organism: Thermophis baileyi (assembly GCA_003457575.1). Classification (NCBI taxonomy): domain Eukaryota; kingdom Metazoa; phylum Chordata; class Lepidosauria; order Squamata; family Dipsadidae; genus Thermophis; species Thermophis baileyi. The sequence continues at coordinate 476,260 of QLTV01002253.1, forward strand.
ACTTAGTGACTGTCTGAAGCGACAACAGCACTGAAAAAAGGGACTTATGATCATTTTTTCACACTTACGACTGTTGCAGCATCCCCATGGTTACATGATCAAAATTCAGACGCTTGGCAACTGACTCGTACTTATGACGGTCGCAGTGTCCCGGGGTCACGTGATCCCCTTTTGCGACCTTCTGACAAGCAAAGTCCATGGGGGAAGCCGGATTCGTTTAACAACCCTGTGACTAACTTAACCACTGCCATGATTCACTTAACAACGGTGGCAAGAAAGGACGTTAGCAATAGCAATAGCACTTAGACTTATATACCGCTTTACAGTGCTTTACAGCACTCTCTAAGCGGTTCACAGAGTCAGCATATTGCCCCCAACAATCTGGGTCCTCATTTTACCCACCTCGGAAGGATGGAAGGCTGAGTCAACCTTGAGCCGGTGAGATTTGAACCGCTGAACTGCTGAACAGTCAGCTGAAGTAGCCTGCAGTACTGCACTCTAACCACTGCGCCACCTCGGCTCTTAAATGGGGCCAAACTCACTTAACAAATGTCTTGCTTAGACACAGACATTTTGGGCTCAGTTGTGATCATTATGTCGAGAACTATCTGTACATCTTAATGATGGTTAAACCAGGACTACGGCTGAGCTAGAAAACTGATGAATTAAAACCATTTCCCCCAGCTGGTACCATCCCAACATGCAGGAGAACTTCCCTGTTATTTGTAGCAGGAAAGGGCGCGAAACGGGGCAAAACTCCCTTAACAAATGTCTCGCTTAGCGACAAAAATTTGCGGCCTGTAGGTGGTCATAAGTCGAGGACTAGCTGTACAAAAGCAAAATTGGCTAGGGATGAAAAACTCAACGCTATGGAGAAGCTTAACTCCATTTTAAGATGTGATGGTTGAAGGGGAAGGCCTGGTTCATCCAACAAGCTAAGAGGGAAAACTGGGTAAATTTGGGGCTCAAGCATAAATTTGGGGCTCAGCTGCGGTCGTAAGTCGAGGACTACCTGTATTCTCATCTACTCAAGACCTCTAGTTGACGATGCGTGGACTTCAACTCCCAGAATTCCCCAGCCAGTTTTGCTGGGAGTTGAAGTCCAAAGATCTTAGATTTGCTTAGCTTAGCATAGCAACTAAAGTACTGAAGCGGGCAAGAGACGATGGATAGATTATTTTTTCTTTGTTGTTGTTGTTCTGATTTGCTTTTCTATTTCCTTCTCTCTTTTTTCCTTTTTTTAGGTAGGTGATACTATTAGAAGTTAGGTAGGATAGAAGGAAAACGTCTTTTAAATAACAAGGTGACATGGTTAAAAGTTAGAATAAGAGATAGAAATAAGAGAAAGGGGGGAATATTAGTGTATACACTTTCAGATGATAAAATAAAAGCAATAACAAGAGAAAACATGGAATAATTGAATAATGACAGACTATAACTTAATATAAATGTGCATTATTATGAGAAATGTATAAGTTGGTTGAATGTAATAATTACGATTAATTCTACTAGTCTTATTTGTATTAGAATGTATGACAGCCAGGTGCTACACTGTTCACGCATTGATACATGTATTTAAAACAAAATAAAAAACTTGAAACAAAAAAAAAAAGATTTGCTTAGCTTGAGAAGTACTGTTCTAGGAGGAGTGGGGGGGGGGTTCAAGTCACCCCAAATCTTCAGCCAGCAAAGTTCTTCCAGAATAGTATTAAAACCAAGATTTGGCCTTCGCAATTAAAACACACCTACAACCCTTTTGTCATATAGGTAGTCCTCGCCTTACGATTACAATTGACCCCAACATTTCTGTTGCTAAGTGGGACGTTTGTTAAGTGAGATTTGCCCCCATTTTACGACCTTTCTTGCCACAGTTGTTAGGTGAATGCCTGCAGTTGTTAAATTAATAGCACTGGAAAAAGTGACGTATGACCGTTTTTCAAACTTACGACCGTTGCAGCATCCCGTGATCAAAATTCAGATATCTGGTAACTGGCTCATATTTATGACGTTTGCAGTGTCCCCGGGTTATGTGATCCCCTTTTGACAAGCAAAGTCCATGGGGAAGCCAGACTCACTTAACAACCGTGTTACTAACTCAAGAACTGCGGCGATCCACTGAACAACTGTGGCAAGCAAGGACGTTAAATGGGGCAAAACTCACTTAACGAACGTCTTGCTTAGACACAGACATTTTGGGCTCAGTTATGATCATTATGTCGAGAACTATCTGTACATCATAATAATGGTTAAACTAGGACTACGGCTGAGCTAGAAAACTGATGAATTAAAACCATCTCCTCAAGCTGGTACCATCCCAATATGCAGGAGAACTTTCCTGTTATTTTTTTCCCCCCAATGTATTCCAAAATATTTTACTCAAGGCAGAAGTTCCTTTGAAGGAAAGCGAAGAGCCGCATGCTCTCCATGGGCCAACTATACAGGTAGTCCTCGAGTTACGGCCCTATGGAAGCCCGCCCATCACCATTGTAATTTATGACAGATGTAATTCAGGTCACCCAGGCGACCAACCTGCTTTTACGACCTTTTCTGCAGCGGTTGTTAAATGAATGCTACAATAGCTACCACGGTGGTTATGCGAACCAACAGTTTGCTATGAACCGGTTTTGCTGAAAATGGGAAGTTAATGCTGGCGGTTTTTTGGCAAAACCGTCGTAAAATGGTGACCACGGGATGCTGCAAACAGCTGTAAATGCCCAAAGGATGGTCATGTGACTGTATTTGTGTGTGGCTGTTAGAACCTCAGGTTGTAAGTACATGCAGGGAGGTTCTGGCGTAATGCTGAATGGTCGCTAAGTGAGGAATTCATAAGTTGAGGACCACCTGTAATTACTTCCTAAAGGCTGATTAATCCACTAGCCATAGAGTGACAGACTGTTTGTGTTGGAGAGAACTTTGTAGACCATTTCAGTGAATCTCAACCTTGGCAATTTTAAGATATGTAGACTTCAACTCCCAGAATTCCCCAGCCAGCATGTTGAAGCTACTGCTGAGAAACGGATGTAATTCAACTCTATGCAGGAATCTTTACTCCACTTCGCCGTGAAAGTGAGAATGTTCACAGCACAGATTTAATTCCATTTTCTGGCCTCTGCAATGTATTGAACCACAGGCTGCCCCACCCCAAAAGAGTGAGCTACCTCCCCTCCAAAATTCACCAAGTTCAATGGAACTGGGCACGGCTAGTCTAGTGAAGAGAAGGACCAGGGGAGACAGGATAGATTTCTTCCAATATTTGAGGGGCTGCCACAGAGAGGAGGGGGGTCAAGCTATTTTTCAAGGCACCTTTGAAGGCCAGACAAGGAATAATGGATGGAAACTGAACAAGGAGAGATTGAACCTGGAAATAAGGAGAAATTTCCTGACAGGGAGAACAATCAACCCATGGAACAGAAGTTGCCTTCGGAAGTTGTGGGAGCTTCATCCCTGGAAGCTTTCAAGAAGAGACTGGACTGCCATCTGTCAGAAATGGTGTAGGGCGCCCCGGGTGGCGGGGAGGGGGGTTGGACTAGATGACCTTACAAGGTCCCTTCCATCCCTGTTAATCTGTAAAATCTGTAAAATGTCAACCCAAGTCACGAGATCAGAGTTCGGACAACCCAAAGCCTTCGGTTCAAAGGGTGAATTTCCACACCGGGTGAAGCCACAGGTGTGTTTTTTCCATCCCTGGGGAAGAAATCCCAATAGCTCAGACCTCACCGTCTTGTCGAGTCGTATACCCTGATTTGCATGCCAGCCAAGGCGGGGTTCTCATAACATGCTAAGTGCAAAGCAGACAACTGACCGAAGCTCTCTTTGTTGTGTGAAGGCCAACCAGCCCAGACGCTTCTCCAGGAATTCGTAACAACTCATTAGCTGCTTCCTCACCCCAATAAACTACAATAAGCTATGGGCTGCCTTGCTGTGTCCCGTCACACGGCAGCCAGCCGTGCACACCCCAGCAGGTAAAGGAGACAATAGACGCACGCCACCCTGAACTTTCACTGCTGCACAAACGACACAAAACCCATCCCAGGGGAGGCAGAAACGCAGTGGAAATTCTGCCTTTCCCAACTGGATGCTTTCCAGTTCAATGTTTCCATGCCGAAGGATTCCATGTTAGCCAAACATCCCTCGCCGGCTGATAAGCCGGGACTTGGCATCGAAAGCCGAGCCACCCCACCAGATTTTTCACGCTCCAGCCAAGGAAATGGCATCAAAGAACCTTCAGGGGTAAATATTTTCCCTGCCAATGTTTGAAAAAGCTCGGACTGGATTGGATCGACCCAAGTTATTGTAAAAAAAAAAAAAAAAAGAGAGAGCTCGTCGTTTAGGAAAATAATCAACGCACAATCGTGTCAAATCCAGAGGACACATCTGCACTATCGCAACCCCCAGAAAACAACAACAACAAGAACAACGGAAGGCTTTGCCGGGCTTTAAAAACTGGCCCATAAATTATTGTTCTTGCTGTGGAAGGACGGACGTCCTCTTAGCTGTGGACGGTGCCAACACAGGCCTGACGGTTCGGGGAGAGGCCCGGAATCGGTCCAAAACATTGGGAAAAGTCAACTTCCGGTCCCAGCCAGAATTCCAACGGAAAACCATTTCTGCCACTTCTTCGTCCCTCTGTCGTTGGCGCCTATGTAGAACTGAGGGTTCAAGTAGTAAGGGGGGGGAGTGGGGAGTCCTGCACGAATCCAGAACCGCGGTTCCCTTCGAAGGAGAGGCCAGCTCAGCCTCGTCACGGCTGTGCCAGGTACAGGAAGAGAGACGCCATTTCACGACTTCCCTGCAACCTGTCGGGGGTCCGTTTGAACTGCAGTCTCCCTCATGCCTAGCCTCTGCCAGGGATCCCTCATTGCCAGCGTGGAGGAGGAGGAGGACGCGAGTGCCCGTCTCGGAACAAAGACCTGGGCGCTCGTCCTTCCCTTGGAGGACTCCGGGACCAGGGCGGGGTGGGGGGGGTGGCAGCCCAGCTGCTCCCCTCTGGGCAAAGGAGGAACTCCGAACGAAAGACTTGCTGTTCTGCCCAGACCTGTGACGGACACGGGGCAGGGGGTGCTCCCGAGAGCCCAACTGCACACGGAATCTCATTTTCCTCGGCCCATTTTCACACCTGGCCGACGTGCGAGGCGCACCCCGGTCCGCAAGCGATGCAGAGGCCATTACAGCTAATTGAATGTCCTTTGATATATTGGACCTGCCAAGGCAGTGCGGTCCAAAACACCCGGAAGGACAGACATGCGGTTTGTGTCTTCCCTTTGTGCACACACACACACACACACACACAAACACAAATTCCACCATCCTTACTCAAACACAAAACAGATTGAAATCCGGATTTCCACCCCAACGCCTTCCAGATGGGTCCGAAGACTCCAGGCAGGGAGACCATTCTTACACTGCCCATCATTCCTGCCCCTCCCTGGGGGGGGGCAGCTGCGTGGAGATGCAGCTGCCTTTTTGTGCACATAGACAAGATGGGATCCCACCCCAGGCATAATCTGATTACCCAATTACCCTCTTCCCTGAGCTCACAATATACCCTGTCTCATAAACAAAAACCCATCAGGCTGAGTTCAACAGAGATGCTGAGAACAGAGAAACAAGCCAGCATTAAAAAAAACAAAAAACTAGCTGAACCGACATGTCCGGAGCTGAGCTGAGCTAAGGCTGTTGGATGAAGCCGTCACCACCGTTTCCCCCCCCCCACACACACACACACACCGTTCCTTCAAGACAGGAAAAGAAATTAGGTCCGTGGGGGCCACATCCAGCCAGCCAATCGGACGGGAGCAGCCAGCGGGGCCCGATCCTGCCATCGCTAGCCGAGTCCAAGCAGCAATTAGATGGAGGCAGGTGGAAAGACAGAAGACCAGAAACCAAATGAAGAGAGACAGGCCAAGTCATGCATTGACGATTGGGGGAAGAAACAAGGTGAAACGAGAGCGCCAACCAGTCCCCCACCCACTCACCCATTCACCCCCAACGAACATGGGCTAAAAAAGAAGGGAGCAAATGTGCCCTCCCCTCCCGGCTTACATAAGACCGGGGGAAAAAAAGCAAAGGAACAGCAAAAGCTACCAACTTTAGCTCAGTCTGGGGGAGGGAAAGCAAGGTGGGCATTTCCGATTCAGGATTGACTCCTAACCCCACAGCAAAAGGCGAGGGGGGCAGGGGACAGGCAGCTGGGCCAAGTGGCCTTTATCAGCCTGCTACTAAAGAGCTACAGACGTAAAAGGGTTTGCTTTGAAAACAGGTTCCCGGGGTTGAAATAAGATTTCTAGTTTGCACTGTGCGTTCTTGTCCTTCTCCTTTCCTCCCTCCTTTCCCCTCTTGGGAAGCCGAGAGTTTCTATTTTTACCCTGCTGGGGAGGAGGGAACCCCGAACGAACCTACAAGGGATACCTGCCACCTCCCTTTATGTCCCTTTCCACTGTCCACTCACCGGGTTCCCCTCCCCCCCCCTTTTCTGCCCAAGGGGCCTTCCAAATTTGGGGGAGGGAGAGGCGGAATTGCCAAGTCTTCTCGGGCTACATATCAATTGAATTCCCTTTGGATCTGGGGCAGGAGATGGAAAGCGCTGGCGGGCCTGGTACCACCACCCCCCCCCCCCCCCCCCCCCCCCCCGCGGAGAGCNGAGCTGGACTACAACTCCTATTGTCCCCCCCCCAGGACTCTGGCCAGCCCTGGCTCCTCCCAGCCAGCTCCGTGTTGCTGGGCTCCTTTGGAGCTGTCCAAGGTACCGGCGGGGCCCCGTGCATCATCACCGGGGCGGGGGGGGGGGTGCAAGCCCCACGCGCGGAAGAGACTCCGGTGGGCAAGAGAGACAAAAGGGAGGAGAGCCCGCGGCCCCCGCGCAAGCCAGCCCGCCCGCCCGGCTTACCGTGCCCGCCGCGGGTGAGGAAGGGCGTGCGGTTGATGGCGATGGGCACCGTCCCGTGCTTGCTGTGGAAGTGGTGCACGTGGTGCGTGGTGCTGAG
>QLTV01002253.1:484340-503129 GCA_003457575.1 Thermophis baileyi
CGCAACGCCCGCGCAGCCCCGCGAAGGCCGGGTCCAGGCCAAAGGGGGCTCCGGGAGGTGGGGGGGGGGGAGGTCGCCTTCTCCTCCGCCCGCCCTCCCCGTCCACCATCCGTGTTTCGGCGGCGCGCAGCTCCTGCCCTTGGGTCTGCGCGCATTCCCACGCGCAAGCCGGACCCGACCCAGTTGAGGCTCTGCCCTGCGGCTCCGTCGGTCCGGTTGCTCCGCGTTCTCGGAGCCAGGGAAGGCGAGGCGCTCGCCCTGCGTGGGGAGTTGTTTTTTTTTTTTTTTTTGGTGGGGGGGGGTGTCCTGGCCGAAGCTCGGCCCGAGGTTCTTCTTCCCCGCTCTCCGCCGCATCTGCCTGGGGTCCCATCATCCCCAGCCGATATGCCGCGGATATGCCAGGCTGGGCACTGCCAACCTCTCTCCCGAGAGCCACTCTTTGGGAATCGAAGCCGTGGGGAGTCCTACTCGAGAGAAAGGCAGTTCCCTGCCAGGATTTGGAATTAGGGCAAAGAAGCCCTCTGGGTATGCTCAGAGACCCTGGGTTTTGGATGATCTGGAAGAAAAACCTCCCTGCCCCGGGAGCCGCGAATGGAGGGGAAGCCCCCCCCCCCCCCGCCTGGAGATTATATTCCATCGAGCAAAAAGACCCCGGAAAAGGCAGATTGGGGCTTTCTCACAGAAACCTACTTGTGGCCTGCAGTTAAGAAAAGGCACTCTGTCTATGCTCAGACAGCAGGACTGCAGGTAGTCCTTGACTGAACAAAGGTTCACTTAGCAAGCCTTTGAAATTACAACGGCACAGAAAAAGTTATTCACGACGGTCCTCGTGCTTATGACCGTCACAGCATCCCCATGGTCAAGTGATCAAAATTTGGCCCTTTGGCATGTATTACAAGGGTTGTGGCAATTGTGGGTTCGTGCGACGGCCCATTCGCCAACTTACCAGCTGGTCTAGGGTCTTGCAGGTCTGAAATGGTCTAAGGTCTCCTGCTTGAGCAAGGGGTTGGACTAGAAGACCTCTAAGATCCCTTCCAGCTCTATTATCATTCTGTTAAGTCAAGGACTACCTGTAATTAGAGCATGAGTTCCCGAACTGCAGACGGAAAGATCAACAACGAAATCAATGCCAGGACAACGTCTCATAGCTAACAGAGTAACAGAGCTGGAAGGGACCTTGCAGATCATCTAGTCCAACCCCCTCCGCAAGCAGGAGACCCTACATCTGCCTCTACCTAGGATCGCACTCACAACCTCCTGATTGTGCGGCAAAAGTTCTTCCTCTAGGCCACAGCAGCTGTGGTTGGAGAGTGGTTGATTCTGCCTGCTACTAAGTGGCTGTTTTTTTTTCCTTTATGCTAATGGTTTTTTTAAAAGGATATTTTATTGTTAATTTTTTTCAGGGCATTTCGTTGTTTTTAGGAAAAAATTTTTTTTAAAAAAATATTGTTTTTAGGAAATGTTTTATTTGTAATGGAGTATCCTGCTTTTAAGTGCAGGTTGGTCCTTGACTTAGAACTGTGTCACTTAACAACTGCAGGGATGCATGCATCTTAGCAACTCCTGGTATTAGTCCAAAGCAGGGGTCCCCAAACTTGGCAACTTTAAGACTTGTGGACTTCAACTCCCAGATTTCTCCAGCCAAGATGCTACGAGTTGAAGGCCCTACATCTTAAAATTGCTAAGACCGAGAAGCACTGCTCTAGTCTGTCCTTCCTACATTGGAAGCTAGGTGTGATCTGATCAATTATTCTAAATAATTCTTCATTAGTTCTTTTCTCCTGAGCTTCATTTCTTTGTTAAAAAATTTTTAACTATNGAAGAAGCTTCTCGGAGGAGGAGCGAAACGTCTTCAAAGAAAAAGCAGAAAGTCCAGTTGCCTCCTGAAAAAAGCACCTTTGGGACAACCAGGACCTGGAGGATGGAGAATCTCCACAGAATCTTCTTGAAAGGCTCCAGTGATGAAGTTCCAGATGTGCCCACATGCCTGCACATCTTCCAATGCTGGGCAAACAACTGCCCCTCCCCCCCCCCCCAAAATAGGGGCTGAGTAAAAACTCATTTGAACCAAGCCTGAATTTGGACAAATTCGTGCTTGTGTCCAAAATAGCATCCCTGAGGGAGACAGGTGGTTAAGAAATATGAAATATAGATAAATAAATACAGGTAGTCCTCAACTTACAACCGTTCATTTAGTGACCCTTCAAGGTTACAACGCCAAAGAGAAAAGTGACTTGTGACGGGTTTTCACAATTATGACCGTTGCAGCATCCCCATGATCAAAACTCAAGACACCTGGCAACTGACTCAGAGTTATGACAGTTGCAATGTCCTGGGATTACGTGATCCCCCTTTTGCGACCTTCTAATCTTCAATTGGGGAAGCCGGATTCGCTTAACAACCGGGTGACTAATTTAACTGCAGTGATTCACTTAACAACGGTGGCAAGAAAGGTTATAAAATGGGGCAAAATTCACGTAACAACAGTCTCGCTTAGCAACAGAAATTTTGGGCTCAATTGTGGTCCTACGTTGAGGACTGCTTGTAATCTCAAACTGTTTTTGGCAACTGCAAAGATTTACTACCTATTAAAAACAAAAATACCAGTCTTTTAGACTTGCTGGTCTTAAATGAAGATCCGGGTTTCCTTTTTTTAGGCACACAATCAGGAATAACCCAAGTGGGTCAAAAAAGTCAAGATGGCAGCCACATGTGTCCTCCAAAGCTTGGCCCTTTGGTAGCTGGGTCACGGGGCTTTGATGGCATGGTTGTGGTGGCCATTTTGATTTTTTTGCAGGCAGGGGATAAGCACTTTGCATTTCAACAGAGGCATATAAAAGGCACATATTTTTAAAAAATTAAGTTTGGAGGCGGCTTTGCTTTAGATTCAGCCTAATTGACCCTGAGGACAGGAAATAAAAACAGCCACGTTTTGATCTGGCGATTCACAAGTTAAATAAATGAATATAAACAAAAACCAGGAAAATAAGAGTTATGCCCTATTTATGCTTTCTAGAGCTGGCGTCACCTTTTGATTAAGAAAATAAAAATGTAAAGACTCATTTTGTTCTTGAATTATCCTTTTGCCCATCACAACCCCTACTCGGCCGATATGCTATCTTCCTTTAAAAAAAAGGGGGGGGGTACTGTATCCAATAGAAAACTATTATTTTTATTAACATGGAGAGGCAAAGCTATTTTCTGAATGGCCAGGAACCCGAGCAAAATCACTTTGTTTTCCGCCCTGATCTTCCTTAGAAAACTTTCTCACTTAAAAAAAGAAATTGGTAAGCAGTTTTATAGTATGTATAAAACCCAGGAAACGCGGCACACTTAATGTTGCTAGTGAATTAAACCATTTTCCGCTTTGTACGCTATCTTGAACTGTAAAGCAGTCAAACGAGCGGTTAAACCACGCAAACACCCACAAAAAATAATTACCTTTAACACTAGCTAAACCTAGAAAATTGTGGGAATTTGCACCTTTCTCTTTAACTGCCTGGATTAAAGGTATTGCCGGAGCGTAACCACTAAATAGCTTGCTCTTCGGATTAAGATAGAAAAGAAAGCAGGATAATCCAGGGTTGGGACTGGAAATCCCTTCGGCCTGGTGCCATCCAGGTGGACTTCCAACCCCATCATCCCCTATTCAGCATCTCCTAAAATTGAAAAAAAAAAATCTGCATCACCGCTTGCTTTGAATGTAAGCTCCAAATTGCAACCTCTGAAGCCACATCCGAGTTGCAGGCAAAATGGAAAAAGAGGCAAGGAGAACGACAGCACTCAAAAGTTGTGAGTCTGTACAGCCTGGAAAGTTTTGTGGTTAGCCTACAGTCCTGAACAGCTCTATATATTAAAAAAACTGTTTTTTTTCCCCCTTTGCCCTCCCCAGCCTTATTTCCTCTTATGCCACATCTCTTTTGCTTGCAAGTCTGTTGATGGAAGGTAATTTCTTTTCATTGATTTTTAGGCTGTTCCCCTCCCGACTAAAGAAAGAGATACAAAGCCTTTTAAGTGGTTGTATAAGCAGGGAGAAGCCACTTAACCAGACCAGGGCAAGATGCAGGGTGTGTGTGTGACTGCCTGCCTGTCTTCATACAACACACAACAGAAAAGAGCAACAAAGATGATTAAAGGCCTGGAGAATAAAACATACAAGGAACGCTTGCAGGAATTGGGTATGGCCAATCTAGTGAAAAAGAAGGACTAGGGGGGACATGATAGCAGTATTCCAAGTATTTGAGGGGCTGCCACAAAGAAGAGGGGGGTCAACCTATTCTCCAAAGCACCAGAGGGCAGGACAAGAAACAGAGGATGGAAACTCATCCAGGAGAGAAGCCACCTAGAATTAAGGAGAAACTTCCTGACAGTCAGAACAATTAACCAGTGGAACAGCTTGCCACCAGAAGTTGTGGGTGCTCCATCACTGGAGGTTTTCAAGAAAAGGTTGGACAGCCCATTTGTCCAGAATGGTATAGGGTCTTTTACTTGAGCAGGAGGTTTATTTATTTATTTATTTATTTGTTTGTTTGTCAAACATGTACAAGATAGCAGGTATAGGTATAAACATAAACATAATCAAAGTGAATACAGATAGATGAGGATTGGACTAGAAGACCTCCAAGGTCCCTTCCAACTCTGTTATTCAGTTGCCCACTGCAAATGTGAGCCTAAACCCGCAAGTGTGTTGGCTGCAAAATTGGGGTGACCACCTCTCTGTCCCCCCTGTCCATTTGTGGTCAGCCTCTGAGCCTCATTCAAGACCAGCACACCTGTCCCCTATCCCCGCACTTATCGGAGCCCTTCCTATTATCAGAGCCCTTCCTATTTTGTCCTCCTTCTTCTTCTGTTATAAGTAAACACTTGGTTGTGGGTTCACTCTCTTATTGAAAACCCCGAAAACTGGCTCGACTCAGGACAAGCGTTAAGCGGGTTGTGTAAACTGAGCCAGGGCTTCTAATCAACATTGGAAGAAGCACATCTAAGGTTGCAAGAAATGGGAGGAGGGGGCAAAAGAAAAAAAAAACATCCTCCCTCGTTCCTGGGGGACAGGAATCCAGCCACTCTGCATGTGAGATCACTTTTTCCGCTGGCCATAAATCTCTTGCCCTGAGCTGACAGACTATGATGTCAGCCCGGTAAGTGCATATTCGGAGCGAGGAAGGGGAGGGAGGGGGGAGCGAAGGCATCGTATGAAGCATTTTAGCCTTGGCAAGTCCTAGAATTCTGTTTTTTTTTTTTTCCCCTCTTAGACTTAGCACGAGCTGTCGGGAAGGCGGATTTTGGATAACCATTAGGAGAAAAGGGTTGACCGGGAAACCCTGCCAAGAGAAACGAGCAGGCAGTGATTTCAATACAGGAAGTCCTCGATTTACGACCACAAGACATCATGGGATTGAGCCCCTGCTGAATAGCTTGTTGGGTGAACCAGAGCATCCCCTGCAACTATCATGTCCAGAGGGGGGTTCCTCCCGGTTCGGACCGGTTTGCCCGAACCGGTAGCGACCAGCTGGTGACATCACGATGACGTCACGGAACCGGTTCTGTCAGTGCCGGTCCGTGGGCGCCGCCAACTTTTTTTTATTATTTTATTTTTTATTTTATTTTTTGAAATTTTTTCCGGGGTTTTTTTTTTCTTCTGTGCATGGGCAGAAGCCGAGTTTCCGGCACTGCGCATGCGTCGCCATCTTGTTTTTGGCGCTTTTTTTTATTTATTTTTTTTCGGATTTTTTGGCACTGCGCATGGCGCGGCCACTCGGCGCGGGAGGAAGCCTTTAGTTTTCATCCTTAGCAAATTTTGCTGTTGTGCAGGTAGTCCTCGACTTACGACCACCATTGAGCCCCAGATTTTTGTCGCTAAGCGAGACATTTGTGAAGGGAGTTTTGCCCCATTTTTCGACCTTTCTTGCCGCCGTTGCTTTCCCCCCACCACCACCATTGACTTTGCTTGTCAGACGGTCGCAAAAGGGAGGAATCACGTGACCGTGGGGACACTGCAACCGTCATAAGTACATGCCCAGTTACCAAGCGTCTGAATTTTGATCGCGTGGGGGCCACGGGGATGCTGCATGGTTGTAAGGGTGAAAAACGGCCATAAGTCACTTTTCCCAGGGCCGTTGTAACTTTCAACGGTCACTAAATGAATTGTTGTTAAGTCAAGGACAAGCTGTGTTAGCCTAGATCGGTGCTTCTCCACCTTGCTAGCTTGGAGATGGATGGACTTCAACTCCCAGAATCCCCCAGCCAGCGCTGCTGGCTGGGGAATTCTGGGAGTTGAAGTCCACCCATCTCCAAGCTGCCATGGTTGGGAAACACTGGCCTAAGGCTTACCCAAAGGCAACTAATTGGTGAGTGAAATCATCTACACAAGGTACTTTAATTATTTAAAGCCATCATATATTATATGAAGAGAGTTTTGTGCTTGGTTGACTCAGGTTTAGAGTTCAGCAGGTTGTGTGAATTGAGCCAAGCTGCGGGGAATTCTCCTTTTTTCCCCCTCAGCGTTTTGCCTTCCTCTCTGGCTTCACACAACAGGCTAAACTTTGCAGAACCGCAACGGCGCTTTGCCCGCCCGGCTTGTGGGTTTCCGGTTGCCGAACAAGCCCAGTGTGTTTGTGCATTCCTGAGCATGTGTAAAAGCCTCCTCTGCTTCTCCAAATTGAGGGAGTAAAGCTTCAGGATTTCAGAGCCGGCTTGGAGAGTCTTTGAGCTGCGTGGGGGTTGGACTAGATGACCTACAAGGTCCCTTCCAACTCTGTTATTCTGTTCTGTTCTGCTGTATTTCTCCTCCAGCTTTTTTTTTCCCCATTATTCTTTCTTTAGAAAAAAAAAATCCAACTTCCCAAGCTGGCAAAGAATCAAGACTTTTCTTAAAAAAAAAAAAAAAAAAGCTCACCTCCAGCTTCCCCCCCCCCCCCGTTGAAACATGGGTGCATGCACAAGCACAACACACACACTCGCCCAGCCTTGCCATCTTGGGGAGGTGCCAAAGCAAAAGGCTGGCTGGCAGCCTCTTTGCAAGCTATAAATACAAGCGGGTGGGAGACGGATGGAAAGACAGACGAGGGGGGGTCTTCGCGGGGGCGAGGAAGGAGCTGAAGTGGAAACGGGCTAAAAGGGGAAAGCAGCAGCCGCTGAGCGGCCTTAGCGACTGGGGGGGGGAGAACAGCCCTGCATCTACCCTCTTCTTTCGATGATGAGTGGGACATGGGGGGGTGTTTAATTCTAGGGGTGCTTCCGGATTCTCTCCAAGGCCACTCTGGGAATCGGGAGGTTCCACTGTCTCTTGCCAGCCACGTCGCAAACCGAGATGGGAATTCCGAATTATGATGCGTGCAAACCCAGAGGAACGTGGTTAGGGAAGAGGCGGCCTCGGCTTGGGATCCGACACTTTGCACGGCTGCCCACCTGGAACAGAGGCTGGGGTGGGCTTCAAAAATTTTAGCAAGGGGTTCTCTGCCCGGTTGCTGGGTGGGCGTGGCCTAGTCGGCCTCCTGCACCATGGCGGGGGGAGGGCGTTTTTGCCCTACCCGGGCTCTGGAGGCTTTCCTCGAGCCTCCGGGAGGGCGAAAACGGCCTCCCCAAGCTCCGGAGGCTGGAAACAGGCCCGTTTCCAGCCTTCCCGAACTTCCGGTAGACCTGTTTTTTGCCCTCCCCGAGCCTCCGTGCGTGCCCTGCACTTACCTGCATCCAAAATGGGCCGCGTGGGGACTCCTGGGAGGGGCGGGGAGGGGTGGGCGGGGCCAGCCAGCAGTGGGATTTGGGGGTTCTCCAAACTGCACAGAATCTTAGCTAGAGGTTCTCCAGAACCCCCTGCGAACCCCCAGCAGCCCACCCCTGAACAGACGGTGGGTGAGGGCAAACCCCGGAACAATTTCAGGATTTGTGCCACTCACAGCAGAAACAGCCTGGGCTAAATGGACAGAGATGTATGGTTTTGCACGTTAGGACAAGTCCTGGTTTGATGCTAACCGTGGTTTGTGGAATAAGCCGTATCGCATACTGCCACTGGCAACCAAACCACCTTTTGAGTTTCACCCTCTCCCCTGGAAATCCAGGAGCCGCTGAAAGCTGGATGCAAGTGCAACATTTGTGGGCTCCCGCTTAAAGCCACAATGGCGCCGTTCAGACAGTAGTTTTAAACCTGGTTAGTGAAGGGATTCGTGAAACGGTTAACTAAACAGCCTGGCTTCAATGCGGGTTATTCCCCAGCTCACACACACCCATCGAAAGTAATTTACAGATCTGGTTTATATTACGATGGGGAAATGTAGGTCCCGGGCATTATTATCCCTCGGAAGGGCTCTGCATTGAAGCTCTCTTTGTCTTCGGGTCTGTAAAATGGGCATAAGGCAACCACTGAGGAGGAAGCGATCTGACGCGGCAAAGGCAATTCCACAGTTGGAAAATGAAGCCGGAACTGAGGGTGCCACCCTGCACATCACACGTGCCCAAAGGCTCTGCCCCCCCCCCCAATGTTTGGTGGCCACGCTGCGGGACTGAAACTTGTTGGGTTCAAGCTATGTTTATGTTACTGCCAGGGGTGCCTAGTAATAATAATAATAATAATAATTTATTAAACTTGTATATCACCCAGTTCTCAACGCCTCCAGTTGGCTCATGACAATCAATCAAAGAAATTACAATCCAATCAATAAAACAGAAAGGATGAAGATAAACGGCGGCAAGCGTGACGAAGCGAGGGACCCCTCGCTTTCCCCAAAAGCCGGGATGAAGATCTTCAACAGCAGAGTGGGGGACAATCGGACCTGAGGGGGGGACCTCAGAGGGCAGGTAAACGACTGAGAAGGCGCACGTCCGTCCAGGGTCCCAAGTGGTGACACTGTTTAGTTTACATCAAGTGAGGTACTACTACCACTCTATAAAGCCTTAGTAAGACCCCACATAGAGTACTGCATCCAGTTTTGGTCACCACACTATAAAAAAGATGTTGAGACTCTAGAAAAAGTGCAGAGCAGAGCAACCAGGATGATTAGGGGACTGGAAACTATAACATACAAAGAGCGGTTGCAAGAACTGGGCATGGCCAGTCTAGCGAAGAGTAGGACCAGGGGAGACATGATATCAAATAGACCAACGCAGGAGACAGGGAAAGATTGGCGAAGCTACCATCATCTTATGTGGGTTGTGGGTGCTTCATCACTGGAAGCTTTCAAGAGGAGACTGGACTGCCATCTGTCAGAAATGATGTAGGGTCTGCTTGGGCGGGGGTTGGACTAGATGACCTACAAGGTCCCTTCCAACTCTGTTAATCTGCATATAATTGAAGGAACCCCAATCATGCCAATCCTGCAGGAGTCAATCAGCCTGGCAGATGTTCTGGGAGATAGAATAGAATGGAATAACAGAGTTGGAAGGGACCTTGGAGGTCTTCTAGTCCAACCCCCTGCTTAGGCAGGAAACCCTATACCATTTCAGATGGGGGGGGGTGTTCTCAAGTGACCAAGCTCTGCACCATGTAGGGTTTTAGAGGTAACAACCAGCACCTTGAATCGGACCCAGAAACAAACCAGCAACCAGGACGACTTGCCAAGCAGACTCGTACAGACTGGGGCATGCCCATCGCTGCCCACATCATGACATTCTGGACCAGTTGAAGCTTCCAGGCAATCTTCAAGGGGAGCCCCATATACAGGTAATCCTCGACTTACGACCTTGAGCCCAGCACTTCTGTTGCTAAGCGAGACATTTGTTAAGTGAGCTTTGCCCCCATTTTACGACCTTCCTTGCCACACTGCTGTTGTTAAGTCACTCGGTCATTAAGTGAATCTGGCTTCCCCATTGACTTCGCTCGTCAGAAGGTCGCAAAAGGGGATCACGTGACCCCGGGACACTGTGACAGTCACAAATATGAGTCAGTTGCCAAGAGTTTGAATTTTGATCATGTGAACATGAGGATGCTGCAACAGTCACAAGTGTGAAAAATGATCGTCAGTCACTTTTTCCAGTGCTGTTGTAACTTTGAACGGTCACTAAACGAATGGGTGTAAGTCGAGGACTACTTCTAATCAGATATCCTGAGAATGCACAGAGCGTCTATATACCCTTCAGCCAAGCTTTCATAAGGAAAGGTGTTGTGGCCTGTCGGCTGCCGGTCCCTCCAGCAGCCGAATCAGAGGAGGAGGAGGAGGCGTGGGAGTCAGGGTCAGCAACAGGGCAACCTGAGAGCTCCGAGGGGGAAGAGGGAATGGAGCTGGCAGAGAGAGAGACAGAGGCGGAACCTGGGCCGTCCATTAGCCCTCAGATGGAGAGTCAACAGCCCCCAGGTCTGAAGGTGGCTGATGAGGAAGAGGAGGAACAGCTGGGTCCAGTGCCTGACACGCAGATGGCAGAGGAGAGGAGAGCAGTGGAAATCTATGGGACGGAAGAGCCACCGCTGCTAGCGAAGCCCCACCCTAGCTGTGGGGATAAAAGGCAGGGGGCGGAGATGAATACATGTGGCAGACAACTGTTCATCTTCTGGCTGCAGGGGCTTGTCTGCGGTGAGAGAAACTTTTTGCCGGGGCTGCCGGCGCTCCTAATAAAGGAATCTTTTGAGTTCACTTCAGAGGGTTTGTCGTGTTTGGGGAGCTGGGTCAGATCAAAAGGGCTTCCAGGGAGGATCCGAGCAAATTGAGCTTCACGCAAGATGCTGCCTGCTATAAAGTGGCCTGATTGGCTTGGTCGGTTGTGTGAATCCAACTATTGTGATTTGTTCGCTAAAGCAGCGGCTCCCAACCTTTTGGGCACCAGGGACTGGTTCCGTGGAGAGAGGTTTTTCCGTGGACCGGAGGGGACATGGTTTCACGTGCTGCATCCCACGGATGGGCCTTGGCTTGTTTGCCCAGCCCGGTTTCTGGCATGCCACGGACTGGGGGTTGGAGACCCCTGCACTAAAGGTAAAGCAGTTGGGATTTAGTGCAGTGAGTAAGCCATGCTAGGAGACAGGATGTGAGCCATGTAGGGAATTAAATTGAGGGGTCCAGGGGTTTGGCTGGGGACGGGAGGTGGAAATGCACAAAAGGAACTCTCCAACCCAGATCAGAGCCAAGATGCCACAAGGCAGGGGAGGGGATTCACACCACGCTTTCAACCCAGCTAGCTAAAAGACACACCTCCCGTCTTCACCGAACACGCTTCGCCCCACGGTATGAATGACTGGCTGCTTGAACAGGAAAGCTGGTATCACAGGATGAGGCTAAAATTAGATCTGTTTAATCCCACCTTGATTACTTT
Organism: Thermophis baileyi; assembly: GCA_003457575.1. NCBI lineage: Eukaryota > Metazoa > Chordata > Lepidosauria > Squamata > Dipsadidae > Thermophis > Thermophis baileyi. The sequence goes on from QLTV01002253.1 coordinate 495,576, forward strand.
TATAAATAACCCAAGGTGGCAAACTAATGCGTCTTCCTGCTCCGATTCTCCCACGACAACCGCCCCACGAGGTGGCTGAGCGGGAGAGCCCAGGAGACAAGGCAAAAATCGGGGAACCATTTCATTCCCAGGCAAAAGTTTTCGTGTCTGGGTTAGTGGGAAAAGGAGCCCCCAGATTCTTCCTGGTTTTTCGTCACTGTACACCTAACCTCTTCCTACCAATACAGGTAAGCTTGCAACAGTTCATTTAGTGACCGTTCAAAGTTACGACGGCACTGGAAAAAAGGGACTTAGGACTGTATTTCACACCTTAGGACATTTACAGCATCATCCCCGCAGTCACGTGATTTACCTTCGGATGACTGACAACCGACTCACATTTATGACGGTTGGAGTGTCCCGGAGTCATGTGATTCCCCCCCTTTTGCAACCTCCTGACCGGCAAAGTCAATGGGAAAAGGCAGATTCACTTAACAACCGTGTGACTAACTTAAGAACTGCAGTGATTCACTTAACAAACAAGACAAGAAAAGTTGTACAATGGAGCAAACTCACTGAACAAATTTCTCACTGAACAACATGCATTTTGGGCTCAATTGTGGTCGTAAGTTGAGGACTGTAAGACCAAAAGATACCACACCCCAATTTGGTCCACAGCAGGTTAAAAAAATCGGTTCCACCTCCCCTTCGAAGCAATTTGGCGCAGGGAAGAGGAAGGAAGATTGAATTTGAGTCCTCGGGTGCTTCTCTTTCCCATGCAAGATTCAATCCCAAGAGAGGCCCAGTTCCTCTGAGCATGCACAGAGTTCTTTCCTATTGCAAACGACGTAAGGAAGGACATGTGGTGACTTCCCAAACCGGATTCCTAGGATGGAGGGGGCAAGGAGCTCAGATTCTTGGGATTACAGATAGTCTTCAATTTACAACCATTCGTTTAGTGACCGTTCAAAGTTACAAAGGCACTGAAAAAAGGGACTTATGACCAATTTTCACACATTTATGACTGTTGCAGCATCCCCACAGTCATATGAATAAAATTCGGAGGCTTGGCAACTGGCATGTACTTATGACGGTCGCAGTGTCCCGTGGTCAGGTGATCCCCTTTTGCGACCTTCTGACAAGCAAAGACAACGAGGAAGCCGGATTCACTTAACAACCGTGTTGCTAACTTATCAACTGCAGGGATTCACTTAACAACTGTGGCAAGAAAGGTGGTAAAATGGGGCAAAACCCCCTTAACAAATGTCTCCCTGAACAACAGAACTTTTGGGCTGAGTTGTGGTCGTAAGTCGAGGACTACCTGTATCTTGAGTTTCTGGTTCAGTATCTCATGCGAACCCAGACAGCAGCTTCATTGTCAAGGTGGCCGAGACGCAGCCACCATCTGACAAAAGAGGACGTTCAAACTCTGGACCTGCAAAGGGGCAACTCGGTTCCCTGTGTACCCAACGGGTCTCAATTCCTCTGGGCTAAATGAAGACATCCCCCCCGCCCCCCCACCCACCCCTTTTGGGTTCCAGATTTGACTCTTGCACGAGGCCCACCTAAACAATGAAAGCAAAGTAGAGAGGCAAAGAGAAGGCATGGGCTCTGAATCCCACTGGCACAACCTTCAGCCTCGGTTTCCCTTCCGGGAAATGGGACTCACCTGCCTGAGAGTGAGAACAATTTACCTGCTTCTCTCCAGGAAGTGTGGCTCCTCCATCCCTGCAGGCTTTCAGGAAGACACTGGACAGCCCTTGATCCTGAATGGTATAGGGCAGTGTTGGCGAACCTTTTGGGCACCGAGTGCCGAAACGGGAGCGCGCGAGCGCGAGCTGGAAACCAGAAGAGGAGCGCATGCACATACCGGGCGGCTGCTCTTCCGGTTTCTGGCACGCGCATGCGCACCGGCCACCTGGTCTTCCGGTTTCTGGCACGCATGCGTGCGCAAAGACCAGCTGGCCGGTGCGCATGCATTGCAGGAGACCGGAAGAGCAGCCGCCCAGGGCGCATGCGTGTGCCGGGAAGATGATCTTCCGGTTTCTGGCACGCGCATGCGCACCGGCCACCTGGCCTTCCGGTTTCTGGCATGCATGTGCGCGCGAAGACCAGCTGGCCGGTGCGCATGCGCATGCCAGAGATCATCTTCCCGGCACGCGCATGCGCCCCGGGCGGCTGCTCTTCCGGTTTCCGGAGCTCCTGCACGCGTGAAGACCAGCTGGCTGGCGCGCCGGAACCTGGAAGAGCAACGGGCGACGGCTCGCGTGCCCGGAGAGGTGGCTCTGTGTGCCACTTCCGGCACGCGTGCCATAGGTTCGCCATCACGGATATAGGGTCTTCTGCTTAGGGGGTTGGACTAGAAGACCTCCAAGATTCCTTCCGTTCTCCTGTTCTGTTATTGTAGTCCCGTGATGGTGAACCTATGGCACACGTGCCGGAAGTGGCACGCAGAGCGCAAAGACCAGCTGGCCGGTGCGCATGCATTGCAGGAGACCGGAAGAGCAGCCGCCCAGGGCGCATGCGTGTGCCGGGAAGATGATCTTCCGGTTTCTGGCACGCGCATGCGCACCGGCCATCCTCTCCAGGCACGCGAGCCATCGCCTGTTGCTCTTCCAGGTTCCGGCGCGCCAGCCAGCTGGTCTTCACACGCGTGGGAATGCCGGAAACCGGAAGAGCAGCCGCCCAGGGTGCATGCGCGTGCCGGGAAGATGATCTTCTGGTTTCCGGCGTGCGCATGCGCACCGGCCACCTGGTCTTCGTGCACGCATGTGCGCCAGAAACCGGAAGACCAGGTGGCCGGTGTGCATGTGCGTGCCGGAAACCGGAAGAGCAGCCTCCTGGTGCGTGCATGCGCTTCTCTTCTGGTTGCGGCTGCTCTTCTGGTTTCCAGCATGCACGCGCGCGCACTCCCGTTTCGGCACTCGGTGCCGAAAAGGTTCGCCAACACTGTTGTGGTCCAACCCTTCTGGAAGGCCGACATGCGGCATTGATTGAAAACCTGCTTCAGACTGGGGTTTAAGAGAGTAGCCTCGCAGGGCTTTGGAAGCTTAGCGACTTTAAGATGTGTGTGGACTTCAACTCCCAGAATTCCCCAGCCAGATAATTCTGGGAGTTGAAGTCCACTCATCTTAAAGTGGCTGAGGTTCAAAAACCCTGGTGTAGCCAAACCAGGCAGGGCTAAAATTTTGACTGATGAGCTTGGGAGAAAGTTATCATCATCCACCCTGTAGGAATTATACTCGAAGGTCAGGTTTTAATATCGCCTGCGATATTAATAGTAATGCGATACATTACTTCTCCCCCTCCCCATCCTGCCCAAGCCCTCTCCTTCCTTGCTGCCTTTCAATGCCACCCCCCCCCAATTTCTCATGCCCAAGCAGGCAGAGGCCTTAATAACAGCCTCCCGACACATTAATTTGCGTCTTTGAAACGTCGTGTCATTTCTCCTTTAATTTTAGCACCAGGGGTTGCAAATCGACGGCCCTCTGCCGCCTGCCTCACACCCACGGCTCCTCCACACGCGTGTGCACGCACCCCTCCTGCTTGTGCAAAGAGGGCTGCGCAAAGGCCCGTCTGGCCCCCCCTCCCCCTGCAGCTCTTTCCCCCCCCTTCAGAGGGCTGCTGCTCCTGCATGCAAGATTATGCTGTGCCCCCCCCAATGAAAATCATTCTCAAAATGAACCCATACCCCTAAAAGGGGGGGGATTTTTCTACCACGTGCAAAGGGCAGCCCAGTCAGGAATGTCTTTTAATCTTCCGGTGGGCTGGAACAGGGTTCCCATCTCTCCTAGTCCTACAGTCCGCTAGTTGGGGATGATGGGAGCTATAATCCCTTCTTAATCAGCCAAGTGGTCTTGGGAAGCAAGGGCAGAGTGGTTGGGGCTATGTCACAGAGGCAGATGGGCTTTGGAGTGTCCGCAGGAAGAGGTCAAAAGAAGTCAAGATGGAGGCTTTGGTCATGTGACAAAAAAACCCCCTCCCTTTCAGGTAAATCTTGACTTTTTTCTAACCCCCTCGTGGTTAGAAAATTATCTACATGATCTACATTATGTCCATTTTTGTCAAGGGAAATAATGTCAAAGAAACAGCGGCGGATAACATTCATCACGGTGAGTTATCCTGCATGGAATTGTCCCATGGCAAATTGGCCACGGCGATTTGGCCACGGCAAGATGGCCACGGCGATTTGGCCACGGCAAGATGGCCACGGCGATTTGGCCACAGCAAGATGGCCACGGCGAGGTGTCCCATACCACTTGTGGCTGCCTTCCAATATGATTCACCCATCTTTTTTAAAAAAAGCTTCGTGGACCTTTTCTATCTTCAAAAGGGGGGGGGAGGCAAATTGTGCTTCTGATCTCCACGAAACCTTGGTCGGAGGCAACTCAAAGGGTCCAGAGTCTGCATCTCAGCCCCTCCCATCAATATGGCCTGGAAATAGCCCCCCCCCTCTCCCCAAGGACTTCAAAGAGGGGAAGATGAGTTTTGCAAAGAACTTGGACTCTTAGTGGACAACCAGTTAAATATGAGCCAGCGGTGTGCGGCGGCAGCCAAAAAAGCCAGTGCAATCCTAAGCTGCATTAACAGAGGGATACAATCAAGATCAAGGGAGGTACTAATACCACTCTGTAAAGCCTTAGTAAGACCACACCTAGAGTACCGCATCTAGTTTTGGTCACCACACTATAAAAAAGACGTTGAGACTCTGGAAAGAGCAACCAAGAGAATTAGGGGACTGGAGGCTAAAACATATGAAGAACGGTTACAGGAACTGGGCACGGCTAGTCTAGTGAAGAGAAGGACTAGGGGAGACAAGATAGCAGTCTTCCAATATTTGAGGGCCTGCCACAGAGAGGGGGTGGTCAAGCTATTTAAGGAATAATGGATGGAAACTGACCAAGGAGAGATTCAACCTGGAAATAAGGAGAAATTTTCTGACAGTGAGAGCAACCAACCGATGGAACAGAAGTTGCCTTCGGAAGTTGTGGGAGCTTCATCACTGGAGGCTTTCAAGAAGAGACTGGACAGCCATTTGTCGGAAATGGTGTCAGGTCTCCTGCTTGGGTGGGGGGCTGGACTAGATGACCTCCAAGGTCCCTTCCAACTCTGTTAATCTAATCTAATCAAACCCTCTACGGAGATGACACCTTCTTTGGCCTCCGGTGACGTTCTGGAGGGCCTGGCTGGGAATTGCCTGGCTGGCCGGATTCACAAGAAAGGCTTTCCCAGATGTGTGAAAACCACGGCAGCTGCAGCAGCAGCGGCTGTGTCGCCTCCGTCCACAGACAGCTGGCTCGTCTCAATGCAGGCTTTTGCTTTTCTGGGGTTTTGCCTGCGGTGGGACTCCAGCTGTTGGGCCGAGTCCAGCGTTCCAGCATTCTGCAAACCCAGATAAATCACCAGCGGTGATCGTTGCCAAGGTTTGGGTTGCTTCTCATGTTTTCCTCGGCGGGGTTTTGTCGTTTTAAAACTGACTGTATACGTCTTTGATTGGGGAGAGCCCAGAGTTGGCGGACAGATGGGCGGCTTTATAAATGCTATCAACAAACAAACAAACAAATGAACAAACAAAAGGTTCTATTGAAGAGGTGGGCCAAGGCGGGAGGGAGAACGGGCTGCCCATCAGCCATGGCTGAAGAAATGTCTGGATGTCCCCTCTGCAAGTGAGAGGCTGAAGGTTGCCTGCTGGCTCAAACTGTTGTGGGGCAACGGCTCTGTGTACACAAACACACACACACACACACACACACACTCCAGATTTACAAGAACGGCTTGCCACCAGAGGTTCTGGGTGCTCCATCACTTGGCTGGAGGTTTACAAGAAGAGATTGGACAGCCATTTGTCTGGGATGGTATAGGGCTTCCTGCTTGAGCAGGGGGTCAGACTAGAAGACCTCTGAGGTCCTTCCTATTCTGTTATTCAAAGCACCTGAAGCCAGAACAAGGAACAACGGATGGAAACTAATCAAGGAGAGAACCAACCTAGAAGTAAGGAAAGATTTCCTGACAGTTGGAACAATTAAATCAGTGGAACAGCTTGCTTTCAGAAGTTGTGGGGGCTCCATCACCGGAGGCTTTTAAGAAGAGAATGGACAACCACCTGTCTGGAATGGTATAAGGACTGTGATGGCGAACCTATGGCACGCGTGCCGGAAGTGGCACGCAGAGCTACCTCTCCGGGCACGCGAGCCGTCGCCCGTTGCTCTTCTGGGTTCCGGCGCGCCAGCCAGCTGGTTTTCACGCGTGCGAGAGTGCTGGAAACTGGAAGAGCAGCCGCCCGGCGCGCATGCGCGTGCCGGGAAGATGATCTTCCGGTTTCCGGCATGCGCCGCACGCTCCCATTTCGGCACTTGGTGCCGAAAAGGTTCGCCAACACTGGTATAGGATCTCCTGCTTGAGAAGGGGGGGGTTGGACTAGAAGATCTCCAAGGTCCCTTCCAATCTCAGTTATTCTGTTCTCCTGTTATGGCACATCGGAATAATAACTCGAGCGGCCAATTCAGTATTCTGTCCAAACTGCCCCTAGGATTGATATTCTTGGCCAGAAAGTCCATGTCCACGAGCCAAAGCCGCATTCCCACCCACCCTTTGGCCCCCCCCCGGCCCATTCTCTTGTGTGGCCGCCCTCTTGAATGCTAGTAGTAAACTGGGAGGCAGAACCGCTCAGAGAAAGGGGAGAGATAGCGGCGCATGGCTGCACACACACTGCCTTGTGCAGAGGGAACAGAGGCCTGCAATGTGACACACCACAGAGAAAGGACTGAGCACACACACACACACACACACACACACACACACACACCAGCCAACCTCTGGCTGCCTAGACACCCCTCTGTGCCCACCCGGCTGCCCCCCGGGGCACCTCCCTTCTGCTCCGGCCACAGTTAATGGGCTGTGTAACTGCGAATCAGGCGCATGGGGAACTACGCCGTGGCACACTTCAGATGCTCTCTTCCTCCGGAGGGGCAGGAAGTCCTCTTCTGCTGCCTCCCTAATCAGCAGGCCATTAACAGAGTGACTAATGGGAGGTTCTCTGCCGCTGGAAGATACTCGGGGGGGGGGGAGAATAGATTCAACACGGGCCCCCAGGCGCTGTGGCATCCACTCACTGACTTTCACCAACTCTTTTCAAGCGGGCGACTCCGGCCCTCTAACCTACTTCAGAAGTGGTCAACCAACACCGGTGAGGATAGAGTGCCACAAGGAGAGCCAGCTTGCCACGAGTGTCAGGAAAGAGTGTCTGATTTGCAGATGGAGGGGGGACACCCTCTGTTTTTATTTCAGTTCTAAGGGCCCCAAACACCAAGGTTGTGTTGCATTTACCCTGCCTTTATTATTTTTCTAAATAACTCAAGGTGGAGAACATACCTAATACTCCTTAGGACAGAACATAATTTAAAAAGGTTGGAAGGGACCTTGGAGGTCTTCTAGTCCAACCCTCTGCTCAAGCAGGAGACCCTATCGCATTCCGGACAAATGACTGTCCAGTTCTATTCTATTCTATTCTATTCTATTCTATTCTATTCTATTCTATTCTATTCTATTCTATTCTATTCTATTCTATTCTATTCT
>QLTV01002253.1:503409-517838 GCA_003457575.1 Thermophis baileyi
TGGCTGCTCCTTTGGCTAGGTCCTCTCACAGACCTTTAGAGTGATCTGCTGTGAGTCGGGGTAGACCTTGTCTGAAAATGGAGCTGGCTGTGGACCACTGGCCTTCCTTCAGCCCCCTCCGGCCATTCCTTTTTGGGGCCTCTTTGCAGGTCCCTGGAGGAAGAACAGAGCATATAATTGAAAATGGTTGGAAGGGACCTTGGAGGTCCTCTAGTCCCACCCTCTCCTAAAGCATGAGACACTATCGCATTCCGGACAATTGACTATCCAGTTCTATTCTATTCTATTCTATTCTATTCTATTCTATTCTATTCTATTCTATCCTATCCTATCCTACTCTATTCTAATTCTATTCTATTCTATTCTAATTCTATTCTATTCTATCCTATCCTATCCTATTCTATCCCCCCGCCCAAGCACAAGACCCTACACCATTTCTGACAGACCAGTCTCTTCTTGAAAGCCTCCAGTGATGTAGCTCCCACAACTTCTGAAGGCAACTTCTGTCCCATTGAATATAGAATACCAGAGTTGGAAGGGACCTTGGAGGTCATCTAGTCCAACCCCCCGCCCAAGCAGGGGACCCTACACCATTTCTGACAGACGGCAGTCCAGTCTCTTCTTGAAAGCCTCCAGTGATGAAGCTCCCACAACTTCCGAAGGCAACTTCTGTTCCATGGGTTGATTGTTCTCACTGTCAGGAAATCTCTCCTTGATCAGTTTCCATCCATTATTCCTTGTTTGACCTTCGGGTGCCTTGGAGAATAGCTTGACTCCCCCCCCTCTTCTCTGTAACAGCCCCTCAAGTACCGGAAGACTGCTATCCTATCACCCCTAGTCCTTCTTTCCATTAAACTAGACATACCCAATTCCTGCAACCGTTCTCCGTATGTTTTAGCCTCCAGCCCCCTAATCGTCTTTGTTGCTCTTCTCTGCAACTGCTCCTTCCTCCTCCTCTTTTCCACGTAACAACAATCTTGTGAGGTGGGTTGGACTGAGAAAGCATGATTGAGCCTAAGGCACCCAGCCACCTTCATGCCTAAGGCGGGACTACAACTCACCGTCTCCTGGTGATTGGCCCAGAGTCACCCAGCTTAAGAGTTCCCAATTCTTTGATTCTGGGTGATCATATGGAAACAGCCGTGTCACCTTCCTGTCAACAAAACCAAAGTGGCTTGTCATGCCCTTCTTCTGGGACCCCATCCCCGGGAACTCCTGGTGGTCTCCCATTCAAATATTAGCCAGGCCTGACCCTTAGCATCTCAGCCTGGAAATTCATCAGCCGGGTGCTGCCACCTGCTGAAATATGATGGTGACAAACACCATCATATTTCTCATCGTATCTCAGTTTAGAGGCTGCCACCAAGAAGAGGGGGGTCAACTTATTTTCCAAAGCACCTGAGGGCAGGACAAGAAGCAACGGATGGAAACTAATCCAGGAGAGAAGCAACCTGGAATTAAGGAGAAACTTCCTGACAGTCAGAACAATAAACCAGTGGAACAGCTTGCCACCAGAAGTTGTGGGTGCTTCAACACTGGAGGTTTTCAAGAAGAGATTGGACAGTCACTTGTCTGAAAAAGTACAGGGTCCACTCTGCTTGAATAGGGGGTTGGGCTAGAAGACCTCCAAGGTCCCTTCCAGCTCTATTCTGATTCTGACTCAGTTAAAATTGTTAGCATCTCAATATTTGCGCTCTGCTTTTTTGCAACAGCTTCCTTCCTTTAGCCTAACTGCATATAGCCAGAGGCATTTCATTTCCAAAGGCCTCCGAATTAAACGAGGTCTCCTGAAGCTTTGGTTGGGTCTCTCTGGGGAGCCGCTTCCAAAACATCACCAAATGGCACCTACGAGGAAACATCATATTTAATACATAAAGAGCTCAAGGCCATCAAATCAAATCAGCTTCAGGTTGTTGTTTTTTTGCCTCCGCCCCGCTCTGGGTTTCTGGAGTGCTGTCCCACTGCCATTCTAAGCTTTGGCCAGCAAGAGGAGATTCTTGTGCCTTCACGGATGTGTTTGAATTTATTTAGAAATCTGATTTATAAGCTCTTCCCTTCCCGACTCTAGCAGGTTCTGGGTGGCGAATAAGAAGACAGACTGTATAAAAAATAATAATCAAAAAGAGCACAAGGGACAATCTTTGGTGGAGACAAGCATTGAACAGCCTTACACTCCCACCTTCCCAAAAGAGACCTCCACTCACGATTGTGGGGAAGAGCCGGGTCTTTGAGGCTTGCCTGGAAGAGGGGCTCTTCAGATCTCTGGGGGAAGCTGTTCCAGAGAAGGCTTCCTTCTGGGATCCTACTACATTCTTTTTTCTTTTTACAACCCTTTAATCCCTTGTTTCGGGGTGGAGTTGGGGCAACTGAGCGGAGCTGAGCGTTTACTGGCCAGATGCCCTTCCCGACGCCTATGTGGAGTTCACAGCAAATATTTTCTCTTTCTGCCCTGATAGAGAAACATCTGCCACCACCTAGGTTTGAACTCTCAACCTTCTGAGTGGGAGGTGAGCATCTTCACCTCTGGGCCACCATGTTGCTCAACATGGCTTATCCCATCACGTAACATGGCTTAATGGAAGGGCCCGGAGCAGGTCAATCAAGCAAAGCATCCATGGTTTCAAGCCCCTCACCCCCACCCACCCCCAAATAACAAGGCACCGTCCTATTGAGCCCTCGACGTATGCTGAAGGACCGAGCCCCCTTGAGGGCAAGAAATGTGGAAGGAAAGACAAGTGATGGGGGCCCTGCTGGAAGACCTGAAGGTCCAGATTAAAGGAAGAACGTTCTGGAGAAGATCCATCCATGCGGTCAACAAGAAGCCAACCCCAACTTGGTGGCCCTGAATCAACCGGTTGAACAATCGGGCACCAGAAAGTCCGGGTTGGAGATGTCAGTATTTCTATTTGCGAGTCAGAAACCATCTCACAACCTTGCTAGAAAGTTATCCGGGAGAAGTCAGCCAAGCACCTTCGGGCTGGAAAGGAAGAATTCCTGCATGAAGGCCATAATTCTTCTCCCTCCTTGTTAAGTCTCCAGGAGCCTTGCCTATTTATGTCTTCTTCCTCTCTGATTTACAGTCCAACAGACTCTTCAAGATCGGCGGACAGCCGAGAGCACCCAGAGGACGACGGCAGAGCCGGAAAAGACATGTGTGAATCAGAGAGAAGATGACAAGCTCAGGATCCCGCTCCGAGGTAGGGGGGCAGGTGAGGCTGATCTAAGCTGCCAAGATTGTTTTGTTGCCTAATGCAAGGAGGGCCGTGTCCTGAGGCGAAGGGACGCAACCGCCTCGGGCAGCACGCCAAGCCTTTCGATCCAGCCCCGGCAGCTATCCAGGATGACCAGATCTGTGAACCTGGCCCAGGAGGAGGTGTTTCATTTGCAGAATTGAAGGGAAGATCATCTGGGACAGAGCATCCAAGAAGCACCTTGGATGAGAAGCGAAACATCTTCAAAGAGAAAGCGGGAAAGTCCAGTTGCCTCTTGGGAAAAATGCACCTTTGGGACAACCACGACCTGGAGGACCGAGAATCTCCGGAGACTTTTAGCCATGTCCTTTGGGATGAACACCTTCAGATTAAGATGAACAGATTAACAGAGTTGGAAGGGGCCTTGTAGGTCATCTAGTCCAACCCCTCGCCCAAGCAGGAGACCCTACACCATTTCTGACAGATGGCAGTCCAGTCTCTTCTTGAAAGCCTCCAGTGATGAAGCTCCCACAACTTCTGGAGGCAAGCTGTTCAACTGAATATAGAATACCAGAGTTGAAAGGGACCTTGTAGGTCAACTAGTCCAACCCCCTGTCCAAGCAGGAGATCCTACACCATTTCTGACAAATGGCAGTCCAGTCTCTTCTTGAAAGCCTCCAGTGATGAAGCTCCCACAACTTCCGAAGGCAACTTCTGTTCCATGAGTTGATTGTTCTCGCAGTCAGGAAATTCCTCCTTATTTCTAGGTTGAAGCTTTCCTTGGTCAGTTTCCATCCATTATTCCTTGTCTGGCCTTCGGGTGCTTTGGACCTTCGAATGGTGCGGGAGTAGGAACGGATTTCCAGAAAAAAATGCAGACTACAGGAACCATTTGCGCTTCAGTTTGAGATGCAGAGAACACAGACGCATCCCCAACAGCTTTCGTCTGTGTTCAACAGGGAAGGGACACAAGGGCAAAAACCATCCTGCAGAAAGCACAGCTCCAACTTCTCAATGAAAGAATAAGACTCCAGAACTGAAGAAGTTCCTTGGATGAGAAGCGAAACGTCTTCGAAGAGAAACCAGAAAGTCCAGTTGCCTCTCGAAAAAAAAAGCACCTTTGGAGCAACCCTGGTTAGCAATAGCAATAGCAATAGCACTTAGACTTATATCCCGCTTCACAGTGCTTTACAGCCCTCTCTAAGCGGTTCACAGAGTCAGCCTCTTGCCCCCAACAATCTGGGTCCTCATTTTACCCACCTCGGAAGGACGGAAGGCTGAGTCAACCTTGAGCCGGTGAGATTTGAACGGCCGAACTGCAGCTAGCAGCCAGCTTGAAGTAGCCTGCAGTGCTGCACTCTAACCACTGCGCCACCTCGGCTCCTGGTTAGGTTTCCCAGAGCTGCATTCACATAACACATTTAACCTGGCGATCAAAGCAACCCACGTTTTCGGTTTACACATCACTGCAAGCCTGAATACAAGGGCCATCTAGATTAATTTTATGTTTATTATTATCCTCAACCTACGACCACAATGGAGCCCCAAAATTCTGCTGCTAAACGAGACAGTTCTTAAGAGAACTTTGTCCCATTTTATCATCTTTCTTGTCACCGTTATTAAGAGAATTAGCGCAGTTGTTCCGTTAGTGACATGGTTGTTAAATGAATCTGGGTTGCCCATTGGCTTTGCAGGTCAGAAGGTCGCAAAAGATCATCAGTCACTCTTTCTCAGTGCCGTTGTAATTTCGAACGGTCACTAAACGAACTGTTGTTAAGTTGAGGACTACCTGCGTAATGTAATTATCATAAATACGAATCCGTTCCCAAACGTCTGGATTTTGGTCACGTGACTGTGGGACTCTGCTACAACAGTCATAAGGGTGGAAACGGTCATAAGTGACTTTATTCAGTGCTTGTTGCAACTTTGAACGGTCACTAAATGAACTGTTGAGGACTACCTGTAGTCCGAGTACAAGAGAACAAACTTCTTTCAACTTCTCAGTATTTCATCCGTTCAAAACACTCCCGTCAGAATCGAGATATATAAAAGCCAAATACCACTCACGCATCATCACGAAATCTCCAGAACCAGTAAAGCCTACAAACTTGAAACTTGGCACATATGTTCCACTTGGCTTCTGGGTGCTTGCTAAGAAAGGATTTTTCGAAATGACCATCAGATCATTAGTATTTCTTATATTATTATTAACATGCTCTGATGCTGAGGAGTTAGACGTTCTACTCCCCCTCCCTACCTGAAAAGAACTCTGTTCCAACTGCCAGTGGGCGTGGCCAGCGCGTGACTCATCCAGCCTGCGGGCTGGGAGTTTAGACATTCTACTCTAGACATGCTAAGGAGTTCAGTCTCGTAGCGAAGCACGGGTATCCAGCTACTAGTACAGAATATTTAAAACCCTCCAAAGTACCTTCCACTATTTTGTTCCAAGCTCTGACATATAATGAAACGACTGGCTATACAGCCAGTCACTTAAAGACTCCCCGTTAGGACTCCAACTAGCAGAATTCCATTCGGTGCCATCATACACCAGCACAGGTAGTCCTTGAGTTACAACAGTTCATTTAGGGACCGTTCAATGTTACAACGGCACTGGGAAAAAAGAAGAGACTTTACGGCCGTTTTTCACAGTTACGACCTGTGAAACATCCCCGTGATCCTGGGATCAAAATTCAGACGCTTGGCAACTGGTTCGTACTTATGACCGTTGCAGTCTCCCGGTGGGGGGGGTCCCGTGATCCCCTTTTGCGACCTTCTGAAGAGCAAAGTCAATGGGGAAGCCGGATTCACTTAACGACCGGGTTGCTAACTTTATCAACTGCAGTGATTCAATTGACATCCGTGGCAAGGAAGGTCGTAACACGGGGACCAACACTCACTCAAGAAAGGTCTCGCTTAACCACAGGCATTTTGGGCTCCATTGTGGTCATAAGTCGAGGACTACCTGTAATCTGCACTCCGGCAGGTTTAAGGGACCCTCGCGATCTCTCTAACACAATGTACTCAGCAATAATATTCCCCACAGCCCTCCGTCAGCGACTTGTGCCCTCTCCAAAAGGAAACTGCCGAAGGGAAAGGTCAACCCAGCCTCCTCTTTTAATAGATGGCAATCGTGGGGGTATCTGAGGGGGGGAGGTGGCCCTCGTGCCCCTTCTTTCCAGCATGCTTCAGGGCCTTGGTATAATAGGGCTCATTAAAGACTTCCCGGTCTTCACTGCCAGCCCCTGGTCTCATTAAAATGGATTGGGCTGTCAGCCCCAATATGCAAGTGGCTTCATCAGTAGTGGAGGAGCTGGGGAGGGGGGGGACGACAAACAAAGGGGGGCTGTGGAGGAGAAGCAGAAAGAGGATTTGGGTTTCTCTGATGCAAGACTCTCCCTTGGGGGGGGGGAGGGAGGCGGGTGCTGCAACAGGGGAAGTGTGCAGGCCTCCACAGAAAGAAAGCAATAATAGAGCTGGAAGGGACTTTGGAGGTCGTCCAGTCCAACCCGCTTCTCAGGCAGGAAAACCTAACATTTCAGACAGGTGGCTGTCCATTCTTTTCTTAAAAGCCTCCAGTGTTGGAGCACCCACAACTTCTGGAGGCAAGCCGTTCCACTGGTTAATTGTTCTCACTATTAGGAAATTTCTCCTTAGTTCTAGGTTGCTTCTCTCTTTGATTAATTTCCATCCGTTGCTTCTTCTCCTGCCTTCTGGTGCTTTGGAAATAAGTTGACCCCCTCTTCTTTGTGGCAGCCCCTCAAATACTGGAAGATTGCTACCATGTCCCCCCTAGTCCTTCTTTTCATCAGACTAGACATACTCAATTCCTGCAACCATTCTTCATGTTTTAGCTTCCAACCCCCTAATCATCTTTGTTGCTCTTCTCTGCACTCTTGCCAAAGAGTCTCAACATCTTTTTTTATATCGTGGCGACCAAAACTGGATGCAATATTCCAAGTGTGGTCTTACCAAGGCATTATACCAAGAGTTGAGGTGGCGCAGTGGTTAGAGTGCAGTACTGCAGGCTACTTCTGCTGACTGCCGGCTGCCTGCAATTTGGCAGTTCAAATCTCACCAGGCTCAAGGTTGACTCAGCCTTCCGTCCTTCCGAGGTGGGTAAAATGAGGACCCAGATTGTTGGGGGGCAAGAGGCTGACTCTGTAAACCGCTTAGAGAGGGCTGTGAAGCACTGTGAAGCGGTATATAAGTCTAAGTGCTATTGCTATTATAAAATGGTACTAACACTTCATGTGTTTTCACCCATTGTTTCTTGTCCTGCCTTCCGGTGCTTTGGAGAATAGGCTGACCCCCTCTTCTTTGTGGCAGCCCCTCAACTATCGGAACGCTGCTATCATATCAGCCCTGGTCCTTTTAGGACAATTGCAGTGTCCCAGGGTTACGTGATCCCCTTTAGCGACCTTTTGACAAGGAAAGTCAACGAGAAAGCCAGATTCACTTAACAACCAAGTTACTAACTTATCCACTGTGGTGATTCACCTAACAACTGTATCAAGAAAATGGTCATAAAATGGGGTAAAACAAATGTCTCACTTAACAACAGAAAGTTTGGGCTCAATTGTTAATTAACTCAATCTGCTACAATGTCAATGGCTACTTCAGCTTCAACCGCAACAATACACGAGCGCACAATAGATACAAACTTAAGGTAAACCGCTCCAAACTCGATTGCAGAAAATACGACTTCAGCAACAGAGTGGTTAATGCCTGGAACGCACTACCTGACTCTGTAGTTTCTTCCCCAAACCCCCAAAACTTTAACCTTAGACTGTCTACTGTCGACCTCACCCCATTCCTAAGAGGTTTGTAAGGGGCGTGCATAAGGGCACCAGCGTGCCTACCGTCCCTGTCCTAACGTCCCCATGTATTCGTAATTGTGGTAGTAAGTCAAGGACTACCCTGTTTCCCCCAAAATAAGACATCCCCTGATAATAAGCCCAGTCGGGCTTTTGAGTGCATGGCAATAAGGCCAAGTGCTTATTTCAGGGTTCAACAAAATATAAGACAGGGTCTTATTTTCGGGTAAGAGCTTTGGAATTTCAGCACCTCGGAGAGTTCTTTCCTACATCCTGCCGGGGAAAGGAATATTTTTGGAAACAGGATTTTTCTTGGATCCGCACAGTATTTCCCTGGGCCACCTCCTACAGCAGGGGTGTCAAACTCAAGGACCGGGGGCCTTGCTTAGATCTGGCCCGCGGGGCCAACCTGGAAACAGCGAAGGACCGACCCGCGGTGACTCTGCCAGCAAAAACGCGGCTCTCCCGAGCTCCATTTTCGCTGGCAAAGGGTTGCAGGAGGCAGTCTCCACCAAAAATGGAGCTCGGGAGCCCGTTTTCGCTGGCAGAGCACTTGGGCCACCACAAGCGCCCCCGACACGAGAGACGTTGAGTTGGCCACGCCCACCCTGGCCACGCCCACCCCAGCCCCCCGAGGTCAAACACAACCCTCCATGAAATCGAGTTTGACACCCCTGTCCTACAGAAAGGAGCATGGCTTGCTATCAAGAAAGGCTCTAGTCTAGCACATGTTTCTTATCAGGTTCAAGATGTGGGAACTTCAACTCCCAGAATTCCCCAGTCAGCAAAGCTGCCAAGGTTCGAATCATAAAATCATAGGGGACCTTGGAGGTCTTCTAGTCCAACCCCCTTGCCCAAGACAGGAGTCCTTCTATACCATTCTGGACAAAGGGTTGTGCCATCTTTTCTTGAAGACTCCCAGTGATGGAGCACCCACAATTCCGGGAGGCAAACTGTTGTGTTGATTAATTGTTCTCGCTATCAGGAAATTCCTCATTTCTAGGTTGGATCTTCCCCTGGTGAACTTCCGCCCATTGCTTTTGGTCCTGCCCTCAGGGGCTTTGAACAATAAGTAGACCCCCCTCTTCTGTGTCAAATATTGTGAGATGCTATCATGCCACCCCTAGTCCCTCTTCTCATTAGACTAGACATACCTAGTTCCCGCAACTGTTCATCATACAATTTAGCCTCCAGGCACCTGATTGTCTTGGTTGCTCTTCTCTGCACCCTTTCTAAGACCTTTAGCATCTTAAGCTATGATTTAAGCCATGATTTCCTATCATGGTGGCCAGAACTGGATGCCGTAACCCTAGCGTGGCCTCGCTAGTGCCGAATAAAGGGTTACTATTGCTCCTTGAGATCTTGAGAAGTCCAGGTCTAGCACAAGGCTACCATGTTTTTTTTTTATCTGCATGATGATGGTGATGCTATGGTGGTGCGGTGGCCTAGAGGTGTTGCTCTCGCCTCACAATCAGGAGGCTGTGAGTTCGATCCTAGGTAGAGGCAGGTATTTCTCTCTCTCTGGG
Organism: Thermophis baileyi; assembly: GCA_003457575.1. Lineage (NCBI taxonomy): Eukaryota > Metazoa > Chordata > Lepidosauria > Squamata > Dipsadidae > Thermophis > Thermophis baileyi. Next base: position 512,941 of record QLTV01002253.1, read on the forward strand.
CACGGTGAGAATATATCTGCTGAACAAAACTCCGCATTGGCAACAGGGAAGGGCACCCGGCCATTAAAACACTCTGCTAACTCCATTCAGTTGCCCGGATTCCACCCCGCAAGGGATTATGGGGTCGTTAAAAGACTATGATGATGATGATGATGATGCTAGGGCCCAAGGGTGCCACGTACCCAAAGGGCTTAGCTGTGGAAATAAATCAGTGTATTGTGCAAAACCCTAATGAGGATTCATTTATAAACCCACCCTTTCATTGTAAAATACCTCAATGGGCTGGGCTTCCCTAACATGATAGACAGACAGACAAAAATACAGGTAGTCCTCGACTTACGACCTCATTAGTGAGACCTTGGTTAAGTGAGTTTTGCCCCATTTTATGACTTTTCTTGGCACAGTTGTTAAGTGAATCACTGCAGTTGTTAAGTTAGTCCCACGGTTGTTTGGCGGTTCAAATCTCACCGGCTCAAGGTTGACTCAGCCTTCCATCCTTCCGAGGTGGGTAAAATGAGGACCCAGATTGTTGGGGGCAATATGCTGACTCTGTGAACCGCTTAGAGAGGGCTGTAAAGCACTATGAAGCGGTATATAAGTCTAAGTGCTATTGCTATTGCTATTGTTAAGTGAATCTGGCTTCCCCATTGACTTTGCTTGTCGGAAGGTCGCAAAAGGGGATCGCACGCTGCGACCGTCATAAATAGGAGTGAAATGCCAAGCCTCTGAATTTTGATCATGTGACTGTGGGGATGCTGCAAAGGTCGTTAAGTGTGCAAAATGGTCATACGTCACTTTTTTCAGTGCTGTTGTAACTCTGAACGGTGACTAAATGACACACAGCTTAACCAAGGCTAAATCTATCCAGGTTTAGCATATTTCACAAATGCAGCTGCCCAGGCTTTAATTGACATGGTTAAGCACAAACCCCATTGCTGATTTTAATGTCCCTGGCTGGAAGGATGCTTGGAATAGTTGCAATACCTGTGGGGGGCGGGATGGGGGGAAGGGGCGGGAGAAGAGTGGTCTCTTCCCAAGAATTAAAAGGTTCCACCCTTCATTTTCCATCCTCCATTTCACTTCACTGCGTAACCTTCTCAGCAGATTAAGTTGAATCATGTTTTAATTAAAAATGAAACCTCCAGGCCCCATTAAAAGATACCTGTGAATATTGGATGACAAGTACGGCCTCCATAAGTATGCAGGGAATGTTATGTCCTCCGCATAACTCAGCAGAGGGTGAGACATTTTTTATTTTCCTGAAGAAGGAAAAGTTCCCTAAAAGTGGTTTAAGGCATCAGACTAGAAAACAGGAGGCTGTGAGTTCTAGTCCCGCCTTAGCCATGAAAGCCAGTTGGGTGACTTTGGGCCAATCACCAGGAGACGGTGAGTTCTAGTCCCGCCTTAGGCATGAAAGCCAGTTGGGTGACTTTGGGCCAATCACCAGGAGATGGTGAGTTCTAGTCCCGCCTTAGCCATGAAAGGCAGCTGGGTGACTTTGAGCAGGTTCCTCCCTCTCAACCCAACTCACCTCACAGGGTTGTTGTTGTGGAGAAAATAGGAAGAGGAAAGCGTGTTGGAGATGTCACTTGCCTTCAGTTATTTGTAAAAATAATAAAGGTGGGATACAAATAAATAAATAAACAAAAATAAATTAAATAAAACATGCTGAACGTTTTAAGCCCTCCCATTCCAGGCACAGTAACCACTGCCACCACACTTTGAAGCTTTTTTCAAAAGTGATTCCTTTCAGACTAATTTTAAAAGGATGGGTCCTGGCTGGGAAAATTGCAGACAGAAGGTGCTGTAATAACAGTTGGAAGGGACCTTGGAGGTCTTCTAGTCCAACCCCCTGCTCAAGCAGGAGATCCTATACCATCTCAGACGAATGGTTGTCCAGTCTCTTCTTAAAAACTTCCAGTGTTGGAGCACCCAACTTCTGATGGCAAGTCCCACTGGTGAATTATTCTCACTGTTAGGAAGTTTCTCCTTAATTCTAGGTTGCTTCTCTCCTTGCTTAGTTTCCATCCATTGTTTCTTGTCCTGCCCTCTGGTGCTCTGGAGAATGTCTTGACTCCCTCTTCTTTGTGGCAGCCCCTCAAATATTTTAAGACTGCTATCATGTCTCCCCTAGTCCTTCTTTTCATTAAACTAGACATACCCAATTCCTGCAACTGTTCTTTGTCTGTTTTATCCTCCAGTCCAGGGGTGAAATTCAGCAGGTTCGGACAGGTTCTATAGAACCGGTGGCATCGATTATGCGCAGTTCGGAGAACTGGTAAATCGCACCACTGATGGGCCCTGCCCCTCCCCTCCCCGCCCCTCCCCCTCACTCCTTCTCTCCTCCTTCTCAGGCTCATACACACAGAGCAAACATGAGAAGGAGGCGAGGAGCAGCCAGGCTGAACGCTAGAAGACTTGGCGGAACTTTTCTGTCAGTTCTGTGGGCGTGGCTTGGTGGGGTGGTGCCGCCCCACCTTGCCGTGAGGCAGTGAGTGATGTCAAGTTGGCCATGCCCACTCAGTCACATGATCCCCACCAAGCCACGCCCACCAAGCCACGCCCACAGAACCGGTAGGGGAAAAAATTGAATGTCACCCGTGCTCCAGTCCCCTAATCATCTTTGTTGCTCTACTCTGCACTCTTTCCAGAGTCTCCACATCTTTTTTTTTTAATCTCGTGGTGATGAAAACTGGATGCCGTATTCCAAGTGTGGCCTTACCAAGGCCTTATAAAACGGTATTAATCCTTCACTTGATCTTGATTCTATCCCTCTATTAATGCAGCCTAGGATTGCATTGGGGGTTTTTTGGCTGCTGCCCCACACGGCTGGCTCATATTTAAGCGATTCCAAAATCCCTTTCGCATGTACAATTATTGAGTTACTACTATCGGAATGCACGCGGTATAGAAGTGAAAGTGATAGAGTTAGGGGTCGTAGCCCTCAGATGACTACCTAGCCTATCTTCCACTTCTCCCTTCAACGTCTGCCTGATCCAGAAGGTGGTTCAGTCAGGGTTGCCTCCCCACCCATCCGCAATCTCTCAAAACACCTCAGCCTTCCCTTGCCGGCTGTTGTTAAAGTCCACTTTACAACAGGTAGGTAATTATGACGAATGTTGTTCCTACTTTAACCTTTAGCTGTCAAGATTTTCTGGCAAACCCCCCCCCCCTCTCTAATCTCGTTGCTTTGCCGACTCGCAATTTGCACGACGCCACACCCTTGGGGTAGACCTCACCCCATTCCTAAGAGGTCTGTAAGGGGCGTGCATAAGCGCACCAGCGTGCCTACCGTCCCTGTCCTACTGTCCTATTGTCCTCATCTACCTGTATTCACTTTGATTATGTTTATGTTTATACCTATACCTGCTATCTTGTACATGTTTGACAAACAAACAAACAAACAAATAAATCAATAAATAGAGCGGCAAAAATATTTCCTCTCAATTCCATTCCCTAAAGCATTGCTTCAGGTTTGCCATTAAAAAAAGGGTGAGGGGGTTTAAGCGACAGATACCCCCCACCCACCCATACAGACGGGGTTTTGGTTTTCATGAGCTCCGACACAAAGTACGGTAATCTGATTCGGATTAATGAACAGAGAGCCTGTAATTATCTTTCAGGCTCTTCACTTCTCCAAAGTCTCCGATGCATTTCTTTGCTTCGAGAGGACAGCAAAAAAAAAAAGAAAGAAAGAAAGAAAGAAAGAAAGAAAGAAAGAAAGAAAGAAAGAAAGAAAGAAAGAAAGAAAAAAGCAAGTTTTTGAAAACGGGGGAGAGGAGGCATTGTAAGCTAAATTTCGTTTAGAAATGAATAGAGGCCCGGCATGTTTACCAATATGCTTTTTCGGGGAGAAAATATATTCATAATTAAGGCGTAAGTAATATTTGTTCAAATCACAGAAAGCGCAGAATGGATAGAAACCGAAATCTACCACCTCTGCTGTTTTACGAACTCTTTGTTCCCCGCTCTGCTTATTTTGATCTGTGATCGTAAATAAATAAACTTTGAATGGTTCTCCTTGGTTCCCAACAATCTTGCAGTCTCATTCACTCGCAGCCACTTCACCCTGAGATCACTGGCTCCCCAAGGATTTATTTATCCCGGTAATTTCCAAGCAATTTCCTCCAGAGAATATCTGCAATCAGATGCCATGGGGTATAACCCTGCTGCTGACACCCCAAACAGAGATTCTTTCTCGTTTTAAGCTGCATTTAAAACCCAACCTTCTGTTTCTCATTAGCTCTGAATGCTTGCACAACAAGAAAAAAAGAAAGAAAAAAACCCCCAAATCCAAACATTCATTCAGGAGCGAGCAAGTGAGAAATAAAAGGTCCCAGAACGCAACTAAGCAAACAAGTAAATAAATAACACTCTGAAGGAAGGATGCTTAAAAGACGTGTTGGGGCAAATGTATAAACATTTTAAATTGTTATTGTTGTTAGGAAGGTGGTGAGGATGGTAATGATGCAAACACATCCAGAATGCAAACCCGTGTTTGGTGGCTGAGACTGCACAGATCTTATGTCTCTCACCATCGTCTACCCCCGTATTTCTCAACCTTAGCAACTTTAAGATGGGTGGACTTCAGCTCCCAGAATTCCCCAGTCAATATGCTGTAAGATGGGTGGACTTCAACTCCCAGAATTCCCCAGTCAATAGGCTTTAAGATGGGTGGACTTCAACTCCCAGAATTCCTTAGTCAGCATGGTTTAAAATGGGTGGACTTCAACTCCCAGAATTCCCCAGCCAGCATGCTTTAAGATGGGTGGACTTCAACTCCCAGAATTCCTCAGTCAGAATGCTTTAAGATGGGTGGACTTCAACTCCCAGAATTCCTCAGCCAGCATGCTTTAAAAGAGGTGGACTTCAACTCCCAGAATTCCCCCGTCAGTATG
>QLTV01002253.1:552515-562673 GCA_003457575.1 Thermophis baileyi
GCAGCAAAGCCAGGCGGGAAGGAAGGGGGAAGGAAGGAAGGAAGGAAGAGGGAGGGAGGGAAGGAAGGAAAATGGAGGGAGGGAAGGAAGACGGAGGAGAGAGGGAAGGAAGGAGGAAGGAAGGAAGGAAGGAAAATGGAGGGAGGGAAGGAAGACAGGGAGGAGAGAGGGAGGGAGGGAGGAAGGAAGGAAGGAACAAAGGAGAAAGGAGGAAGGAGAAAGACAAGGAAGGAAAAAGGAAGGAAGAAAGGGAGGGAGGGAGGGAGGGAGGGAGCCCTTGATTCAGTGAAAGTTAACCACGAGACCTGATCATTGCCCTGGGATTGCAACCACCAGACTTCAGTCAAGCCCAGTCCATGCGGTTGTGTGAACCCAGCCTGAGAGCGGTGCCTACCTCCAGCCCACCCGCCCCCTCCTCACCTCTCTCACACAGCCGGCCCAGGTAGCCGGTGCCCAAGCAGTCGCAGATGAAGCGGTTCCAGCCCTCCCGGCACAGGCCTCCGTTGTGGCAGGGGGAGCTGCCGCATTGCTTGAGGGTCTCCCGAGAGCAGAAGCTGGAGACCCCGGAGACGCTCTGCACCTCGGCCAAGCGGCGCACGTCCCGGCTCTTGCCGTCGATGAAGAGATCCCGCACGCAACCCACGTAGCCGTAGTTCAGGAAGGCTGTCCAGACTTCCGGAGGCAGGATGAGGTCCAGGCGGTTCTCAGGAAGGCCCCCCAGGTACATCTCGCTGTCCAGGTCCAAGATCTCGCTGTCCCCGCTGGCCAGGAACGGGGTGCTGCGGCTGTTGACCGAGATGGAACCTGGGAGAGAGAACGGCTCAAGTTCAACGCAGGGAACAATCGGATAACAGGGAGAGGAGCCCTCGGCTGAATAACGGGCGGAGAAAATAACTTGGAAAGGATCCATTCTAACTTTTCGGGTGATGAAAAGAGACGGGGAGATTTTGTACTTTCAGACTTGCAAGACTGAGGTCGGCCTCCCAAGTAGACCAGATGGGAATCAATCAATCAATCAATCAATCAATCAGAATAGAGCTGGAAGGGACCTTGGAGGTCTTCTAGTCCAACCCCCTGCTCAAGCAAGAGACCCTATATCATTTCAGACAAGTAGCTGTCCAGTCTCTTCTTAAAAACCTCCAGTGATGGAGCACCCACAACTTCTGGTGGCAAGCTGTTCCACTGGTTAATTGTTCTCACTGTTAGGAAGTTTCTCCTCTATTCCAGGTTGCTTCTCTCCTTGATTAGTTTCCATCCATTGTTTCTTGTCCTGCCTTCTGGGGCTTTGGAGAATAGGTTGACCCCCTCTTCTTTGCTGCAGCCCCTCAAATACTGGAAGACTGCTATCCTGTCTCCCCTAGTCCTTCTTTTCACTAGCCAAACCCAAATCATGCAGCTGTTCTTCATCTGTTTTAGTCTCCAGGCCTTTAATCATCTCAGTTGCTCTTCTTTGCACCAAAACTGGATGCAGTATTCCAGGTGTGGCCTTACTAAGGTTTTGTAAAGCGGTACTAATTTGTAAATTAGGGATTTACAAATTTGTTAGGATTTGTAAAGCGGTACTAATACTTCACGTGATTTTGATTCTTTGCCTCTGTTTATGCAACCAAGGATTGTATTCGCTTCTTTGGCTGCCGCCGCACACGGTCGTCATTGTACTTTATTGTAAGGCTACATTAACAGAATCTTGCAAGTCTTACACATTCTCCTTGCCGTCTCTTTTTACCGCCTGATAAGTTAGGACGGAGCTGTCTCTTTACCAGAAGTGTCCAAACTCAAAACAAGAGCCACCTGGCACGCTTGCGGGATGTACATTTCAGAAACAGATCCAACAATCTATTTCCAAAAAATTTTTGAATTTCAAACATTTGGCATGCCATCAAATACTTGCCATGCTTTTCGTTGTTAAGTTGTTCTTAATTAAAACGCTTTGCAGGTAGTCCTCGACTTACGACCGCAATTGAACCCCAAATTTCTGCTACTAAGCAGAACACTTCTTAAGTAAGTTTTGCCTCATTTTACAAATCTTACTCGCCGCAGTTGTCAAGTGAATTGCTTCAGTTTTTAAGTTAGTAGCACGGTTGTTAAGTGAATCTGGCTTCCCCACTGACTTTGCTTGTCGGAAGGTCTCAAAGGGGAAGCCAGATTCACTTAACAACTTTACGGTATGTTACTAATTTAACAACTGCAGTGATTCACTTAACAAATATGGTCATCGTTACACATGGTATCTTAAGGTTGACAGTGATTCACTTAACAACCAAATGGGAAATGTAAGCCCAGCACAGTCCTGCATTTTTTGTTTGTTTAATGACCAGAGGGCTTAGTGACTGTAACGGAATGTGAGAATGACCTTGGATAGTGGATGAAGGAGATGCTGGCTTATGATGTCCTTAGGACCCTTGAGGTTGATTAACGGCTGAAGGGAGTGTGCAATTACAGAAAACAGGTGTCCTAAGGACATCATAAGCCACACCAAAGCTAACCAGAGCTATCATGAACCAAGCTTGTTATGCCAGAGCCGTTACCGGATCAGAAACTGAACGGTCACAGATCCTGTTGAAATCACAGGACCTTACTGGCAAACAGGCTTTAAACCAGGGATTCCTGAAGATCCTGAGTGAAATAGGAGACAGGGAGGGATACAGCCTTCCATATATTTTTTTTGTCTTTTAATGACCCCGTAATCCCTGGCATCGGGGTGGAGTCTGGGCAACTGAATGGAGCGGAGTGTTTACTGGCCGGATGCCCTTCCTGTCGCCAATGCGGAGTTTTGTTCAGCAGATATATTCTCAGTGTGCCCAGAGAGAGAAATATCTGCCTCTACCTAGGACCGAACTCACAGCCTCCTGATTGTGAGGCGAGAGCACCACCTCCAGGCCACCGCACCACTTGGGATACAGCCTTCCATAATGCAATAAAAAAAAGATTCAGTGACTGCCAGACAGCCCTTCCAGTTCTCTGATAATAACACGGAGACAAAAGGGGAAGAAAAAAGGGCAGCGGGGTCTCTTCCCAAATTCCATCTGCTCTTCTGCCAACACAAGACTATAAAATGAATCTATGTATTACTATGACTTTCCTGTCTGTTTGTTTGTCTGTCTGTCACCTTCCTTTAGCCAAAATGGTGCATCGCGGGGCGACAATTTTTGAATCGCGGTATCTCAATTCTGCTCACTTAAAGAATGAGTAGAGCCACCGCTCCCCATATCATTGACATTTCAAGGATCTCCGTACCAATTATATTGGCAAACCTGTGGCTGCAGTGCTTCCGCAGTCAGGTGATCGTGGTTTCTGACACTCCCCGCCAGCTTCCCATAAAGTCAATGGGGAAGCTGGCAGGAAGTCAAAAGTTGGAAGTCGCGCCTGCTTCCACTGTCTTTTTGCCCTCCTGTGGTCACTTTGTTAATGTCTCCGGGTAAGTAAATATTGACAAAGGAAAACCCAACAGGTTGTATAGGTTGTCTAGTAAAGAATAAAAAAAAAATAGAAATTGATCTGGAAGATAAAACTACAACTTCTTTCGCTTGTCTCTCTCCCGCTGCTGAAACATCACCCCCACCCGGCAGCTTCTATTTCCTTGCCCAGCTTTGCTGAATGGAAGACGATGATGCACGCCTCGGAGGCATACCCACCCTTGCGCCCATCGCGCTGGAAGTCCACGTGGCACCACTCCCCGTCGTTCACTTTCTTGGTGCTGGCCCGCATTTTGATGCCCCCTGAGCCCATGTCCAGCAGCAGGTAAAGGTAGCCGTCCAGAAGCTCCATGGCAAAATAATCAGCCTTGTGCATGCGCTCCGACCGGCTCTCCTTGGGTGGCTGCAGCCGGCCGTGGCTGAAGAGGAGAAGCCCGTTGGGTTCGGTGGTCCGGAAATCAAACGAGATGGAGCCGGTTTTCTTGGTGTTCCACTTGGGCAGGGAAATGTACGCCTCGGGCGACTCGAAGGTGACTGGATCGAGGGCGGCGACATTCTCGCAACGGAAGACCAGGTCCCCGTTGATCTTCATCTTAGGGTCTCCTTCCTTGGCCAAGCGTGACAACTCCAGTTTGAAGTCATTGTTCTTGTAGACCACCTACAAAGAAAGGAGAAGAGCGTCAATGGAGGTTCTCAATCATCCAGATCGTGGTTGTCTCAAAGGTGCTGTGTTCAAAAGGAAAACGGACTTTGTTTTTCCTTGAAGACGTTTCGCTTCTCATCCAGGAAGCTTCTTCAGTTCATGAAGAAGCTTCTTGGATGAGAAGAGAAATGTCTTCAAGGAAAAACAAGGTCTAGTTGCCTTTTGGGAAAAAGCACCTTTGGGACAATGGAGAAGAGCAGCACCACCAGCCAGACATCATCAGTGGCCCTCTCCACTGACTGCCATTGTCAGTTTCGTCCAATTTGAATCGCCCGGTCAGTTTTGATCAACCAATCCATTGCACTGGGTCGAATTGAATTCAACTCAGAATAAAGTCCGTATTGCAGGCCTCGATGCCAACAGATTGAAGCGTTTCCCAGTTTGGCATCACATTCGTGGCTGTTCCAGCCAGCTGGAGGAAAACCTGGCCTAGAACAATGCACCCAGGAGGGACAGCTGACGTTGCAATATTGTCTCCAAATCAGAGGCATTAGATCCAATTCAAAAAAATCAGATGAGATTCACGATCATACCGCCAGTCACGCAAAATTAATACAGGTAGTCCTTGATTTATGACCATCGCTGGGTCCAGAATTCTGGCCGTAAGTCATGCCAGCTGCTAAGAGGGCCGATTTTATTATTGTTATTGTGGCCGTTGTTAAGCGGTGGTCGTAAAGCAAATGCGGCGATCGTGAAGCAAACGTCATGGTCCCTAAGTGAATTCACTGTTTGCAATTGTTTGGGTTTTTGTTTTGTTTTTTGCCAGAAACCAGAGGTAAATGGCAGTTTGCAGCAAAAAAAAATATTCTGCCCGTATATTTTACAAATAAATAAATAAATATTAAATAATACAAATTTGTAAATTGCAGTCATGTGACCATCGGCTACTGCAAATGGCCGTATATGCAGGCCTGTTGTCCAATGTCCAAAATGCAAGACGTCAGAACTTTGAATCCAGATCTTAAGTATAGGTAGTCCTCGACTTACAACAGTTCATTTAATGACCGTTCGAAGTTACAGCAGCACTGTAAAAAGTGACCTATGACCATTTTTCACACTTCTGACCTTTGCAGCATCCCGATGGTCACAGACGCTTGACAACTGACTCACACTTATGACGCTGGCAGTGTCCCAGGGTCACGGGATCCCCTTTTGCGACCTTCTGACAAGCAAAGTCAAGGGGGAAGCCAGATTCACTTAACAACCGGGTGACTGATTTAACAACCGCAGTGATTCAGTTAACAAATGTGGCAAGAAGTTAAGAAGTGTGGTATTTACATGGTGCATGTTGTGTGTAGCTTTTTAGATGTAGATTGGGGTGTTGATGGCCGGCTATTAAGTCGTTGGTTGTTGTTTCCTTGTGCTGCCAAGCCCTCACCTCCTAAGTACTTGGTAAACTGGGGGTAAATCAGACCCCCCCCCCCCGTTGATTGATGAGGGGCCATTTCAGGGGTGAAATGCTACCGGTTCAGGCCGGTTCGCCTGAACCGGTAGTAAAAAAATGCTTTAAAAAGTAAAAAAAAAGGTTCCGACGATCAGCTGTGACAATCAGCTGTGCCACGCGATCGTCTGAACCTTTTTTTTACTTTTTAAAAGCATTTTTTTACTACCAGTTCCGGCGAATAGGTAGTAAAATAATGCTTTAGAAAGTTTAAAAAAAAAAAGGTTCCGACGATCGCTGATCGTCAGAACTTTTTAAAACTTGTTGTAGCATTTTTTAACTACTGGTTAACCGGTAGTTTAAAAAATGCTAAAAAAAAAAAGTTTTTTTAAAAAAAGTTGGTCACGCCCACTGTCACATGACCCCCCCCCAACCAAGCCACGCCCATCAAGCCACGCTCACAGAACCGGTAGGGAAAATTTTTGAATTTCACCACTGGGCCATTTCCCAGGTTTCAATCATTTCCCTGGCTGTTTTTGTGCCTGCTCGGCCAACAATCTTAGTAGCTGCAAAATGGAATGTATGTCCTTGTTTATTGCAATGTCAGGCTACCAATGACTTGGGTCTCCTCATTTGAATGCTTGCTTGTCTTGTGTTCTTTCGGTCTGGTGATAACTTCCTCCCCTTCTGCCCTACATAGTCACAGGAGCAATCCTTGCAGGGGATCCAGTAGATTACATTGGATGTTCTGAATCAAGCGTAGATTGGTTATGCTATCATCAGGCAATTTAACACAAACGCAATGGTACATTCAATCAGATTATATTTTATTCTTCAGGCATCCTCTGACAACACTCACGGTTATGTAGAAGTTCTTCTGAATCTACAGTCATAATCTGGAACCATCACGAATATTGTAAAAAAGGATTAATGCTTCCCCATCTCCTTCTTCAGGCATGCTTTCCCGGTAGATAGCTTGAAAGTGACTTCCTTTGGGATAGCGTACTTCAATTACTCCCGCCCCCCAGGCATACTTCAATGACCAATGAGAGTACACAGTTATGATCACATGGCATGGACTACATGGCATTGACTACATTCCCCAGAATGCTATGTCTTAAAGAGACAGTTCTTAATTCTAGGCTAAACCCTTGATAAGCCAGCACATTGGAAGTAGGCATCGCACACTGCCAAAAGGCTACCATAGGAGGATAAATTATGCACTGTAAATCCCAAAGGTGCTTTTTTTTTCAAAAGGCAACTGGACTTTCCGGTTTTTCTTTGAAGACGTTTCGCTTCTCATCCAAGAAGCTTCTTCGGCTCTTTTCTTCTGGGATGAGAAGCGAAACGTCTTCAAAGAAAAACCAGGAAGTCCAGTTGCCTCCTGAAAAAGCACCTCTGGGAAACACAAACATGAACTGGATGACTGAGAATCTCCATAGATATGGATAGTAAAGATTGCTTGGAGGTGGGAGCAGAGGTGGGTTCCTACTGGTTCTTTAGAACCGTTAGTAGCTCGGTGATGATGTCATGGAGCCAGTTCTGTCGGTGTCTCCGTGGGCGCCGCCATCTTGGATTTTGCTTCTGCGCATGCGCAGAAACTATGTTTGGATTGCGGCGTGCACGCACGGTGCGACCCTGAGCGAACCGACAGCAAAAGGATCCAGAACCCACCCCTGGGTGGGAGACAGCAATAGTAATAGCACTTAGACTTATATACCGCTTCACAGTGCTTTACGGCCCTCTCTAAGCGGTTTACAAAGTCAGCATATTGCCCCCAACAATCTGGGTCCTTCCAAACTCATTGTTAGCCTCACATTGGAAGCTTAGAAGACAGAACCTCTGGTCCCGGTGACCGACCCAGATTGGACCCTGCAACAAACAGGCTGTTGTAAGCCCTTCGAGGTAGGCCAGGCTAAGAAACCCCAGTTATAAACGCTAATGCTATTTTTATTAGAGGGTTATAGAAAGGGACTCTTGACGCTTGAAAGGGCCTCTCCCCTCCCTGCCTTTATTTACATACCCAAAAAGGAAAGTCCTGTTTGAGATGCTTTCTGAAGGTAGTCCTTGACTTACGACCGCAACTGAGGCCAGAATTTCTGTTGTCATGTGGCTCAGGCTGGAATTTATGACCTTTTTTGGCCATGGTTGTTAAGTGAAGCAAAAGGTGAACACGTGACCCCAGGATGCGGCAACCATCCTAAATACATGCCGATTGCCAAGCACCCAAATTTTGATCCAGTGACTGTGGCAATGCTGCGATGGTCGTAAGTGTGAGGACCAGTCATAAGTCACTTTTTTTTTAGTACTATTGTAACTTACAAATGAATGTTTGTAAGTTGAGGATCACCTGTGCAGTTCTGGCCCAGACTCAGGTTCCTTTTATCTTACCGTTGTCTTGATTGTGATTCTTCCTCAAAGTCTGGTCTCACAGCTGCACATCTCACCTGAACAAACTCCATTACTAAATAAACCATCATCCTTCGCCCAGGTGAGTCCTTAGCCTGGACAACCACAAGCATGCAGAAAGAGATGGGCGTTGGCTATAAACCAGCCCATCCAGAGTCTTCCAAAGGTAGGGAGGTGGTTGCTCCCAGAATTCCTAGCTCCCAAGACCATGAGGACTAGAAACTTTGCATATTAAATTGGTTTTATATGGCTGCCCGTCTCGCAAAGGCAACGCTGGGCCAACAACACATGAAAACGATGAAAACTGTATTAGTGGTATATGCAGTACAACGCAGTGAGCCATGTGCAGATCAGTACATTAGGGAAACAAAACAGCCACTTCACAAACACGTGGCACAACATAGGAGAACAAACCCATCAGGACAAGACTCAGCAGTCCATCTGCATTTGAAAGACAAAGGCCGCTCTTTTGAAGACAGCAAAGTCCACATTTTGGACAGAGAGGACTGCTGGTTTGAAAGAGGGGTCGAAGAGGCCATCTAAGTCCAAATTGAACAGGCCCTCTCTCAACAGAGGGGGAGGGATAGGACATCGTGTATCTCCACTCCACAACACAGTCCTTTCAGCAGTTCCAAGAAGGCTCCACACCCATTTGCACCACTCAGGTGACCCTGAGGACACAGACAAACCTCCAAGTAGCCTCAACGACTCTCTAAAAGGATGCAAATGGCCAGCTGCCTGCAAGGAGTATCAATCCTTCCCTTCCCCATCGTCCAGTCAGAGCTGAAGAAGCTTCTCGGATGAGAAGCGAAACGTCTTCAAAGAAAAAAACAGTTGCCTCTTGGGAAAAAAAAGCACCTTTGGGACGTATTAGTGAAATAAAAAAACCCAACCGTGCTAAGAAACGTGGGGAGCGGAGGGATCAAGCAGAGAAGATGCTCCCTGAAACTTCTTCCCCCTAAGCACTAAGTTCAGTCCCGCCCGCCGCCTCCCCGCCCCACCTGGTCCCAACCAGCCCCTCCCTGGCAACTCACATCCTTGAGGCATCCCATAAAATTGTTGCTGACGGGGGATCCGGGCAAGTCCGCAGTGTTGGGACTCCCTCCGATATAGAAGAAGTCGTCCGAGCCCAGCATGGTATAGTCCTCTTGGGTGTATCCGGTAGTGGTCAGAATTCCATCCACGGAGATAGTCACCTGTCCATCGTGAGTNACTGATGGGAGAAGGGGGTGGGGGCTTGGGAAATGGGGCTGCCAACTTATTTTCCGGTCTGGTTGTCTCTTCGGAGAAATGCCACGGTATTTTTTTTTTCCCCTCTCGGGCTGGGTGTTTTGGGGAGGGGGAGGAAGATGGAAAGACAGAGCAGCTGTCAAGGGGAGAACATCTGCACAAGATTTGATGGTCCAGAAGGGGCACTGAGCACCATGCCTATGGTATGCAACCCACCCCACACGCTCCGTTCTCAGCATGCCCACTGCCCGATGCTCCGGTGAGTTGCAAGTTGGCTCGGCCAACCGAGGGGGTGCCCTTTCCTGCGGATGTTTAGGGAGGAGCGTGCAGAGCCGGAGGGAAGAAATCCAAATTTGCTTTGACAGAAGAAGAGTTGCGTTACTTGGCTGGAGCCCTTGAGGTTCCTGGTTTCTCCGTTGCCAACATCATTTCGGACACTTTTAGAGGCTGGGTTCGCACAAGACGCTAGGCTCGGATGAACCTCAGCATCTTGCGGGAACCCAAGTCTCCCTTCAATCTGTCATGGAAACCAGGCCATGGAAACCATCGCTTGTTTGGGCATCGGATGTTTCGCAAAACACTGGCGCTGCAATTTGTTAACCCGGGTTTAGGACGGAGGGGGTGGAAATCCCAGATCCCGAGGGTCCGGCATCTGCCCACCCCTCATCTGTGTTTTCTTTGTCATTTTCTTCTTTGCGGGCTACTAGATACAGATACAGATTAACAGAGTTGGAAGGGACCTCGGAGGTCATCTAGTCCAACCCCCCGCCCAAGCAGAAGACCCTATACCACTTCTGACAAATGGCAGTCCAGTCTCTTCTTGAAAGCCTCCAGTGATGAAGCTCCCACAACTTCTGAAGGCAACTTCTGTTCCATCGGTTGATTGTTCTCACTGTCAGGAAATTCCTCCTTATTTCCAGGTCGAATCTCTCCTTGGTCAGCTTCCATCCATTATTCCTTGTCTGGCCTTCGGGTGCCTTGGAAAATAGGCTTGACCCCCTATTTGGAAAATAGGTCGA
>QLTV01002253.1:583832-596040 GCA_003457575.1 Thermophis baileyi
AATCCAAGCAATGAAGGAAGGGGAGGATGGAAGAGAAAGGGGGCAGGGAGGGAGGGTCTCATTAGTAATTAGTCAATTCAACATGCAAACGAGGTTAGAAGGCAGAGAGGTGAAAGAGAAAATGAGGGGGGGCGGGGACAGCTGGGAGGGGGCCGGTTTTGACAGCAGGCAACTTTTCTACCCAGGACTCGTGCCCTGGGTAGAAAAAGTAGTCTACGTCAGGGGTCTCCAACCTTGGCAACTTTACGACTTGGGGACTTCAACTCCCAGAATTCCTTGGGCTGAGGAATCCTGGGAGTTGAAGTCCACAAGGCGTAAAGTTGTCAAAGTTGGAGATCCCTGCTCTAGGTGACCTCTAAAGGCCCTTCCAACCTTTCGATTCTAGCTTGTTCCCCCCCCCCCAACTCCAGAGGTAGGAACAGATGCTAACTTTCTCTCTCTAGAGCAGGGGTCTCCAACCTTGGCAACCTTAAGAGTTGTGGACTTCAACACCCAGGGTTCCTCAGGCTGAGGAATTCTGGGAGTTGAAGTCCACAACTCTTAAAGTTGCCAAGGTTGGAGACCCCTGCTCTAGAGAACGGCTAGCTAGACCATGTAAGGCTGACGCTGACCTCTTGGTGGCCAGGAGCAACTGGACGGTCAGAAATCAACCGACTGAATGCCCTACAAGCGGGAGAGCCTTAAATTCATGACTCCTAAACTCACTCAAATGGGCTGAATTTGCCCAACGTGCAAAGCCAGAACAAACGAACCAAGATTCCTAACCTTAAAAAAAGCAGAGCTTTGAATGTGGGGCGAACACAGCTGCTGTCGCGTTGGAAGAAGGCAGCAGCCCCCGTGTTTTGAGAGGGGGGGCGGGGGAAATGGAGAAGTTGCATCTTCAGTCTGCGTCCTTGGTTCTTAGCAGAGTTTTAGGACAAGCGGTGTCTCTCTCGAGCTGTTCTTATCGGAGGAGACCCTGCCTTGGAGATCCCCACCCCACCCCACCCCACACCCCCCCGGAGTCTTAATTTCTCATTTTCATTTTGCCCCCCCCCCCCGAGCTTGACCAAAAAGCTCTCCCTTGCCTGGGAATCAACGTTAGTCTTTTCGGTCGAGCGTGGAAATTATTTTTGGGGGCAGGCGGAAAAGGAAGTTGAAGCGTGTGCGTCTATCCCCCCCCCCCGCCTCTCGCCTCCTGGCCGAGCCAGCCATCCAGGCAAAAGCACGGCTTCCAGGGATCAGGCCCAAACCCTTTCCACCTGGGAGGGGGCTTGGACCCAAAATCCTAGGGGCTTCCCCTGTGCTAGAAATAGAGGTAGTCCTCGACTTACGACCACAAATGAGCCCTGGATTTATGTTGCTAAGGGAGAACTTTGTTCAGTGAGTTTGGCCGCCATTTTACGACTTTCCTTGCCACCTTGGTTAAGTGAATCACTGCCGTTGTTAAATTAGTAACGCGGCTGTTAAGTGAATCCGGCTTCCCTATTGACTTTGCTTGTCAGAAGGTCGCAAAAGCGGATCACGTTACCCTGGGACACTGCAACCGTCATAAATGTGAGTCAGTTTGCAAGCATCCAAGAGCCGCGGTGGCGCAGTGGTTAGAATGCAGTACTGCAGGCTAAACTCTGCTCACTGCCAGTAGTTCGATCCTGACCAACTCAAGGTTGACTCAGCCTTCCGCCCTTCCGAGGTGGGTAAAATGAGGACCCAGATTGTTGGGGGGGGGCAAGAGGCTGACTCTGTAAACCGCTTAGAGAGGGCTGTGAAGCACTGTGAAGCGGTAGATAAGTCTAAGTGCTATTGGTATTGCTATCCAACTGTAAAACACGTGACCATGGGGATGCTGCAACGGCCATAAGTGTGAAAAATGGTCATAAGTTGCTTTCTTCATGCCGTTGTAACTTCAGTCACTAAATGAACTGTTGTAAGTTGAGGACTACCTGTATGCCCTTCACCTCCTTCTATCATGTTTCACAAGCCCCCATTTGAGAGCCGTTTATGCAAGCAGGAGGAAGAGGAAGAGGAAGAGGAAGAAGAAGAAGAGGAGGAAGAGGAAGAGGTAGAGGAAAGGGAGGTCCGAGTGGAAGAAAAAAAAAACCTGGCGCACTCTCCTCAGACAAACTTAAAAGTTCAGACACAGAAATGGCAGTTAGTAGGAACAATCAACACAGTCTTTAATTAGTATACTATTAGTACAACAGGAGTTAATTACCATCTAGCATTCATTATGTCTCTCCATTAATTATTTAATTAATTGTCAGAAAGAGAGAGAGAGAGAGAGTGAAGAAGAAGGAAAAGAAGAAGAAGAAGAAGAAGAGATTGGCAGAGAGAAATCAGATGGATACAGAAGCCGTGCAAGGCGGGGAGAGGCGAGGAGAAAGGTTCCCCCATGCGTGTTAGATGGGATGATGGGCACTCACGGGGGTGGGGGGGGCATGGAGAGGAGGTGTCGGCATGCAAGAGGAATGAGAAAGAATGGAGAAGAGCAGGTAAAGGTGTGCAAGCGACCAAGGAGGCGGAAATCATGGTGCTTTTTAAAAGATTTCTAACGGGAGCGCTCGGCCTTCCCACGTTCAGTCTGGAAGGTGGAGGAATGGCTTTCCACACTGGACAAAAACTCAATCCCCCCACCCTCCCCGACAAATACTCGAGGGGAGCACACACACGCACAGCTTGCCCCCCCCCCAAACAATCTGGGGGCTCCACAGAAAGGCACACACTCAAGAGGAAGAAAACCCAGCCGTCCTGGGGGGAAACACACACTCGGAATCCAGCCGCACCTAAGACAGGCTCGGACCCACAAACCACCATCCAGACCCAATGTGTCCAGAGTGCACAATCAAACACCCACGCTGGCCCATTCCTGCCTCTCTTCTCACAATCATCATCTTCATTTAACGACCCCATAATCCCTTGCGGGGTGGAGTCCGGGCAGCTGAAAGGAGCTATCAGAGTGTTTTACTGGCCGGATGCCCTTCCTGTTGCCAATGCGGAGTTTTGTTCGGCAGATATATTCTCATCGTGCCCAGAGAGAGAAATATCTGCCTCTACCTAGGATCGAACTCACAGCCTCCTGATTGTGAGGCGAGAGCTCCACCTCTAGGCCACTCCGCTCCTGCCTCTTTCACAATGGCAGATGCAAAAACTTCAGAGGTTTCTAAATGTCTGCGGACTCTGGAGAAGGGGGGCTTTGCAAAACCTTGCGTCTTTCCACACCCCTCAAGGACGCAGAGATGACCTCCCCCCCCCTTCGTGTAACATGCAAGGCAGGAGACAAAGAAAATGAGTGGGCCCTGAAATTGGAGCCAATGCGAGCTAACCCCATTTTTGGGGGAAAGTGAGGTTTTATTCTCCCTAAATTTCCAAACGGTCAGCCTCCGTTACCTGGATCAGAACCAGGTTGTCTCCAAGCCAGAGGAGCCGTAGTGGGTTCTAAAACCCGTTACTACCGGTTTGTGTGTGCGCTCATGCGCGCATGTGATGCTTCTGCGCATGCTCAGAAGCTTCTGCGCATGCGCAGAAACATCTCAGGTGGGCGGAGCCTGCCGCCGCCGCCGCTACCGGTTCTAAGAACTGGGCCGAACCGGAAGCAACCCACCGCTGCAGAGGAGGATATGCGCATCTCCCCTCCCTTCTACTCCAACAATAGCAATAGCAATAGACTTATATACCGCTTTATAGTGCTTTACAGCCCTCTCTAAGCGGTTCACAGAGTCAGCATCTTTGCCCCCAACAATCTGGGTCCTCATTTTACCCACCTCGGAAGGATGGAAGGCTGAGTCAACCTTGAGCCGGTGAGATTTGAACGGCCGAACTGCAGCTAGCAGCCAGCTGAAGTAGCCTGCAGTACTGCACTCTAACCACTGCGCCACCTCGGCTCCTCAACAAATCCGGAAGGTGCAAAATTTGGGGAGCTGACTTCCTCAGAAGGAAGTGGGGGGGACCTTAAAAGAGGTGGGGTTGTTCCAGCGGTGAAATGCTCCCGGTTCACTCGTACCTGTCGGTCGCCGTAGAGCCAGTCACCAAGGTAGTGCGAGGCACCGCCCACCTGCCCGGATGCCGCCATTTGGGTTCTTTTACCCTCTGTGCATGCGCAAAGCGTTCTGTGCATTCGCAGAGGGTAAAAGAACCCAAATGGCGGCAGTCCGGGCGGGTGGGCGGCACCTCGCACTACCTTGGCGACCGGCTCTATGGCGACCAACAGGTACGAGCGAACCGGGAGCATACTGAATTCACCCTTTCCCCCAAATTGGCTGGTTATACTGGAATCACAAGCTAAACTCATGGCTGGATTTGCACAAGACCCCTAAGAGCACACAAAAAAGGGAATAATAGATAAAACGAAACTGTGTGAAGGCAGCTGCTGAGTTTTGTGCCTGTGGGTTTTTGCACCTTGGTTGGGTGCCAGGAAAGCCTTCCGTTTGGAATTCCAGGGTCTCGGGGTGTCCGGGTGTAAGAGTGGGGTCACTGGGAAAAGACATTCTCTGCTTGAAACTTGAGAGCTGCTGGCAACTGGTAGGTTAGAGAGTGAGATAATCTACCTTAGCCTTTCTCATTCTTGACAACTTGAGGGAACTCCCAACTCCCAGAATTCCCCGGCCAATTACACTGGTTGGGGAATTCTGGGAGTTGAAGTCCCACATCTTAAAGCTGCCAAGGATAAGAAACACTGGTTCTAGTCTAATATTTCCCATTTCCTACGATTGTCAGTAATTGCCCATTTCCCAGGCTTCAATCATTTCTCTGGCTATTTTTGTCCCTGCTCGGCCAACAATCTTAGTAGTTCATGGCAATGTGAGGCTACCAATGAGTTTTGGGTCTCCTCGTCTAACCGCTTACAATCTGGTTGTGAAATGAGTGATTGAAACCTGGGAAAGGGGCCCCTTGTTAGTCAATAGGAGTGCTGATTTACCATCAACGTATCAGGTACTTGGAAGCTAAGGGTGCTAGCAGCATAAGGAAAAAAAGCTAACAACTTAATAGCTGGCCATCAACATACTAATTAACAACTAAAAGCCACACAGTAATCAGGCACCATATAAATACAACTGTGTAGAACACATTGTGGAGAGAGAGAGAGAGAGAGAGAAGTTCCCTGAGGAGGGGCTGTAGCACAAGTCTGAAAGCTTGGAAGAATAAAGCTTTGGTTCCGGTGACCGACTCAGATTGGATCCCGCAACATTATCCTAGGACGTATATTTGCCTTCATTCGTGGGATTAAAATATTTTAAATAATGTTTTAAATTAATTTAAAAAAAAAAGCCTCCTCGCCCTTTCCCCTCTCACACCAAAATTGTACTGAAACTTTGGCTGGTAACGTCCGGATCCCTTTTGGCTTCCAAGGCCAACATTATCCATCTCTCTGTCTGTCCTTCTATCTGTTTGTCTAGCTATCCGATTGTTTTGGCTCTTGGACACATCAAAATTGATCTGCCTAAATGCCGGTCTTTGGTTTAGGGATGATGGTTGATTCATGGGAAGGACACACCCAAACTCAAATCCTTCCGCCATCAAAGTTCTTCAAATTCCTCCAGTTGCTTTTCAAATTTCACAACAAAGCTCCTTAATCTCAAGGGTTGCATTCACACAACACAGGTGGAATTTGTTTAGCTACTGTATATAACCTGGACTAGATTTCGTTTAAAACTTTGCGCATTGCGTGAACCTCACCTCTTTTTGGGTTGACTTATGTTTCAATGCTCTGTGCCAGTCAAGACAACAGGCTAACTCAAAACCCAGTTTAAGGGGTGTTGTGTGAATCCAGGAAGTCACTTTTAGATTAATTGAACAATTAATCAGTGGAACAACTTGCCTCCAGAAGTTGTACACGCTCCAACACTGGAAGTTTTTAAGAAGAGATTGGATAACCATTTGTCTGAAGTGGTGTAGGGTTTCCTGCCTGAGCAGGGGGTTGGACTAGAAGACCTCCAAGGTCCCTTCCAACTCTGTTATTCTATTCTATTCTATTCTATTCTATTCTATTCTATTCTATTCTATTCTATTCTTATTCTTATTCTTATTCTTATTCTATATTCTATTCTATA
This sequence comes from Thermophis baileyi, assembly GCA_003457575.1. Taxonomy (NCBI): domain Eukaryota; kingdom Metazoa; phylum Chordata; class Lepidosauria; order Squamata; family Dipsadidae; genus Thermophis; species Thermophis baileyi. Next base: position 589,859 of record QLTV01002253.1, read on the forward strand.
TATTTTATTCTATATTCTATTCTTTATTCCATTCCATTCCACTCCACTCCATTCCATTCCATCCCATTCCATTCCATTCCATTCCTCTCTCTCTCTCTCCCTCTCTCTCTCTCTCTCTCTCTGTCCCCCTCTCCCTCCATCTCCCTCCCTCCCTCTCTTACTCTATTCTATTCTATTCTGGGAGGCAGCTGAAAGGAGGCAAGTTTTGACAACTAGGAGTAGTGAACACGATTAAATACAGGTAGTCCTCGACTTACGACCTCAATTGAGCCCCAAATTTCTGTTGCTAAGTGAGACTTTTGTGAATTTTGCCCCATTTTACAACTTGTCTTGCCACATTTGTTAAGTGAATCGCTGCCGTTGTTAAAGTAGGAACACCGTTGCTAAGGGAATCTGGCTGCCCCATTGACTTTGCTCGTCAGGAGGTCACAAAGGGGGGTCCCATGACCCCGTCATAAATATGAATCAGTTGTCAGGCATCTGAATGTTAAATCACCTGACCATAGGGAATGCTACAACGGTCATTAAAATGGTCATAAGTCAAAAAAATGTTGGTGCCGTTGTAAACTTGGAACCGTCACTAAATGAACTGTTGTTAAGTCTGCCTGTGGTTGGGTTGCAAAGGCAGCCATAACCTCTGCAAGCCTCTCTTTCGAACTCTGAAAAAGTTACTGGATGTGGGAAGTCAAGGCCAGGTGTCTGCCTCACCTGTCCCTCCAGATTCTCACATGCAAGCACCTGATTCCTTTATTCTCCCTTTGCAAAGGTGCTTGCTGGTTCCCCAAGGCCATTTGCACTGAGGCTCCTCTCCACTCCAAGGGATTTTACCCACGAACACTGCAGGCCCCCGGGATTTGGTGCATGTGGAAACGTTAACCTTTGGGAATATTCCTTTGTCCCCCCCGCCCCACTCCCCAAATTGTCTTCCCTACAATTGGTCAGTTTTCTGTGAGGGAGAGAAGCCCTTTTCTCTACTGACTGCTGGGAATCAATCAGAATAGAGCTGGAAGGGACCTTGGAGGTCTTCTAGTCTAACCCCCTGCTGAAGCAGGAGACGCTATATATGGTTGTCCAATCTCTTCTTAAAAACCTCCAGTGTTGGAACACCCGTAACTTCTTGTGGCAAGCCGTTCCACTGGTTAATTGTCCAGTTAACTGTTAGGAAGTTTCTCCTTAATTCCAGGTTGCTTCTCTCCCTGATGAGTTTCCATTGATTGTAATGGAAGCTGCCTTTATTCCTAGCCCAATTCTGCCAATTTCTAACCGGAATACAGGGAGTCCTCAATTTACAACAGCTCATTTAGTGACCGTTCGAAGTTACAACGGCACTGGAAAAAAGTGACTTATGACCGTGTTTCACACTTACGACTTTTGCAGCCTCCCTGTGTGATCGAACTTCAGACGCTTGGCAACTGGCTCACGTTTATGACGGTTACAATGTCCCGGGGTCACGTGATCCGCTTTTGCGACCTTCTGAACGAGCAAAATCAAGGGGGAAGCCAGATTCACTCAACAACCGCATGACTAACTTAACAACTGCGCTGATTCGCTTAACGACTGTGGCAAGCAAGGTCGTACAATGGGGCAAAAATTCACTTAACAACTGTCTCGCTTAGCAGCAGAAATTTTGGGCTCAATTGTGGTCGTAAGTCAAGGATTTTTTAAATGCCCAGCCATTCTCAGCTATCCAGGTTTGGCTTGAACGGGGCAGCACTCTTGGGAGTGAAAGGTACCACTCCCACCCCAAATAACCAGTGCTTCCCCCCCCCATCCCTAAAACTATTCCTAGAGCCACCTGGGTGCAGAGATTAATGAGCAAAGAAGCAATCAATTAGCAATTCAATTACAAACTGAAGGGGGTTCCATTTGGTGAAGAGGCATTTTAGGCCGGGATGACTCAGAGAGAGGGGTGCCAGTCAGAGCAAAGAAAACTGAGCCATGGGGAGAAATATTTGGACCCAGTTTAAGGCTGTTGCTTGGCATGTCGTGATGTTCCTTTTATTTCACTGCCAGAAACCCAAATTTAGGCTCGCCGTGCTTCGCTGCACATCAAAACCCACCTTCCCACATCCGGGGCTCTGCTAACGTTGGACTACAAACTGCAGCAAGCGTCCAAACCAGCACAGGCAAGGAAAGGCTGGCTGGGGACGATGGGATTCATCATCCAGTATGTCTGGGCAACCCCACAGGTGGGGAAAAGCTGACTTAAGGCCCTTATTGGATGCAAATGTTACTGGAAAGAGCACCGCTGATTGGTTCCCTTGAAGCACCAGGGTGTGTAGTAACAGAAACAGAGTCGGAAGGGACCTTGGAGGTCATCTAGTCGTCCAACCCCTGCTCTCGCAGGAGACCTATACTATTTCTGATAAATGGTTGTCCAGTCTCTTCTTAAAAGCTTCCAGTGATGGAGCAACCACAATTTCTGAAGGCAATTTGTTCCACTGGTTAATTGTTCTAAGGTATTTTCTCCTTAGTTCTAAGTTTAACACATTTAACAGATTAACAGAGTTGGAAGGGACCTTGTAGGTCATCTAGTCCAACCCCCGCCCAAGCAGGAGACCCTACACCATTTCTGACAGATGGCAGTCCAGTCTCTTCTTGAAAGCTTCCAGCGATGAAGCTCCCACAACTTCCGAAGGCAACTTCTGTTCCATTGGTTGATTGCTCTCCCTGTCAGAAAATTCCTCCTTATTTCCAGGTCGAATCTCTCCTTGATCAGTTTCCATCCATTGTTCCTTGTCTGGCCTTCGGGTGCCTTGGAAAATAGCTTGACCCCCTCCTCTTCTTTGGGGCAGCCCCCCAAATATTGGAAGACTGCTATCCTGTCTCCCCTGGTCCTTCTCTTCACTAGACTAGCCATGGCCAGTTTTTGCAACCGTCCTTTGTATGTTTTAACCTCCAGTCCCCTAATCATCCTGGTTGGTCTCCTCTGCACTTTTTCTAGAGTCTCAACATCTTTTTTGTATTGGGGTGACCAAAACTGGAGGCAGTACTCTAAGTGTGGTCTTACCATTCCTCTGTGTCCAGCTGGGAATGATGGAAGCTGGACTCTAGTGTGATGTATAAAGCTGGTCCAACACTTCCCTTTATACTTCCATTCTTCCTTTGAACACACAAGTGGTCCTTACAGACCTTTCTTTCTCTTTTTCAGTTTAGTTTGCTTTATTGTCATTGCACCTCGTGCAATGAAATTAAATGCCACCTTCAGTGTACATTATAACTATAAAAATAAAAACACAAACACACCTCCTTCACATTCTATACAATCGAACTGAAAACCCCCTGATATTGCATTAATATTTAGCACTAAATAATAGTATTACNGTGCCCAGGATGAGATGGATCTTTAAGAATGTTTTGAACTTTCTTAAGGCAGCGGGAGCTATAAAGCTCTTCCAAAGAGAGGAGAGGGCAACCAGTGATCCTCTGGGCAATGATGTTTACCCTCTGGAGCGCTGTCCTATCTGCCACTGTGCAATTGGCAAACCATACACAGGTGCAGTAAGTTAAAATACTCTCTATGGTGCAGCGGTAGAAGGTCACCAGCAGTTTTTCATTCAGGTGTTGTTTCCTGAGAAGTCTCAGGTAGTATAATCTCTGCCGGGCCCTTTTGACCAGTGCTGCAATGTGAGTGCCCCAGGTCAGGTCCTCTTTTAGGATAACACCCAGAAACTTAAAACTGGCCACTTGCTCCACTCGGTCTCCATTGATAAGCAAGGGCTGGATGTCTGATCTATTCCTTCTATAGTCCACTATAAGCTCCTTAGTCTTATTGGTGTTAAGGACCAAGTTATTGTCTCCACACCACGAAAGCAACCTTAATAGTGCCATCAGGTTTTGCCAGACCTGATTGGCTGGAGAAAGAGGTTTAAGCCCCACTTCTCTTGCCCCAGATTCCTGTTTTTAATTCTCCCCTCCCAGCTGTTATAGTCTTTTTTTTTTTATTAAACATAGATCATAGCTGCATTCCCACCACAGGCTGAGAACGAATCTTATTTTTTTCCCCCTCCTAGTTCTCATTCAGTTTTCAGGAGAAGCTGCTTTTGAATTTTCTTTACAAGGAGCACCGTTCACTCGTAGAAAAGCACGGCACGCTGCTGAATCTCCTGTCTTTTTTTTTTTTTTAATAAGGCTTTATTAAGTTTCAACAGAAGATAAAATGCAAGGCAACAGAAAGAAAAAGCTAGGGCAGGACAAGAAACAATGGGTGGAAACTAAATCAAGGAGAGAAGCAACCTAGAACTAAGGAGAAATTTCCTGACAGTGAGAACAATTAACCAGTGGAACAGCTTGCCACCAGAAGTTGTGGGTGCTCCATCACTGGAGATTTTTAAGAAGAGACTTATCTGAGATGGTATAGGGCTTCCTGCTTAAGCAGGGGGCTGAACTAGAAGACCTGCAAGGCCCCTTCCAGCTCTGTTCTGATTGTATTGCCATCTCTCTCTCTCCACTGTGGACTTACAGCTTTATCATGTTATACCCTATTTGAGGGAGAACATTTCCTATCCTGGAATTTCTTGAAGGAATCACCACCTGAATCTCAGAAACGGTTCTCAGAGATTTTAAAAACCAGTCCTTTGAGGTTAAGGGAGCCTCTTCCCTTCCTGTTCACTTGCCCGCCATCATTTCTCACACAGGACAAGTTGCACACACCTGAAAGCCAGTTTCAACTGGCTTTTTAATGGATTTCCATGGTTCCCTGGAACGTATCTGCCAGAATGAGTGGCTAAATACACCCATTATTACTGGATCTAAGAAAATTGGATCCATTCAGAGACAAACCTCTCAGTGCTGATCATACTTCAGTTTTCGTTGATCGCCTGAGAATATTTAGTTGATCAACCGAAATATTTCGATTATTTTCTAACACAGTGTTTCTAAACCTTGGCAATTTGAAGATGGGCGGACTTCAACTCCCAGAATTCCCCAGCCAGCCAGCCGGCCTTGGGGAATTCTGGGAGTTGAAGTTGCCAAGTTTGAGAAACGCTGTTCTAATACAATGCATTTTCCCTGACAGTTCGCTTGCATTTTCCCTTCAGCACGTTTTGGTATGACAACACAAACTTGAGAAGCCTCTCCAAGTCCCACCGTATACTAAACAACATCAAGGCAGGATTATCTTGAGTTTCTTTCTCATGCTTCCTTCCCTCGCTGGACTGTACAATCTGTACAGCTTTTCCACACCTTCCCCAAGTCAGCTGCAAATTCTTCCACGCACCTCTAGCCACCCTGCCTCAAGGATGTGCCAGCCCCACCAAAGTCCTGATCAGTGTGTGAAATGAGAGACTGAATGAAACAAGATTTCCGGATCAAGCTCGTGTTCCATGTTTGGATTCTCCTGCCAAAACCTGCCACGGGTTCTCAACGGGAAGCCAAAATGCCAAGTCTTAGCACCCAGGAAGCTATGCCAACACGGCTCCTTTTGAATAACCCTGCTCCCGTTTTGGAACCAGGCACTCACACATGCGCACGAGGGTCCCATCCATGCCTGTCCCCTGCCCTAATGGCCCTGCCTCAGTGCTCCCCTTGGAAATGACAAAGAGGTGAAGCCAGCAAAGGGAGGATGGGGGGGGGATGTCATGCAAGGCTGAGAGAGGGGAAGGGGTCTTGGAAGAATATGGGAAAAGGGAGGCCTGAGGAGAGGAAGGGGTGGGACATATACAACACACAAGAGTGTTAGTTTCAGCCCCAGAGAGATGCTCGGAAAATAAAACTTGGCTACGGAAGCAGCCCAGCCTCGTACGTTCGTAGCAGGCCATGCAATAGGGTGGCCAGCAGCTGGTCCCCAGGGGGCACTATGGGGCAGCCAGGTCCTCAGGTTCCCAGGACAAGCACCAGTCCACCAACCAGGATGCTGTGGGGGTGAGTCCCTCTTGTAAGCGCCAAAGTAAAGAGGATGGAGCAGGGAAGCTCACACACCCACATTCTGTGAATGGGAGCACTCTTGCAAGACATTTTTGCAGGAGGGGGATATATCCCTGCACACACACACACACACCCTCCATGCCACGACCCAGCATTGATGAAAATTGGGGCGGTTGGTGGTGTTTTTCTGGGCCTTCCCCTCTCAATCCACCTGGCTGCCATTTTTGGGCTTCCCTGGGGAGCAGCTGGGGGACCCAGCGTAGGTGCAACAGCGCACAGAAGTTGCTTCATGGGATGGTGTTTTCCATGGATTTTTG
>QLTV01002253.1:633102-643720 GCA_003457575.1 Thermophis baileyi
GGCATGCATTGCAGTCTTGTTTTTGGCTTTTTAATTTTTTTATAAATACAATTAATTTATTTTTTCTTCTGCGCATGCGCAGAAGCCGAGTTGCCGGCACTGCGCATGTGCCACCATCTTGTTTTCAGCTTTGGGGGGGGGGGAATTTTTTTTAATTTTCGGCACTGTGCGTGCGCACGCAAAGCGCAAAGCGCGCACGCGCCCACACGGCACGGCCACGCGGCGCGGGAGGAAGCGAACCGGCGGTGAGGTAAGTTAGAACCCACCCCTGGTGAGGACAATTAACCAGTGGAACAGTTTGCCTTCAGTCATTGTGTTTCATCACTGGAGGTTTTTAAGAAGAGACTGGACAACCACTTGTCTGAAATGGTATAGGATCTCCTGCTTGAGCAGGGGGCTGGACTAGAAGACCTCCAAGGTCCCTTCCAACTTGATTCTGATTCTGATTATATGACCCCAGGACACAGTAACCATCGTAAACAGACTCTGGTTACCAAGTGCTTTAATTTTGTTCATGTAAGTGTGAGGACCATTCAATAAGTCACTTTTTTCAGTGCCCCTGTTACTCTGATCATCCACTAAATGAATGGTCGTAAGTCGAGGACTACCTGTAACGTATGTTAAAATAAAAGTGAATCGTACCCAAGTTTGTGCTGAACCCAGATGGCATCAGATGGCATCTTGCCCAAGCTGGCCAAGGTAGCTGCCCACGGGCCATTACATCCTAACCTCTGTAAGGTTCTAGCTGGAACTGGTTGCGCAGCCAGTGGCAAAAATCAACCCCGTTGTGTGTGCGCTACGCTTTTCCTCCGTGGTTGAGTTGCAGAGGCGCAATATGCCTTCCGACAACCCGTTTAAGAAGCTTAATGAAAGGTGCAGGCTCTGCCCTTCTTCCACAGGCTAAGCTTGATTAAACCTTGGTGAATTTGGGGGGAGGGCCTTAAGCGCCGGGCAAAGGCATCTCTTGATTAGTTTCCTGAATTGCGCAACTCCAGATGATGGTTTAATTTAATTACCAGATTAAAAGTGCTGCAAGAACGCAGCAGACGGCGCACACAATGGAGGCGGGAAGCGGAAAGATATATGCCGCCATCACCTTCTCAAAAGAAGGCATGATATATTGCAAATTTAAATCAGCGTCGTAATTATTCCATCCGCCGGCCGCTAGTTGGGCCTTTCTCCTTATTACGCCGCATCTCTCTGTGAAAATAAGCGGGGGGGGGGGTTGATTTAGAGCAGACTGAAAAGTCCTTCCCCATGCAACGCATTACTAAATTATGAAACTCTCTGCCACAAGATCTGTTAATGCCTGCCAACCATTTTTTTTTTTTTTAAGCATTTAGACAAATTTGGGGGAGACGGCGTCTCGCCCTGCTCTATGGATCGCTTCCAACCGTGGAGATTCAGGAGCTTAAGGCTGCTGAAAGAAAGGCAGGATGCAGCATAAATCTAAGTAATAAATAAATAAATAAATCGCAAATGTCTTCCTTAATGAACCTAGCCGTTGCATTTTGTTAAGCTAAGCACGGCCGTTGAGCACGGAGGCAACGCTGGGAAATATCCTGCACTTGTCTTAGAAGGGGATAAAAATGCATTTGGGTGACTCCCTGCTCTTGAGCTCATTAACACTCAGGAAGAGGATGCGGACTGACTGATTTACACTTTGCACATTTTTTTTTCAATTGCATCCAGATGCCAGCGGTTATTCAACCGATGGCCATCGTGTAGATGTGTCATGGTTCCCAGTTCGCAGGTGAACCACTGGGCTGAACTTAAGCCTGCAAGCTATCTTCCAAGGCAGCCCCACAGCCCCGCATTGTGGTAGTATACTAAGGCAGGGGTGTCAAACTCAATTTCATTGAGGGTTGTATCAGGGCTGTGGTTGACCTCGGGGGGGCTGGGGGGGCGTGGCCGAATGGGTGGGTGTGGCCAGCTTGACGCCATTCACGGGGCATGGCCGACTGGGTGGCCATGGCCAGCTTGACACCACTCCCCAAACTACTGGCATGTTTCCTCTTCACACTGGGTAGACTGGGCCGAAGCCATGCTGGCCTGATGTTTCCTCTTCGCATTGGATCGACCCGGCCGAAGCGACACGGGTAGACTGGTCTGAAGTGATGCGGGCCGGCCCCTTACATTTTCCAGGACGGCCCCGTAGGTCGGATCTGACCACATCGCAGGCCGGATTCGGCCCTGCAGGCCTTGAGTTTGACACGCCTGGCCTGTAGTAAGGCAATGAGGGCAGGAGTCACAGTCACTAAGAACTTGTAGTTTGAAAAGGTCCATATTTGATGCACTAGCCAACGATGGCAAAGCTGGAGCTGAAAATCCTAAATCACTGCCAGCCTTACTAGGTAGACTAGATCAGTAATCTACCCCACAAGAAAGCTAAAACTACTTTTATTGAGTTGGGCTATAACAGCAAAATCTTGCAAGTCCGATTGGGCTGGACTTCCTCCCCCTTCGTGTACTCCAGTGAACCAGGGAGGTGGTCCGTCTGAGCCCCTTGCCAAGGTTATCTGGATTTCAAATACGCTTTGCTTAGGCCAGTGATTCTAAACCAGGGGTGTCAAACTGGCCCATGGGGTGCTTAGATCTGGCCCAGGGGGCCGCCCTAGAAACAGCGAAGGACTGGCCTGTGGCACCTGTGCCAGCAAAAACGGAGCTCGGGAGGGCCGCGTGCGTTTTTGCTGGCGGAGGGTTGCAGGAGGACGGCCCCGCAGCCGCCCCCGACACGAGTGACGCCCACCCCGGTCCCCCGAGGTCAAACACAACCGTGATGTGTGGCCCTCAATGAAATGGAGTTTGACACCCCTGTTGTAAACCTTGGCAACAGACCTTCAACTCCCAGAATACCCCAGCCAGCATGCTGGGGAGAAAGGCAGAAGGAAAGAGGGGAGGATAATCAGCCATAAGGTAGATGGACTTGATTACAGCCATGATGGACGCACTGAAGAACTTGGTCGGGGACAGATCGCCCTATAGAGAAAGTCTATCTATGGGGTGGCTGAGAGTCAACACCAACTTAAGGCCCACAATCAATCAAAATCTGGGCATGTTAAGGCAAAGGGCTAGGCCTTGGGGCAATTTCCGTCTTCTCTCCTCTCGTGAGCTCCAAGGACACCATGAGCTGGCACAATCATTCCTGTGGGATTCTTCTGGGATTCTTTTCCCCCAGTCCAACCTCCAGCATTGGGAACCTGGTGGTCTCCCATCCCATCCATCCATTATAAGAGCCGAGGTGGCGCAGTGGTTAGAGTGCAGTACTGCAGGCTACTTCAGCTGACTGTTCAGCAGTTCAGCGGTTCAAATCTTACCGGCTCAAGGTTGACTCAGCCTTCCATCCTTCCGAGGTGGGTAAAATGAGGACCCAGATTGTTGGGGGCAATATGCTGACTCTGTGAACCGCTTAGAGAGTGCTGTAAAGCACTGTAAAGCGGTATATAAGTCTAAGTGCTATTGCTATTCACTAACCAGGTTCCACTAGAATTTTCTAAATTAGCTAAAGTTGGTTGCCACCCAATGAGATAAACATTTCCCATGACTCAAACCCAGTTCCTGGTTACTTTCTGGATACAACTGTAAATTTTTTTCAACTTTCCCAGTCTAACTGCCACTCCCGGGATTTCCTGTTGGTCTCCCATCCCAGGATTAACCAGGTCCAGACCACTTTAATTTTTTTTTTTTCAGATCCCTCCGTAACTCTATTAAGCAGGTCCCCAATTCTTTGACTGCAAAATAAGGTTATTTTGCTGCCTAAAAGAAGGCATAAAGGAAGATAACCAAGTAGCGGGGCAGCATCGAAAGAGATATCTGGGGGGGGGGGGAATAAGTTTATTCTATTTGTTTGTTCATCGAATTTATTTGCTGCCTATCTCGCGGTTCAAGGTGATTCTGAACGGTTGTTAGAAAGTAGAGCCTATTTTTTAAAAAAGCAAGCAGCCGTGGCAGTTCTGTCTACCAGCTCAATTTCCAAAGAAATGTTTGCAGACCAAGAAGGATTAAGGAAAATACTTTGATCTCTTAGATAGCTGTGATACTTGATAGGACAACATTACGGCAACCTCCCTCATAATGAACTGCAAAATTTAACGGCTGGATCCACATGAATAAATGAATGAACAAATGATAATGATTCTGCACTAAATTCCTCCTTTGGCAGGAATCCAAGTAAAAATAAACAGCTCTGAGTCTTAAGCTGACAGTGACAAGTTTATGTCACTCTGCATCATGCAAGAAAGCTGTTTTCAGGCATCTTTAGGTGGGGGGGGGAGAGACATTCCTTGGCTGAAAGTAGCTATATTTTCCCCACGGCCATTTTTTGTCAGAGGTCTCTGCCTTGCTGCAAAGGATATACTAGAAATTTCTATACATCACTTTTGGGTATCGTATCAGCCTGCCAGCCAGAAAACGCCACTGGTTTTGCAAACTGAATATGAGCCAACAGTGTGATGCAGATACACGAAAAGGCAAATGCAATTTTAGTTGCATCAACTGAAGTATAATTTGCAAATCACTGCGGGGAGGGTTGGGGGGGGGTTGCTTCACATTGGTCAAAATCCGCTTCAGTCAGTGGCGCAGGGGTGGGTTCTGACTTACCTCGCTGCTGGTTTGCTTCCTTATGCGCCGCGTGGGCGCGCATGCGCAGTGCTTAAAACCAAGCTTCTGCGCATGCGCAGAAGCAAAAAACAGCTTCTGCGCGTGCGCAGAAGCAAAAAACAAGATGGCGCCGCCTATGGCGCTGCTGAGAGCGAGTTCAGGGGTGTGTCCAGCCAGCCATCGCTGCCGGTACGGCGAGCGGGGGGAAATTCCCGCTACCGGTTCTATAGAGCCGGTCCGAATCGGCAGGAACCCACCTCTGCAGTGGCGGATTAAGGCTCACTGGTGCCCTAAGCACTGACAAATCTTGGTGCCCCGCTCCTAGTTTTATCAATTTTTTTTTACAAATCTTCATTGGGTTTTTTTTTTCTTTCTCAACTTTGTGGTGCCCCCTTTGGGCCTGGTGCCCTAAGCACGTGCTTAGTCTGCTTAATGGTTAATACACCACTGGCTTCAGTCTTATGTCCAGTATGGGATATCACACGTTAAGAAGGATTTAGACAAAGTGGAAGAAGTGTAGAGAAGAACAAGTATTATCAGAGGGCTACAGTTCGTTTAGTGATTGTTCGAAATTAAATGGCACTGAAAAATGTGATTTACTGTATGCTCATTTTTCACACTTTTTCACCATTGCAGCCTCTCCATGGCCACATGATCAAGATTGAGACACTTGGCAACTGATCCATATTTATGACGGTTTCCGTGTCCCGGGGTCATGTGACCCCCTTTTGCGACCTTCCGACAAGCAAAGTCACTGGGGAAGCCAGATTCACTTAACAACTGTGTTATTAATTTAACAATTGCAGTGATTCGCTTAACAAATGTGGCAAGAAAGGTCATAAAATGGAGCAAAACTCCATTAAGAACTGTCTCACTTAGCAACAGAAATTTTGGGCTCAATCGTGGTCGTAAGTCAAGGACTAAACAGTACTGTATGTTAGGCAAAACCAGAAAATGGGTTAACTCAATAATCGGTTTAGGGCTTTAGGCAATGGAGTCAGGCCTCCACTATCTTGAATTTCACAAGCTTTCTACTTTAGAAGTTATAGGGTGTAAAAATACAAAGAAACCCAACAAACTATGTTGGCTGGAAGCTTGTTACTTTTGTTTTGAGAATGGACGCAGTCATTATTTTTAAAAGGGTCTTCAGCAACATTCTGGATGTGGGGGAAATTTTGCTAGCATGCATACACACGAATGAGCCGTTTCTCTGTTTCTCTCCTGTTAAATTACGTTTTAAATTAAGAGTTGCACGAGACGAGTGGCATATAGATTTAAGAAATAAATAGGGTATCTGAGAAAAGAGTTTGTACGGTACGAAATTGCTCTGACTGCGCTGCCTTTTTGCTTCGCTCGCTGTTGTTCGTGTATCCTCGGCAAACCTCTTATTTCTATGCCAGTTGAAGGTGAACTGTCAATCAATGCCTGTCACCATCAGCGATGCTACTCATTTCTGTCTGCGTGGGTGCAAAATGAGTAGTTGTGGCTGCCCAGTTTCTTGATAGATCCAGCCAAGAGAGAGGCCCTGTCTGAAAAGGAACGCATTTCCCTACAAAGAGCGTTCATCCAGAACAGACTGCGCTATGGAGGCTTTCAAGAAGACACTGGACAGCCACTTGTCTGAAATGGTAGAGACTCTCCTGCTCGAGCAGGGGGTTGGACTGGATGACCGCCGGGGTCCCTTCCAACTCTGTTATTCTATGTTCTATGTCAGTGATGGCGAACCTTTTTTTCCTCGGGTGCCAAAAGCGCGCACGTGCGCGCTATCGTGTGTGCACGCATGCCCACACCCATAATTCAATGCCCCCCCTGCGCCCCATCCCCCTGCGCATGCGTGCACGAACCCCCACACGCGCTGCCCTGCCCCCTGCGCATGCGTGCACGATCCCCCCGCTCCCCCGTTTCCTGACTTCCGGTGGGACCGGTAGGCCAGTTTTTCGTCCTCCCCAGGCTCCAGAGGCTTCCCTGGAGCCTGGGGAGGGCGAAAACGGCCTCCCCCGGCCCCCTGGAGGCCCTCCGAAGGCTGAAAACACCCTCCCAGAGCCTCCACGCGAGCCAAAAATCCACGCAGGAGCTGAGTTAGGGCAACGGCTCACGTGCTGGCAGAAATGGCTCCGCGTGCCACCTGTGGCATGCATGCCATAGGTTCACCATCACGGTTCTATGTTGTATTCGCTGAGACTCTGCCTTGGTGAACCAGGCCCTGATATTGCCAGATTATACTATTAGAGCAAGGGTGTCAAACTCAAGGCCCGGGGCCCGGATCCGGCCCGTGGGGTACTTAGATCTGGCCCGCGGGGCTGCCCTGGAAACAGCAAAGGACCGGCCCGCGGTGCCTCTGCCAGAAAAAACGGAGCTTGGGAGGGCCATGTGCTCCGTTTTCACTGGCAGAGAGTTGCAGGAGGGCGTCCTAGCCGAAAACAGAGCTCATGAGGGCCACACACCCCCGAGCTCTGTTTTCGCTGGCAGAGGGTTGCAGGAGGCCATCCCAGCCGAAAATGGAGTTCGGGAGCCCATTTTCACTGGCAGAGCGCTCGGGCCACCACAAGCGCCCCTGACAGGAGTGACGTCAATCTGGCCACATACACAGACCCCGAGGTCAAACACAACCCTGATGCGGCCCTCAATGAAATCGGGTTTGACACCCCTGTATTAGAGTGTTTCTCAACTTCGGCCACTTTAAGATGTCTGGACTTCAACTCCCAGAATTCTCCAGCCAGCAAACTGAAAGTACTTTTAATAGAAGGTTCTAGTAACAGAGACTTGCAAGTCCGAACGCACTTCTCCCTTCCTCTCTTTACTTTCAAAAGAACTACCGGTAGGGAAGAAGATCTTGCTGAGATGCTTTCTCAAATTACATTTCTGCTTCGGACTCGGGTTTCTCTTCTCTGACCATTGGCTTGGCTGTGGCTCTTCTCCTGGTCTTCAAGGATACTTCTACTTCCCATTACGAAAGCACAGCACTTCCATATTGGTGCAAAGAATAAAAAAGGTTCAAAAAATAATCAGCAGATAGACTGGTTTCAAAGATTCTTGTGCCTAGGTGGATGGCAGCCCCTTGGCTGATCTCCCCCCAAAAAAACAAAACTAAGCAGGGTTGAACCAAGTTAATACTTGGATAGGAGGCCACCAGGAAATGCTAGCAGTATATTAGAAGAGTATAAAAAGCCCTGGTGGCACAATGGTTAGAATGCAGTATTGCAGGCTGACTCTGCCCAAAGCCAGGAGTTCGATTCTGACCGGCTCAAGGTTGACTCAGCCATCCGTCCTTCCAAGGTTGATAAAATGAGGACCCAGATTGTTCGGGGCAATATGCAAATAATGCTTCTACATTGTAAATTGCCCAGGGAGTGCTTTAAAACACTAGGGGGACGGTATATAAGACCAAATGCTATTGCTATCGTTAGTATACTAGCCTGGAAAATTGGGGGGGGGGGGAAAGAAGTCTTGAGAAAGAAGGCAGTTGCAAACCACTTCCAAAATTGGGAGTTATTGTTTTCTTTTTCCTTTTATTGTTTTTTTTTTAATTTTAATTTTCTATATTCTGTTTTTATTGTTTGTAAGCCACCTGCCGTAGAGTCACTGTGAATGAGTAGGAGGCTATATACAGGTAGTCCTCAACTTATGACTGCAATTGAGCCCAAAATTTATGTTGCTAAGTGAGAAATTTGTTAAGTGAATTTTACCCCATTTTGCAACTTTTTTTTGCCACTGTTGTTAAGTGAACCGCAGCAGTGGTTAATTTAGGAACACGCTTGTTAAGTGAATCTGGCTTCTCCGTTGACTTTGCTGGTCAAAAGGTCGCAAAAGGGGATCACGTTGGAACCGTCATAAATACCGGCCAGTTTCCCAGTGTCCAAATTTTGATCATGTGAGCACAGGGATGCTGCCACGGTTGTGTGAAAAACGGTCGTAAGTCACTTTTTTCAGTGCTGCTGCAACTTCAAACGGTCACTAAATGAACTGTTGTAAGTCGAGGACTACAAGTACTAGCCAGTGGAAAATCAGAAAAAGTCTTGGCAAACCACTTCCAAAACACAGCTACGAAGAAATATATGGAAACATACGGAGGCCATCCTTGAAATCATCAGGAAGTCAAGGGAGGCTGTAATGGGAAGCGGAAATAATCTCCAACCTTGGCAACTTTAAGATTTGTAGACGTCAGCTCCCAGAATTCTGGGAGTTGAAGTCCACAATTCTTTGCTGGCTGAGGAATTCTGGGAGTTGAAGTCCACAATGCTTTGCTGGCTGAGGAATTCTGGGAGTTGAAGTCCACAATGCTTTGCTGGCTGAGGAATTCTGGGAGTTGAAGTCCACAATGCTTTGCTGGCTGAGGAATTCTGGGAGTTGAAGTCCACAATGCTTTGCTGGCTGAGGAATTCTGGGAGTTGAAGTCCACAATTCTTTGCTGGCTGAGGAATTCTGGGAGTTGAAGTCCACAATGCTTTGCTGGCGGAGGAATTCTGGGAGTTGAAGTCCACAATGCTTTGCTGGCTGAGGAATTCTGGGAGTGGAAGTCCACAATGCTTTGCTGGCTGAGGAATTCTGGGAGTTGAAGTCCACAATGTCAGCCCCTGACACACAATTCTTAAAGTTCCCAAGGTTGGAGACCCCTGGTCCTGAGTATCAGCAAGGAAAATCAGCCTTAGCATTCACAACTTTGATCTCTTAGCCTGGTCTACCTTGAAGGGCTGACAGAGACGTTGTATTTTCTCACCAATTAGCATCCCTCAGATTGCTGGATAAGCAGCCAACGAAGGTCTCTTCCCTTCAGCCTTCCCGGCTCAGTCCGGAGATATTAGATTTCTTTTTCAACTACATGCACTACAAATGTTATTGCTTCTCGCTTATAAAACCAAGGTCGTCACCATGTAAACAGAAAAACAAATGCCCAGCCAAAGATGTGAGAAATCCAAACTGGAGGTAAACAAAAACGAAGCGTAAATTAGTAGGAAAGGATCAGGAAATGCCACCCTGCCAGATTCAACCTAGATGTAAAACGCGGCGCTCTTGATTTCCAATTTCCATTTTAACATCCCTGCGAATTCTGAGTTTGCGTGTAGAGCTACAGATTAGCCTCGGCCTTGGATGTAAGCCGGCATCTCTACGGTGAGGTTCACACAACCTGCGAAATGCAGGTTAACGCAGCACAATTGCTACCTGCAGGACATGCTTGTCCAGCTCAGGTACAAATTAGCAACCTCGTTTGCACAACATGCTACTCTTTGTAGCCTTGCATGGAAGTCAAAGCCAGAAAAATGACCTAATCCAAGAACCTGGGTCAGGGCACATGTGTGAACGCAATCAATGGGTCTTATAGAGGAGCAAGCGTTCATTAGCCAAGGAGGCAGTGACCCAAAATTGGGTGTGAGGGCTCTGTATGTGTACGACAGTATCCCACATAGTTGCAGGATTTGGGTTTGGCTAGTCTAGAGAAAAGAAGGACTAGGGGAGGACATGATAGCAGAATTCCAGGATTTGAGGGGCTGCCACAAAAAAGAGGGTGTCAATTTATTTTCCAAAGCACCAGAAGGCAAGACAAGAAACAAGTTTCTCTTTAGTTTTTAAGGAGAATTTTTTAAGTTGTCCTTCCTCTCAAGAAGATGGACCCCATCTCACTCCAAGCCTACCTAACTTGGACAATCACTTGTGAAATAGATGAAGGAGTTAACTTCTTTCTAATACATCACACCTGTTCTGAATCAAGCGTAGATTGGTTATGCTATCATCAGGCAGCTTAACACAGACGCAATGGTACATTCAATCAGATTATATTTTATTCTTCAGGCATCCTCTGACAACACTCACGGTTATGTAGAAGTTCTTCTGAATCTACAGTCATAATCTGGAACCATCACGAATATTGTAAAAAAGGATTAACGCTTCCCATCTCCTTCTTCAGGCATGCTTTCCCGGTATATTCTTGAAAGTGACTTCCTTTGGGATACCGTACTTCAATTACTCCCGCCCCCCAGGCATACTTCAATGACCAATAAGAGTACACAGTTATGATCACATG
>QLTV01002253.1:650520-661754 GCA_003457575.1 Thermophis baileyi
ATGGTCGTTCGACCCCCAAAGGGGTCGCGACCCACAGGTTGAGAACCGCTGCACTAGGGCTATCAATAGATACAAACTAAATGTAATCCGCTCTAATCTTGATTGCAGAAAATACGACTTCTGCAACAGAGTAGTAAATGTCTGGAACACTTTACCTGATCCTGTTGTTAGTTTCTCTAACCCCCATACTGTACCTTTTACCTTAAACTGTCTACCGTGGACCTTACACGTTTCTTAAGAGGTCCCTAAGGGGGCCGTGCATAAGCGCACCAGTGTGCCTACCGTCCCTGTCCTACTGTCCCCATTTGTATGTACTCGTTTTATAGTGTTTATGGCTATGTTTTGCTTCTTTATATCCATGAATTTGTGCCATTTTTTTTTCATGTGTCCTGTTTCCTTGCACTTGTTGACAAATAAATAAATAAATAAATAAAGATGCGTGGACTTCAACTCCCAGAATTCCCCACGCCTCTTCAGGCTGCCAAGGTTTAGGAACCCTGCTCTAGCAAATGGAGTACACCAGTGTCACCCTCCTGTGACCGCAAGACAAACCAATGCCACAACTGCAGGGAGTCCTTGACTCACGACCGTTCATTGAATGACCGTTCAAAGTTACGACGACGGCACTGGGGGGAAAAAGTGACTCAGGACCGTTTTTCACACTTACGACCGTTCCATGATCATGCGATCAAGATTCAGGCGCTTGGCAACTGACTCATATTTATAGCAATAGCACTTAGACTTATATACCGCTTTACAGTGCTTTACAGCACTCTCTAAGCGGTTCACAGAGTCAGCATATTGCCCCCAACAATCTGGGTCCTCATTTTACCCACCTCAGAAGGATGGAAGGCTGAGTCAACCTTGAGCCGGTGAGATTTGAACCGCTGAACTGCTGAACAGTCAGCTGAAGTAGCCTGCAGTACTGCACTCTAACCACTGCGCCACCTCGGCTCTATAGCTATTGCTATATTGCTATTGCTATTGCTATTGCTCATATTTATGACGGTCACGTGATTGCCCTTTTGCGCCCTTCTGACAAGCGAAGTCGATGGGGAAGCCGGATTCACTTAACAACCGTGTGACTAACTTATCAACTGCAGTGATTCACTTAACAGCTGTGGCAAGTAAGGTCGTAAAAATGGGACAAAACTTCCTGAACAAACTCCCTTAACAAACGTCTCGCTCAGCAACAGAAAGTTTGGGCACAATTGTGGTCGTAAGTCAAGGACTACCTGTATGCAAGAGCCGAGGTGGCGCAGTGGTTAGAGTGCAGCACTGCAGGCTACTTCAGCTGGCTGCTAGCTGCAGTTCGGCAGATCGAATCTCACCGGCTCAAGGTTGACTCAGCCTTCCGTCCTTCCGAGGTGGGTAAAATGAGGACCCAGATTGTTGGGGGACAAGAGGCTGACTCTGTGAACCGCTTAGAGAGGGCTGGAAAGCACCGTGAAGCAGTATATAAGTCTAAGGACTATTGATATTGCTATTGCTATCTATGTGCCGTCAACCCAGCTCAGCCACCGCCTATCAGGAAAGCTCACCATTGTGTGTGTCCCCCCACCCCTGCATCGCACAGGCATTCACAGGGGCTTCGCACACAGAGGCTCACCCCTCTTCACCTCCACCTGCATAACTCTGATGGCACCAAGGTGCTTCTGTGTCAACAGCTGCCCACAAGGCTCCCCTTTGGCACCGTGGCAGCTTTAAGTCATTAGCTCATCAACTTGAGGCTTCAGGACAATTAATGCCCGTTTCCATTCCCGGGGGGGGGGGAGGGATTGGCACACCCGCATCCCAGTGCGCAGTTGGCATAGCAACAAGCCAAGGATGTGTGCATGTCCTTTTACTGCAAGGGGTGGGGGGAGGGCAGGAGGAGAGGTAAGGGTTGTGCAAAGCATGAAAGCAAAATCAGGATATCAAACTGAAGTGGGATATTTTTGTTTTTGGGTGAGTGGGTGGGAAAGGCATCCCTACTCTGCAGCACCCGGGGAAATCCTAAGGTCTGTTTTTCCTTGCCTTCTCAACACACTTTCTCTTTCAGACACACACACATACACACACACACACATACACTTCCCAGTAAGTAAACATTGCAGAATCTAACTCCAGTTTACATCATTCAAACAGTCTTCCTCTGGGTGCCACGGAAGGGTAAGCACAACGTCATGAACCGCAGTGGGATTCCTTCCCCCTTAGACCACCGGGGCTGAACCAGGCAAGGGATGTGGCGCTTGAGCGATTAAACTGTCCTTAATGGAACTGAAAGGCTCCGTTCGAAGATTCTTCTAGTCCTCATGGATGCAATGCTCAGCAGCAGCCCGTTAAAACTGTGGGAAGCCATTCCAAAAGGAGCAGGATGTTGTTAGGAAAGGACTGAGGCTCGGTCCGGACATACCGGTAGTGGCGGCCGCTGACGGTTCGGAGAACCGGTAGCGGCGGCAGCGCGAGGCTCCGCCCACCACCCCGGACGTCGCCATTTTCTTGTTTTTAACCCTCTGCGCATGCGCAAAGCGTTCTGCGTATGCGCAGAGGGTGAAAAGGCGCGCGCGACGGTGGCCAACCGGTAGGGAAGTTAAGTAGATTTCACTGCTGACACAAAGGCAAGCAAATTTATTCCAACTGGAATTAGAAGCCACTTGGATCAGAATATGCAATAACACACTTCGAATACAGACTAACATATGCTTGCAGGAATGGGTTATGGTTAGTCTAGAGCAGGGGTCCTCAAACATTTTAAACAGGGGGCCAATTCACGGTCCCTCAGACTGTTGAGGGGCCGGACCGGCTGGGTGGGCGTGGCTAGGTCATGTGGCTAGGTGGGCGTGGCCAATTTAACAGTCCATTAAACAATGCACACAAATTAAACTTGAATTTGTTTTGCTCCTGGGGGTGTTTTATTTGCTTTTGTTTGCATGTTGCTCTTTTGGTTGACTTTTCTTTTTACTAGATTGTTTTTTCAGTTGTTTAGGAGTCTAGTGGTCCACTTCAGGAAACTCAGTTTTGCAGCAATTCTTCTCAGCCCCAAAGAGTTTGAGAAATCTCTCTCTCTTCTCTCTCTCTCTTTCTGTCTCTCCCTCTCTTTTCTCTCTTTCTCTTTCTCTCTCTTTCTGTCTCTCCCTCTCTTTCTCTTTCTCTCTGTCCCCCCCCCCCTCTCTCTCTCTCTGTCTCTCTCTTTATCTATCGATCTTCTGGAGGCGGGGGAGGTTTTAAAAAAAAAGGCCGTTTTCGCCCATTTTTTGGCCTCCTGGGGCATCTGTGTGCCCCGTTTTTCACCTCCCCTGCCTCCAGAACGTCTCTGCAGGCCAAAATTGTTGGCCTTACCTTTCAGTTCCAGCCCGCGGGGCTCGCGAAGGTAAGTCCTGCGCTCGGCCGAAGGGTGGGCGGGGTGATGTGGGCGGGGCAGCCTCGTGGTCCTGGGCGGGCTGGATTAATGGCTTCGGCGGGCCGCATGCGGCCCGCGGGCCGTAGCTTGAGGACCCATGCCCAATCTGAACAATAGGGAGCCCCAAGTTCTCCACATTTTATGTACTAGGCCATGGAGTGACTGTGTCAAAATACTACACCGGTGTTTCTCAATCTTGGCAGCTTGAAGATTTAAGCATGGTTGGCTGGAGAATTCTGGAGTTGAAGTCCACCCACCTTATACCGGTAGTTGCCATTAGGTTGAGAAACATTGTACTACCCTGTAATTTTCAGCGACACAAAGCTGGCATAATTCCTGGCTTTTGTTTCTGCAATTCAGGACTACGCTGTCTAGATATGAAATTGATTTATTTTTTTTTTTTTGCTTTATTCCTGCTGAGTATTTATTCTTATTTATTTTATCGCGATATTGACATTTTTTTAAAAATTGTGCTCACTGGCTCAGAATCGCTCGGCCAAGATGGCGGCCAGGTAATTCGAATCAAATCCACGAAACGATCAAATGAAACGCGAGCTGGACTTCAGGTGACGGTCAGCTTGGCCCAAGGCTTGTTTTTGAATGGCACAAACTTCAATTGAATTTAAGTTAAATTTAAATAGGTTGGCGGTGTTGCGTTCCATTCTTTCCTTAAAGATTGGGGGGAAATGGATAAAATTAATCCCAAGGTGAAATTTGTCTTTCCTACCCTCGCACTGGTGCAGAAATAGACCACACAGCTACAACAAAGGAGTCATTTCAAAATGATAGGCTGGTTTTTGTATTTTATGTCCTTGTCCACTGACCTACTCACATACACACACAGACACACACACAGACACACACCCCATGGCACACACTGCTTGCTCTTCCCAATCCAGATCAATCACAGCCTTTGGTATATTAATGGCATCTTATTTGTACTGAATGCCTCATTAATGCTAACATTCCCTGGGCGTCTCTCTGCCACCCCCCCACCCCCGGATGGAGAGTATTAATTGCTTGCTT
The DNA here is from genome assembly GCA_003457575.1 of Thermophis baileyi. Lineage (NCBI taxonomy): Eukaryota > Metazoa > Chordata > Lepidosauria > Squamata > Dipsadidae > Thermophis > Thermophis baileyi. The sequence goes on from QLTV01002253.1 coordinate 654,929, forward strand.
TGTAATTAAATATTAAGGCTGCGATATTTCACGCTCCGCACAGCTGGCAGGGAGAGGGGACCAGCGCACAGTGTGAGTGTCACATGCAGGGTATTACTTCAGGTTGCAAGAGCCTCCCACAAGCCCCTGCTCTGTGGACGTACGCAAGGCGACGGAGCGAGCGTGGTTCAATCTTGGGCCAACATACACACCAATACAGGCGGTCCTCGACTTACGACCGCAATTCAGCCCAAAATTTACGTCCCTAAACAAGCAAGGGTGGGCTCCTGGGGGTTCGGCAGGGTTCGGGCGATCCTCTAGCCAAGGAATGCTGGGGTTCAGCGAACCCCCAAATGCCACCCCTGGCTGGCCACGCCCACCCCGCCCCACCCCTCCCAGGAGTCTCCACGCGGCCCGTTCATCATTCCAGGTAAGTGCAGGGGCCGCGCGGAGTGTCTGGGAGAGCAAAAAAACGGGCCTACTGGAGGTTCTGGAAGTCCAGAAATGGGCCTGTTTCCGGCCTCCAGAGTGCCTCCGGACCCCGGGGGAAGCTGTTTTCGCCCTCCCGGAGGCTCGAGGAAAGCCTCTGGAGCCTGGGGATGGTGAAAAATGGGCCTCCCGGAAGTTCCGGAAGTCCGGAAACGGGCCTGTTTCCGGCCTCCGGCGGGCCTCCGGGGGAAGCTGTTTTCGCCCTCCTGCAGGCTCCAGGAAAGCCTCCGGAGCCTGGGGAGGGCGAAAAACGCCGCCCCCTGCCGTGGTGCAGGCGGCCGACTAGGCCACGCCCACCATCAGAGGTGGGTTCCTCCTGGTTTGGACCGGTTCGCCTGAACCGGTAGCAACCCGCTGATGATGTCACGGAGCCGGTTCGGTCGGTGCCGGTCTGTGGACGCTGCCATCTTTTTTGGGGGAATTATTTTTTTTAATTTTTTGGAATTTTTTTTTATTTTTATTTTCTTCTGCGCATGCGCAGAAGCTGAGTTTCCGGCACTGCGCATGCGTCACCATCTTGTTTTTGGCTTTTTTGGGGGGGGGGGATTTTTTGGGATTTTTCTGCACTGCGCATGCGCGCGCGGGAGGAAGCGAACTGGCAGCGAGGTAAGTTAGAACCCACCCCTGCCCACCATGGCCACGCCCACCCAGCAACTGGGCAGCGAACCCGTTGCTAAAGGATCTGAAGCCCACCCCTGTAAACAAGACAGTTCTTCAGTGAGTTTTGCCCCACCTTACGACCTTTCTTGCCACAGCTGTTAAATGAATCACTGCAATTGTTCAGTTAGTAGCACGGTTGTTAAGTGAATCTGGCTTCCCCATTGGCTTTGCTTGTCCAGAAGGTCGCAAAAGGGGATGCTGCGACCGTTTAATAAGTGTGAGGACTGGTGTAAGTCACTTTTTCCAGTGCTGTTGTAAGTTCGAACGGTTGTTAAACGAATGGTTATAAGTCAAGGACTGCCTGTATCTGCATTTGATCGCTGAACTGATTGCACCTGAGAACTGCATCTGTAGAACCAAAAACGGACTAAACATCTAGGTGTAGAGTGCTACACCTAGAGTACCACATCCAGTTTTAGTCACCACACCATAAAAAAGATGTTGAGACTCTAGAAAAAGTGCAGAGAAGAGCAACCAGGATGATTAGGGGACTGGAGGCTAAAACATACGATGAACGGTTGGTTGCAGGAACTGGGCATGGCTAGTCTAGTGAAGAGAAGGACCAGGGGAGACAGGATAGCAGTCGTCCAATATCTGAGGGGCTGCCACAGAGAGGACGGAGTCAAGCTATTTTCCAAGGCACCCGAAGGCCAGACAAGGAATAATGGATGGAAATTGAACAAGGAGAGATTCAACCTGGAAATAAGGAGGAATTTCTGACAGTGAGAACAATCAACCCATGGAACAGAAGTTGCCTTCGGAAGTTGTGGGAGCTTCATCCCTGGAAACTTTCAAGAAGAGACTGGACTGCCATCCATCAAAAATGGTGTAGGGTCTGCTTGGGCGGGGGGTTGGACTAGATGACTTACAAGGTCCCTTCCAACTCTGTTAATCTGTATCTGAGTTTCCCCAAAACTACAAAACACCAAATCAAGGAAGGCTTCCACCAAGATTAGCTTTATGTTTTACCTTGTCAACGGTGCTGGGTGGAAACAGTCTTTGGCATGATTCATACACACATTAAACCCCCTTCCGAAACCTCATTAACCAAGATTTAAAATATGCAGTCGGTAAAAGGTGTAATACACAGGAAAGCAACCTGGGTAACACAAATGGGTCAAGGGACAAAGGAAGACCCCCCCACACACACACCTTAGACACCACCTTACACAGATCAGCAGCCAATTTGGAACTGAACCTCTGTACACAGAACTTGCCCTCATGCGCTGGGCCTAAAGGGAAACAAGGCTCTAGTCCTCATGGTTCCAATTAAAAGAGTTCATTCTACTATAACCACAGGGTGCTGACTTAGCCATCCTACCTGCTACTCTCCAGAATTTCAGAGAGGGGTTTTCCCCCCCTCCTTCGTCCTACCTGAAATGCGGAGGATTAAAGCTTGGGACCCGAGGCATATAAACAGGGCCTCCGATTAATCCTTTCAGAGAAGAGAGAATAGGAAAGAAGATGTCTTAAATATTTTAAAAGTATCGTCACAAGCACCTTTTGCTATCTCAATCCTGGGAAATCCAGAATTTCAGAACATATAAGGCAGTGATGGCGAAACTTTTCGGCACCGAGTGCCCAAACCAGAATGCACCAGAGCCCCGAAAACTCGGAGACCAGCTGTGCCAGCTGGTCTTCGGGTTTCCGGGGCTCCGGCACACGTGAAGATCAGCTGGCCGGCACGCACGCATGCACGTACGCACGCACCAAAAACCAGAAGAGCAGCTGGCGACAGCGCGCGTGCCCACAGAGAGGGCTCTGCGTGCCACCTCTGGCACGCATGCCATAGGTTCGCCATCACGGACATAAGGGAAGAGGTGTAAACATCAGTGGTTTTTTTTTACCTTGTCAACTTTAAGACTTTGTGGACTTCAACTTGTGGGTATCAACTTGTCAATTTTTAATAACTGTGGACTTCAGCTCCCAGAATTCCCCAGCCAGCATGTGTGGATTTCAACAACTTCAACATGCTGGCTGGGGAATTCTGGGAGTCGAGTCCATACATCTTAAAGTTGACAAGGGTTGAAAAACACTGCAGTGGAGCCTTGAGTTTCTCCTCCGTTTCAGCATCAGCTCCCCCACTTACTCCCAAGTAGAATTTACCGACGCTGCAACCTCGCAACATTTGCATTCGCACCACATCAGAGGTGGGCTCCTACTGGTTATAACCGGTTCTTTAGAACCGTTAGTAGCTCGGCGATGACGTCATGGAGCCGGTTCCGTCGGTGTCTCCATGGGCGCAGCCATCTTGGATTTTGCTTCTGCGCATGCGCAGAAGCTAGTTTTATTGGGGTGCGCGCACGAAGCGCGAAGCATGCGCACGCACGGTGCGACCCTGAGGGAACCGGCAGCAAAAGGATCCAGAACCCACCCCTACACCACATGTTTAGCCTGAATGACTGAAATAAGCTATTTTCTGCAATGCACAATCCACTGCATCGTAACAAACCAAACACAACAGGATGGACGTACCACAACTAACCAAGATGACAACTAGCACAAGCTCATTCTCCATCGGCCTGCTTACGCAGCTGGTGGGAATTCAGCCACCCTTTATCATGCCTCTAGTCCAGAGGTGGGTTTCTACCGGTTCAGACCGGTTCGCCTGAACCGGTAGCGACCCGCTGGTGACGTCACGGAGCTGGTTTGGTTGGTGCAGGTCTGTGGACGCCGCCATATTTTTTGGGGGGGGATTTTTTTTGGATTTATTTTTTTTTTGGGAAAAAAAATTTCTTCTGTGCATGCGCAGAAGCTGAGTTGCCAGCACTGCGCATGCACCGCCATCTTGTTTTTGGCTATTTTTTTTATTTTTATTTTTAAATTTTCGGCACTGCGCATGTGCACGTACGCGGCGCAGGAGGAAGCGAACCGGCGGCGAGGTAAGTTAGAACCCACCCCTGCTCTAGTCCACGGTCCCCAAAAGCTCCAGGCTCACTGGAAATCCCAATTCAAAAGGAGGTATGGAGGTGCGGAACTTCACCAAAAATTAAGCAAAGCCAGGACTTCGTCCATCGGTCTTTGGATGGGAGACCACCTGGAAATCCCATAGCTGGAGACTGGAGTGAGAAAACTCTCTAAGATGACATGAACAAGCGATTCCTGCACAAACCCTACATGGATGCCTCCCAGAGCAAAAATCAAAAGACATAAAGAAAGAGAGAAGCCTGTTGTCTACTGGAATGTTGTCTGCTCTGAGGCAATATTTCCCAACCTTGGCCATTTTAAGACCTGTGGACTTCAACTCCCAGAATTCCCCAGCCAGATCTTAAAATGGCCAAGGTTGGGAAAGATTGCTCTATATAGCCACTCATTGCTATTCTCCCAGCGTTGTCTTGAATAACAGAGATGGAAGAGACCTTGGAGGTCTTCTAGTCCAACCCCCTGTTCAAGCAGGATTTACTGAGATTTGCTCAGATTTACGGAGATGCAAGGCACAGGGGTTGTAAGGAATTCCGGGAACTAATTTACTTTTCAGTTGATTTGTCCCCATGGATGAAAACGTTCGGATTTTCCTTTGGCAGGGAGGCCAAATCTCTTCGCTGATAATGGGGGAAGCTGCCACAGGCAGCTGAGCCTTTGTCATACTAGAGGAGAGGGAGGGGGAAGGGACGTCCACTGACCTTTTGATGCCTGGGGGCTCTCACTGGCTGTTCTCTCTGCCCCCCCTTCCGAGTACAGGAAGGACCCTACTGGAGAAGCAGAACAGACCATCAGCGGGGACAGACTGGACACGGGGCCCAATCCAGACACACAGCCCCGTGCTCTCTGGACAAACCAGTTCATACTTTACAGGTAGTCCTTGACTTACAACGACTTATTCCTTTTTCTATTCCTATTCTATTCTGAATTCTATTCTATATTATTTTCTCCTATTCTATTCTATTCTATTCTATTCTATTCTATTCTATTCTATTCTATTCTATTCTATTCTATTCTATTCTATTCTATATTCTAGTCGATTCTAGTCTATTCTAGTCGATTCTATTCTGAATTCTATTCTATTCTATATTATTTTCTTCTATTCTATTCTATTCTATTCTATTCTATTCTATTCTATTCTATTCTATTCTATTCTCTTTTATTCTATTCTATTCTATTATTCTATTCTATTCTATTCTATTCTATTCTATTATTTCACATATTGTGTATAAACACAGTGAAAGATACTATCAGAGATAAAAACTGGAGGCACATACATTTCCAACAGAGGGATATACACAGGTTATAATTTCTAAAACATCAATATGGCAACCATGGTGATACAATCAAAGCTCTATTTTTTACAAACGTGTAGAACTGATAACACCATTGTGGCCATCTCATTTTTTTTTCTTTTATCATACCCTGCATATACCCCTGCTCTACGAGCTATTCATATTACAGGTAGTCCTCGACCTACAACAGTTCATTTAATGACCGTTCAAAGCTACAACAGCACTGGAAAAAGTGACTTGTGACCGTCCTTCACACTTACGACCGTTGCCGCATCCCCACGGTCATGTGATCAAAATTCAGACGCTTGGCAACTGACTCATATTTATGACGGTGGCAGTGTCCCAGGGTCACTTTTGCGACCTTCTGACAAGCAAATGGGGAAGCCAGATTCAATTAACAACCAGGTTACTAACTTAACAACTGCCGTGATTCACTTAACAAAAGTGAATCGTAAAATGTGACAAAGCTCACTTGACAAATGTCTCGCTTAGCAACAGAAATTTTGAGCTCAATTGTGGTTGTAAGTCGAGGACTACCTGTATTCACCAGTTTCTAGAAGTCACATAGAGTTCTCACTTTGAGTGGTGCGGTGGCCTACAGTTGGCGCTCTCGCCTCACAATCAGGAGGCTGTGAGTTCGATCCTAGGTAGAGGCAGATATTTCTCTCTCTGGTAACGTTGAGAATATATCTGCTGAACAAAACTCCGCATTGGCAACAGGAAGGGCATCCAGCCATTAAAACACTCTGCTAGCTCCATTCAGTTGCCCAGACTCCACCACGCAAGGGATTATGGGGTCATTAAATGATGACATAGAGTTCTCACTTTATTCACTGCCAGCAGGATATAAAACACAGCTGAGGTGTGAAGAGGGGGGGGGGCTAAAACAATTATTTCCCCAGGGGGAAAAAAAAAGTTTGCACAGGCCCTACCGGTTTTCACACCAGCCTGGCTGCTGGCATCAGAATGAAACCAAATTCAGCAAACACCACGGCTTCGAAAGAAAGGTAGGCTGCATGTAAACAGCAGCTGTTTGTGTGTGTGTGTGTGTGTGTGTGTGTGTGTGTGTGTGTGTGTGTGTACACCTAACATCAAAAATGGACACCTAAAAAATAACGTTTATACTGAAAGAACCTGTGCTGAAACATCTATCAAAGAAACACATACGTGAAAGAAGGAAAGCGGCCTGATTTGCATTTTTTAAATATCTTGGGAAATGTACATTTTAGCAGTTATGCAAATGAGGAGGAGAGAAACACTCTATCACTAAACAGGACAGGTTGCTGTGAAGATATAAACTGTTATAAAATCTACTTTTTTTCATCTATGGGGGGGAGGGGGGGGAAATCCTTTTTGATCACAATATTGTTTTACTAAAGCCAGCAACAAAGCGGTCGCGATCCATATACCCTTTTGATCAAGTCAATTTCCCACCACTTCAGCTGACTGCTAGCTGCAGTTCGGCGGTTCAAATCTCACTA
>QLTV01002253.1:666262-678492 GCA_003457575.1 Thermophis baileyi
AAAATAAAATAAAATAAAATAAAATAAAATAAAATAAAATAAAATAAAATAAAATAAAATAAATAAAATAATAAAATAAAATAAAATAATAAAATAAAATAAAATAAAATAAAATTCATCCTATCAAGCCACATCGGAATTTGCTCAACATCGACCTAACTCTAAAAACCCAACACTTCAGCCTCGGCCTTCCTGAGTTGTGTTGAACTAGGAAGGCAGAAAGCGGGAACATTTTGCTTTTAGACTTAGACGGCTGTTTCTCAGTCACCCTAATAAATATTTTATTGTTTAAGCAATTAACCGCATCCTTCTGGGATGTACATCAAACCTGAAGCGTAGTTAGAAGCTTTAAAAGTGCGTGCCTACACACGCACACTCTTTCTTTCTTTCTCTCTCTCTCTCTCACACACACAGATAAATAAACTCTGTGTGTGTGTGTGTGTGTGTGTGTGTGTGTGTGTGCAAGTTTCTTTACTTTTACTTTTAGCCTCTTTTCAGGTGATGTAGAATAAATATACTGGGGTTCATTGCCACCTACTGGTGCTTGCAAAAACGTGCCTCAGTGAGACCCTTCTTTCCTGCACAACTAAGGACTAACCTCACATTAGCAACAACCAATTGGCAACACGTGAATTATTAGTACCACTTTAGGTACTATGGTAATACTTAGTAAGGCCTGGAAATACTCCATCCAGCTTTGATCACCACATTACAAAAAAGATGTTGAGACTTTGGAAAAAAGTGCAAAATGAGCAACTAGGATGATTAGGGGACTGGAGGTTAAAACATACAAAGAACGGTTGCAGGATTTGGGTTTGGCCAGTCTAGAGAAAAGAAGGACTAGGGGGGACATGATAGCAGTCTTCCAATACTTGAGGGGGTGCCACATAAAAGAGGGGGTCAAGCTATTCTCCAGACAAGAAACAATGGATGGAAATTAATCAAGGGCAGAAGCAACCTGGAACTAAGGAGAAACTTCCCAACAGTGAGAACAATTAACCAGTGGAACCACTTGCCTCCAGAAGTTGTGGGTGCTCCATCACTGGAGGATATCAAGAAGAGACTGGACATCCATTTGTCTAAAATGGTATAGGGTCTTCTGCTTGAGCAGGGGGTTGGACTAGAAGATCTCCAAGGTCCCTTCCAGCTCTATTCTGATTGATTGATTGATTGATTGATTGATTGATTGATTGAACCTTTGGGAACCTACACAAGAGATGCTCGCATAACATGTTCAACTTGACTACAGTATTGAGGTACCTCATTTCTGACCATTATGGTCCCTCAAACTGTACACTAATAGAATCATAAGGCTGGAAGGGGCCACTCAATGGGCTGGGTTTCCCCACATTGGAAATGCACAAAGTTAGCAAATGCAGCCATTCGACCTTCAAATGACTCAGTTAAACTTTTGGGGAGAAGGGGGCCCAAATAACAGGAAAATATCTGTGTGTGTGCATCCAAGAGAGAGTGTGAGTGAGTATATGCGTTTTAGGGAACAGGAACCGTGACAAAATCTTATATCGATGTCTACTTTTTCAAAAATGAAAAAAAAAAAAAAACCACCAACAATTTGGGCAAGTGATGCACCTGCATCTGTCCAAACGTGGCTGATCTAAAAAAAAACTAGACAGGGTTAGGCCTCCTCAGCATTTGGATGGGAGACCACCAGGAAAGCCACCTAGAGGAGACCCACGGCTAGATAAGCGGCAAGTAAATTTAACAAATAAATAAATAAACAGCAACTAGAAGCTAGCTGGGGGGAAAGTTACAGGGGGGGGGGGAGATTTATCATGCCAAGGAAACCAAACGGATGTGGCCATGAAGGTCAACTTGACTCAAGAGGATCCTTTACAGATAGTCCTCGACTTACAACCATTCATTTAACGACTATTCAAAGTTACCATGGCACTGGAAAAAGTGACTTGGAATAACCGGTCCTCACACTACAATGTCATGGCGTCCCTGTGGCCATGTGATCAACGTTTGGACACTTCCAACCCAGGGGTGGGTTGTGGGTCCTGTTGCTGCTGGTTTGCTCAGGGTTGCGCCGTGAGCGGGTGTGCACTTCACGCGCGCCCGCAGCAATAAAAAAATAGCTTCTGCGCATGCGCAGAAGCAAAAATTCGCTTCTGCGCATGCGCAGAAGCAAACTTCAAGATGGCGGCACCCACGGAGACCGGCGAAAGAACCAGTTCCGTGACGTCATCACCGGTTTACTAACGGTTCTAAAGAACCGGTTAGAACCGGTAGGAACCCACCTCTGTTCCAACCTGTATTTACGAACGGTTGCCGTGTCCCAGGGTCACCTGACTGCCATTTATGAGCTTCCCAGGGGGCTTCGACAAGCAAAGCCAATGAGGAAAGCTGGATTCACTTAATGACTGTGGCAAAAAAAAAGAGGACAAAATCAAGTGCAACTCACATAATGACTGCATCCCTTAGCGACAGACGTTCCAGTCGCAGCTGTGATTGTAAGTCGAGGACTAAAACTAAAATCTAAAACTAAACACTAAATCTAAAACGTGGGACTAAAGCCATGCTTAATTAAGAATGGTTTGTTCAATGCATCACAAACTGTTCGGGCCTTCACCCATCCTAGCCACCCACCATGCCATTTCTGTCCCAATTCTTCCACCAATGGAGTCAGGCTTTTCATACACGGAATCCACACATCTAAAAACATCCAGACTTAAAAAAAAAAAAAACATATCCCATAGTTTACGTGGCCCAAAATCTGGCTTCACACAACCTGGTAAACCGTAAGCCAACAAGCAAAATGAAGATTTAAATGCAATGCGTTAAGCCCTGCCGGTATAGGAGAAATCAGAATGTGGGGTTTCCAAAACGTTTCCAAGACGAAACTGTTGTCTGATTCATAAAAGTGAATGATGGAGGAACTGGATCAGGGGTCTCCAACCTTGGCAACTTTCAGACTTGTGGACTTCAACTCCCAGAATTCCCCAGCCAGCCAGCCAGCCTGGGGAATTCTGGGAGTTAAAGTCCATAAGTCTTAAAGTTACCAAGGTTGGATACGCCCTGGGCTAGACATTGGTTGTTCTCTAATGATTTGCACACAAATATACTTTGCAATGGCCATCTCCAACCTGGTGCCCTCACTTCAAAAGTGGGGATTATAAATCCCATCATCCTCAACGTGGCCATTTTATGATTTTTAGTTTTTAGAAGTTTATTGGCCACGTTCACACAACCGGCTTAACCGAGCGACTGGCTTAACCTATTTCCTGGATTGGCACAATGTGAAGAATGATAAACCAAGAAACGGTTGGGATTCACACAGCATCTTCAGCCCCCGAACGATAACTCGGCTTATCTTAGCCAATCTTAGTATGTTGTACAACTTTCAGGGGCCACGTCTTTCACCGGTTTCAGTGGCTTGTGTGAACACAGCAAACGTCCGCCTCAGCACAGCAATTCTGAAGAGGTTTTTTTGTTTTTTGTTTTTTGTTCCAAGGAGAAATGAGTGTGTTTCAAAGAATCTTTTGGGACTTTAAAAAAAAAAATGTGGATAATTGCAAGAAAATTCAGTGGGACCTAATAGATTGGGGAGGCAGGGTACAGAAAAACGGGGCTGGGAGGGAACACCTGCCTGCAAGCTGTGACTCGTTCCACCTCTGCAAGGATAACTACAGGTTTATGGTCTGCCCTGCACAGCAATACAAATGAAGGAGCAAGCCACATGGATTTTTCCTAAGCTGGTGCTCAGAATGCCCCCCCCGCCCCCCGTTCTGCCCAGCTGATCTTCCCTTAAAAACTGCAATTATTTCCTTGCTGGGCTCATCTTCTTGTAGGCCAGTGGGCTGAATCCACCCAACTGCGATGTGTTCAGAGTACTTTTCCCACCCACCAATTCCTAAAGGATTCTATTTTAAGGAAGGTGTTGAATTCTTTAAATCGCTTTTTTATAAAACAAAAACTTAACCCATCCTGATATAAATGGCGCAGTTAGGCTTGGTACAAAACTCAGGCGAGAAGGTTTCACATTCTTATCGCCTTGCGACTGGACTACTGCAACCTCCTGGAGATGGGGCTGCTCTTGAAGACCAACCCAGATGCTACAACTGGTACAAATAACGACCACAATTGAGCCCCAGATTTACGTTGCTGAGCGAGACAGCTGTTAAGCGAGCTTTGCCGCATTTTGCAACTTTTCTTGCCCCAGTTGTTAAGTGAATCACTGCAGTTGTTAAGCTAGTCACACAGTGATTAAGTGAATCTGGTTTCCCCATTGACTTTGCTCGTCAGAAGGTCGCAAAAGGGGATCATATGACCCTGGGATACTGCAGCCGTCATAAATATGAGTCAGTTGCCAAGCCTCTGAATTTTGATCACGCGACCACGGGGATGCTGCAAAAGTCGTAAGTGTGAAACACGGTCATAACTCACTTTTTTCAGTGCTGTTGTAACTTCAGTCACTAAACAACTGGTTGTACGTCGAGGACTACGTGTAGGATGGCCACACAACTTACAACCATTGCATTGTTGAGCCGCGGTGGCGCAGGAGTTAGAGCAGTGGTGGGTTTCAAAAAAATTTTACTACCAGTTCTGTGAGCGTGGCTTGGTGGGCGTGGCGTGGCTTGGTGGGCGTGGCTTGGTGGGCTTGGCATGGGAAGGTTACTGCAAAATCCCCATTTCCTCCCGATCAGCTGGGACTCGGGAGGCAGAGAATAGATGGGGGCGGGGGCGGTCAGAGGTGGTATTTACCGGTTCTCCGAACTACTCAAAATTTCCGCTACCGGTTCTCCAGAACCTGTCAGAACCTGCTGGATTTCTCCCCTGAAAGGAGGCCATTGATTACGGTCCTGTTCCCTTGTGAACTACGGGGCCCTGGGGAATATATTCATGGAGATGCGCTCATTCCTGACTTTCAGGTAATCTCTTAAGAACTGGGTTTAAAGCCCAGCTAGTGGAAGAGGTGTGATTCTATTCGATGAAGGTAATCCTCACTTTGCATTCATTTAGCGACTGTTCAAAGTGACAACGGCATTGAAAAAAGCTGACTTACGACCGGTCCTCACACTTAGGACGGTTGCAGCATCCCGAGGTCATGTAATCGCCATTTGTGACTTTCCAAGCGAAGTGAACAAAGGAGGCTGGATTTACTTAATGGCCACATTATTCATACAAACATAGAGTTGGAAGGGACCTTGGAGGTCTTCTAGTCCAACCCCCTGCTTAAGCAGGAAAGCCTATACCATTTCAGACAAATGGTTGTCCTGTTTCTTCTTAAAAGCCTCCAGTGATGGAGCTTGCCACAATTTCTGGTGGCAAGCCGTTCCACTGGCTAATTGTTCTCACTGTCAGGCAATTCCTCCTTAGTTCTAGGTTGCTTCTTTCCTTGATTAGTTTCCATCCACGGCTTCTTGTCTTGACTTCTGGTGCTTTGGAAAATTCACTTAAGAACTGCAGTGACTTGCTTAACAAACATGGTTTTAAAAAAAAAAAGATTAAATCAGGTATGACTCATTTAACAACCAACCCTTGCTTAGCAAAGGAAGTTCTGGCCCTAATTGTGGTGGTAAGTGAGGTTGTATTCTTACATTGTGAGAGATTGCTGGTTTGCGTCAGTCTTCTGTCATTTGATTGGGCAGTGCGGCAATCTTGTTAATAAATAAACCATCGCCTTCTTTTTTTTAGGGTGCCTTCTCCCATGCAATCTTTGGCACCATCAGTGGATCTGGGTGATGCCAAGCCATTAGAAATATGAGACCAGGAAGCCACTGATGGCCATGTGGGCCTTGTACAAGTAGTCCTTGATTTACGACAATTCATTTAGTGACCGCTCAAAGTTACAACGGCAGTGAAAAAAGTGAGTTACGATCATTTTTCACACCATTGCAGCATCCCCAAAGGATCAAAATTTGGAGACTTGGCAACCGCCTCGTATTTATGACGGCCGCAGGGTCCCCAGAGTCACGCGATCCCCTTTTGCGACCTTCCGACAAGCAAAGTCCATAGGGGAAGCCAGATTCCACTTAACCACCGTGTTACTAACTTAACTGCTGCAGGGATTCACTTAACAACCGTGGCAAGAAAGGTCGTAAAATGGGGCAAAATGCACTTAATAAGTGTTTCGCTTAGCCACAGAAATTTTGGGCCCAGTTGTGGTCGTACGTCAAGGACTACCTGTACTCATTTCTAGGAGAACTGAATGGTTTTCAGTACCATCCCGTTCACACCTGCTGGTCCTTCTTACGTGGCTAAATTCGTGGGTACGGAGTGTCCTGCTCTGGATTTTGCCATAGCAGGGAAAGCAGGGAAAGCCCTGCCAAGCGGATGCTATAGCTAGCTGTTTGCCTACTCATTAAGTGATGCAGGATGTGGAATATGGGCAGCATTGCCAAAGGTTTGGGGGGGGGGGAGGCGATGTTATTCCACGCTGCCACGATTTTGAAAACAGAACAGAGGCCAGTTTGAAGGGAAAGGTATATGCCAGGGGTCCCCAAACTTGGCAACTTTAAGACTTGTGGACTTCAACTCCAAAGCTGGCTGGAGAATTCTGGGAGTTGAAGTCCACAAGTCTTAAAGTTGCCAAGTTTGAAGACCTCTGGTATATGCTCTCTTTTTTCTCTTCCTGATCCAATATGCACACACAAAGCCCAAAACAGTTTGCTAAATGGCATTTGTGGGATATCAGCTTCCTCTGTTCTCCCTTTCTTTCTTTCTTTCTTTCTTTCTTTTTTTTTTTTTTTAAGAGGATTAAGGAAAGCATCAACTTGGCATCGTCTCCAAAGCAGGAATGAAAGTCTTACAAAGATAAGTGGGGAGCACGAGGTGGCCTGAGGTGTTGAACAGATTTTTTTTTTTAATGTTCATTTTGGTGGGAAAGCCAGGACACCCACTCACATGTGTCTCAATTCTCTCTCAGACCCTTTCTTAGCTTTATAAGAAAGACTGGGTTTTCCACTGGAATTTCACAGCAAACTGTGTGTGAGATGCCCCGTGATACAATTTCCCCGCTGTGGCAACACAAGCAAAGTAAATGCAAAGGTGTGTCAGGGCTGCAAAAACCTTCTAAAAAAGATCTCCCAAATAATTAATAATCAAAATAGCAAGGAAGGGATTCATTCTGCCTAATTTTATGGGAATCAAGATTTCGCTGCTTCTAACCCTTTGGTGGCTGTTGAAAATAATGAGGGGGGGGGAAGCTACCCCTTTTTTGGCTGCAGAAAAGCTGCTTTGCCCTATTGTTAATGCAAAGTGAACCCCTAAATTAGCTCTTTTCCTTGCCTGAATGAACCAAGCCTGTCTGGGCCACCTGCTTGACGCCCATCCGGGATATTCCCCCCCCCTCCCACCCCACAAAAAAGACCAATTGCACGAGTCCTATAAATGCCCTAAGGCATTTCTCAATCCTGGCATCTTTAAGATGTGTGGACTTCAACTCCCAGAATTCCCTAGCCAGCTATGCTGGGAATTGAAGTCCACATGGCTAGCTGGGGAATTCTGGGAATTGCAGTCCACATGGCTAGCTGGGGAATTCTGGGAATTGAAGTCCACATGGCTAGCTGGGGAATTCTGGGAATTGCAGTCCACATGGCTAGCTGGGGAATTCCGGGAATTGAAGTCTACATGGCTAGCTGGGGAATTCTGGGAATTGAAGTCCACATGGCTAGCTGGGGAATTCTGGGAATTGCAGTCCACATGGCTAGCTGGGGAATTCTGGGAATTGAAGTCCACATGGCTAGCTGGGGAATTCTGGGAATTGCAGTCCACATGGCTAGCTGGGGAATTCCGGGAATTGAAGTCTACATGGCTAGCTGGGGAATTCTGGGAATTGAAGTCCACATGGCTAGCTGGGGAATTCTGGGAATTGCAGTCCACATGGCTAGCTGGGGAATTCTGGGAATTGAAGTCTACATGGCTAGCTGGGGAATTCTGGGAATTGCAGTCCACATGGCTAGCTGGGGAATTCTGGGAACTGAAGTCCTCACATCTTAAAATTGCCAGGGTTGAGAAACACTGTCTTAAGGCAATCAGCAGACCCCACCCCCACCACAATTCATTCCATTCTGCAAGGCTGTATCAAGGCCCCTCCCCCGTCCCCGTCCCCGTCCCCCCAGAGAAACATGCCGATTCTTTCCCTCCAACATATAAAACACACACACATATCTCCCTTCAAAAGAAAATAGATAATGCAGCGGCAGAAGAGCGAAACCTAGGAAAACGTCAGAATCCGGTTGCGGTGATGAAATGGTTCAAGCAGATGTGAAGAGAGAAAGCGGGGTGAGAGAGAGAGAGAGAGAGAGAGAGAGAGAGAGAGAGAGAGAGAGAGAAAGCAGCTGGAAAAGGAGGAGAAGCGAGGGAGAAAAAACACACGCAAAGAGAGAGAAATGACCAGGAAACTGGAGAAGAGAAAGAGAAAAATTAACCAAAAGCAAAAGTCATTTTGCTGGAAAGAAACTGAAAACCATACCTTGGCTGTTTAGTGTCAGATGAGCTGGACCTTGAAAGGGAAGGAAAGAAAAAAAGAAAGAAAGAAAAAAGACGAGTCATAAAAACGCACGGAAAAAGGGAGGGTTTTTTTCCCCTCTTTGCCACAATTTAAAAGCATTTTTTTAACTTGTGACAGGCATCCAGACCCCCAGCAGACAGAGAAGGGAAGGGAATTGAGGGCCGGATGCCGAAACAAACAGAAAGGAAAGGAGGAAAAACTTAAAATCCCGGACAGAGCCAGATAGAACCAAGCAGTAACAAGAAGGAATAGGGGGTGGGGGTAGGGGGGTGGAAATAAAAGTTTGGTTTCTTTTGGGGATTATATGCTTAAAAAAAAAAGCATTTAAGGCAGATGCTATATCGCCTGGTGAGAAAAATGCTTTTTTTTTCCTGGGTTATAAACAAAGCTTGAAATAAAAGAAAACCAAGCAGCTTTAACAGGACAATGTCGTGTTTGCAGACGGCAAGACGCAGCGGGAGCGATTCTGGGAAGGAAAATGGTTAGTGGAGCCCCCGGGGGGGGCGGGGGGGAGCCCCTTGCCCTGTTAAAACTTTTGGGGGGCTCAGTGTGGGGGCGAGAGAGAGACAACCCTGCAGCTCCACCCTAAGGGGGCCTGGGAACAGGAAGATAATTTCCCCCAAACCAAAACGCCTTTTCAATTCAGAGGAGCTCTCCGTGAATACCACAAGACCACGTCTTTGCAGAAGGCAAGGCAACAAGCATCAAGCAGCGGCAGTATTGGTAACCTTGGATGGAAGGGTGCGGGAACAAAGCCATTGGGACATTGAGGAAGCTGTGTTCGGACAACACACAGGACCAGTTCGCTCACTTTATTAAACCAGAAACTAGCCAAACAGGCTGGCTTTCCACAAATTAAGCCAGAAAGAAACTAACCCAAGCTTTAAAAGATTCGTATGTTGCCTGGAAGGGCTACGGCTTCACCAAATCTGGTTAACTGCTGTATGCCACCCTGTTCCCACAATACACTGACCTCATCAAGCAGGATTTATGTGTTGCAGGAACTCATTAAAAAGGATCAACTGACCCAGTCAATTAACCTCCAAGGATTTAAATGTAACCCCAAAGAGACCCAGATTTAAATCAACCCCGTTCAATTGCTTCTGTTACAGGTAATGCTGCAGTTTGCCTATTTAGTCCTCCAAGAAAAAGAGTTGGAGAGAAAGAGGGGCTGAAAAAGCAAAATCTCTCCATTCTAGAACTGATAGGACTTGGCAGAATACAGGTAGTCCTCGACTTACAACAGTTCATTTAGTGACCGTTCAATGTAACAACAGCACTGAAAAAAGGGACTTAGGACCATTTTTCACACTTACGACGGTTGCAGCTTCCCCATGGGCACGTGATTTACATTCGGATGCTTGGCAACTGACTCGTATTTATGACGGTCGCAGTGTCCCGGGGTCACATGATCCCCTTTTGCGACCTTCTGACAAGCAAAGTCAATGGGGAAGCTGGATTCACTTAACAACCGTGTGACTAAGTTTAACAACTGCAGGGATTCACTTAACAACGGTGGCAAGAAAGGTCGTAACACAGAGCAAAGCTCACTTAACAAACGTCTCGCTTAGCAAGAAAAAAAATTGGGGGCTCCATTGTGGTCGTAAGTCGAGGACTACCTGTCTTATTCATTTGTCCAATTTACAGGCCGCTCGTCTCTCAAGTGTGAGGCGATACCAAGTGGCTGATTATGAGAAAACGAGATTCCAGTCCTCGTGATCCTGAATCAATGCCACGTTTTCTGCACCAAAAGGGCAATCCCATGAGGATGGGGGCTTATTCTTTTTTTTTAAAAAAACTCTTCGTACATTGGGTTTTTAATTTTTTTTTTTTTTTTGGTAAGCTGCCTAGAGTCACAGAAAGTGAGTGGGCGGCCGTATAAATTCTCCAAATAAATAAATAAACCACAGCACTAAGCTGTTTCTGACTGAAGCTGCGCACTCCCAGGAACCCTGCAGGTGTCCAAATTGAGTTCACATTTGCCTATTTGTATAGAATGCAGAGTTTTATTATTCCACATCACTTATTCCAGATTAATGATCAGCCCATGCCCACATCCATCCCTTCCCTGGTCTATGACCTGCTATTTTACTGCCTGAGGTCCACAGTGGCTAAAAATGCAGATATAATACAAAAATAACTAGGCATTGAAAAATCAAAAATGCTTCCCCGGCCGCAAGGCAGACAAAGAAGCGAAGGCAGGCTTGTTACTGGTCATCCATGGTGAGTAAGCGAAGGCCTCCGGGCAATTAATTGGGGGAAGGTAAGTGAGTAATCCTAGAATACATGACTTTGCCTTTGAAAAAATAACCCAATGCAAAGCAATATCCTGAGCAGAATAACCAACCGGTATATCTTATACTAATCGGGTTTGCACATCACTCTAAACCAGTTTGTTTCACCTTGATATATGGAGTAACCCACAATTTGTTCAGGGTAGATAGTCCCTGACTTACATCAGTTCGTTTAGTGACCGTTCGATGTTACAACGGCACTGAAAAAAGTAACTTAAGGCCATTTCCCACACTTATGACCATTTCAGCATCTCCCAGATCAAAATTTGGCCACTTAGCAACTGACTCGTATTTGGGACGGTTGCAGCATCCCGGGGTCACGCGATCCACTTTCGCGAACTTCTGACAAGTAAAGTCAATGGGGAAGCCAGACTCACTTAACAACCGGGTTATTAACTTAACAACTGGAATGATCCGCTTAATAAACGTGGCGAGAAAAGTCGTAAAATGGGGCAAAACTCACTTAACACATTTCTCACTTAGCAACATGAATTTTGGGCTCAGTTCAGAGGTGGGATTCAGCAGGTTCTGACCAGTTCTGGAGAACCGGTAGCGGAAATTTTGAGTAGTTCAGAGAACCGGTAAATACCACCTCTGACTGGCCCCGCCCCCATCTATTCTCCGCCTCCCGAGTCCCAGCTGATCGGGAGGGAATGGGGATTTTGCAGTATCCTTCCCCTGCCACACCCACCAAGCCATGCCCACCAAGCCACACCACGCCCACCAAGCCACACCCACAGAACCGGTAGGTAAAAAAAATTGAATGTCACCACTGGCTCAGTTGTGGTCGTACGTTGAGGATTACTGTACTTCTCAACCTGGACAGCTTTAAGCTGTACGGACTTCAATTCCCAGCATTCCCCATGTAGAATCGCAGAGGGTAAAGCTCTGAAGGGGCCCTGGAGATCATCTAGTCCAGATGCATGGACTTCGACATCCAGAATTCCTCAGGCTGGGGAATTCTGGGAGTTGAAGTCCATACAGCTTAAAGCTGCCAAAGTTGAGAAACACTAATCCAGATATCATAATAGCAGCCAGCCTAAACTAGAATTGCCCCAATTGTATTCCATTACTAGAGATCAGGGGAGGATGCTTTGGGAGCACCACTTTTGAAGCAAGATTCAACTCTCAAGCCAATTCACTTAAGATTAAGAGGGGGAGAAGAGAAAGTCTTCTCTTCAAGCAGCAAAATATCTTCCACCAGCCTTGGTCCATATTTGCATATATATTTGCAAGAGTTTATAGACATACTGTACATGCATGTATACCATTACATGGAGTCAAGGAATGGAAGTACTAAAAGAATGAAAAGAGAATATTGGGAAAAAGAATGTTTTTAAAAAAGGTTTTCATGCCTAAGACATTCAAAAATAAAAGTGTCTTTTGTTATAAAAAATGGGAAACATTTTAACAGCAAGGGCTGCAAGGGTTTTGTTTTTTTAAAAATTATCTTCTCAGTG
>QLTV01002253.1:691017-701162 GCA_003457575.1 Thermophis baileyi
TAGAATAGAATAGAATAGAATAGAATAGAATAGAATAGAATAGAATAGAATAATAAAATAGAAGAATAGAATAGAACAGAATAGAATAGAATAGAATAGAATAATAAAATAGAAGAATAGAATAGAATAGAATAGAATAGAATAGAATAGAATAGAATAGAATAGAATAGAATAATAGAATAGAATAGAATAGAATAGAATAGAATAGAATAGAATAGAATAGAATAGAATAGAATAGAATAGAAGGGACCTTGGAGGTCTTCTAGTCCAACTCCCTGCTTAGGCAGGAAACCCTATACCCGTGATGGCGAACCTATGGCACGTGTGCCACAGGTGGCACACAGAGCCATATCTGAGGGCACACAAGGTGTTGCCCTTTGTCAGCTCCAGTGTGCATGCGTGCACTGGCCAGCTGATTTTCAGCCTTGGGGAAGGCCATTTTCGCCCTCTGGAGGCTTCAGGAGGCTTCTCTGAAGCTTCCGGAGTGCGAAAAACGGCCCAACGGGCAAACCTGAAGTTCAGAAAAACAGACTTCCGGTTTGCCCGTTGGGCTGTTTTTTGCACTCCAGAGGCTTCAGGGAAGCCTGAGGGTGAAAAACGGCCCAACAGGGGGGCCACATGCGCGGGGATGTGCGCATGCGCAGTGTGGCGCGTGGGTGTGTGTGTGCTGGCACGTGCGTGCACTAGCGCACGCGTGCACTCCCATTTTTGGCACTCAAGAAGAAAAAGGTTCGCCATCACGGATCTATACCATTTCAGACAGATGCTTGTCCAATCTCTTCTTACAAACTTCCAGTGATGGAGCACCCACAACTTCTGGTGGCAAGCTGTTCCACTGGTTAATTGTTCTCGCTGTCAGGAAATTTCTCCTTAGTTCTAGGTTGCTTCTCTCCTTGATTAGTTTCCACCCATTGCTTCTTGTCTTCCCTTCTGGTGCTTTGGAGAATAGCTTGACTCCCTCTTCTTTGTGGCAGCCCCTGAGATATTCAAACACTGCTAATTTAACAACCGCAGTGATTCACTTAACCAATGTGGCAAGAAAAGTCGTAAAATGGGGCAAAGCTCCCTTAACAAATGTCTCACTTAACAACATAAGTTTGGGGTTCAACTGTGGTCGTAAGTTAAGGACTACCTGTATTCTTCAGGAAGTCACTGACAGCTGATCTGCAGCTGCCACAACATGTTATACTTGCTTCATTTTAACCGGTTTGATTTTTTTTTCTTCTTCTTCCCCTTCCCCTTCTGCATATTGTTCAGATTCATCCTTCGGGTCCTTTTGTGACTCCCGATGTTAAACAGGTAAATTCTGCAGTTAATGTCTTGTAGAAATCCATTCATGGGCAGCTGTCACCCAAGAGGCAAACGGGAGAACTCCGAATCTCCGGGGCCGAGTTGAATGCTTAAAAAGCATGCATGCACGCCACATATCAGTGCAATGATGTTTGTTTCAGGCCTGCTTGCAAGCAAATCCACAGAAGTTACTAGTCCACCACAAGTTTTATTGCTTGCCTCACAGTCACCACTGCAGTCTGCACAAAATGAGATAGCAAGGCTGACTTTCGTAGGAAGGCATTTCCTCAGCCAGTAGGCAATCAAACGTTCCCTAAAAAGGGGGACATTTTGAATCCCCTCTCCTCGATTTGTGGGCACCATGGAGATTTAAGAAGTGGTCTGACTGAAGGAGGAAAGGACTCCCATGTATTCTGCAGGTAAAGGAACAAGGCTAGAATCAGGCTGCCTACCCACAGCACCCTTAACCAGGTCAGTTGCAATCTTGGTACAGGTAGTCCTCGGTTTACGACCACAATTGAGCCCAACATTTCTGTTGTTAAGTGAGACATTTGTTAAGTGACCCATTTTACGTCCTTTCTTGCCTCCGCTGTTAAGCGAATCATTGCAGTTGATAAGTTAGTAACCCGGTTGTTAAGTGAATCTGGCTTCCCCATTGACTTTGCTCGTTAGACGGTCGCAAAAGGGGATCACGTGACCCCGGGACACAGCAACGGACATAAATACGAGTCAGTTGCCAAGCACAGCAACGGACATAAATACAAGTCAGTTGCCAAGCGCCTGAATTTTGATCACATGATCATGGAGATGCTGGGAATTTCGTCATTGTGAAAAACGATCCTAAGATCCTTTTTTTCCAGTGCTGTGGTAACTTTGGTCCCTAAACGAACTGCTGTAAGTCGAGACTCCTTGTGGTTGTATTCCTACAACATGCTAGGTTTGGCTAGTTTCAGCCCAGATCCATTTTTGGTGGCTCACAAGTGCAATGCTTCGTGCAGACGAAAGATGATTAAAAGCGGTCACTCGCTCTGACATGTAGCAGGTGCACAGCCTCCCATTTCGCAGGGGGCGAAACTAAAGGCAGGGGGGGGGGTGAGCCAGCACTGAGTCGCTCCAAAGAAAATGATGTGCCAGAAAGGACTGACTGGTGTGATATCTACTAGAGCAGTGTTTCTTGACCTTAGAGGCTTGAAGATGGGTGGACTTCAACTCCCAGAATTCCCCAGCCAACATGGCTGCAAAATTTAATTCCATGACAAGTCCTTTCTTTTAGGTATTTGTTCGTTAAATTTGTACAGGGAGACCTCAAGTTACAGCAGTTCATTTAGGACCGTTTGAAGTTACAAGGGCACCGGAAAAAGGGACTTAAGCCCGTTTTTCACACTTATGACCACTGCAGCATCCCCATGGTCACGTGATTTACTTTCGGATGATTGATAACTGACTCACATTTATGACGGTGGCAGTGTCCCGGGGTCACGTGATCCCCTTTTTGTGACCTTCTGACAAGCAAATTCAATCAGGAAACCAGATTCACTTCAAAAAAAAAAAAACCCGTGTGACTAATAAAACAACTGCAGTGATTCACTTAACAACTGTGGCCAGAAAGGTCGTAAAGTGGGACGAAACTCAACAAATGTCTCATTTAGCAACATAAATGTGGGGCTCAATTGCAGTCGTAAGTTGAGGATTACCTGTATGCCGCCCATGTGGGCGGGTTACAAACATCAGAGAAACAGAGGTCCAAAGATTAAAACGTTAACGTTTGCGCAGGAAATGTACAAACTGCAAACGGAAATTAAATTCTGACTGCCATAGACTAACATTGCTCTTCTCCTACAATGTCTTTCAGGGCTGGAGCTTAGAGCTGGAAAACGTCTAAGTGAAAGCTCACTAAGTGGGCCAAAACTTTTATTTTATTTTTGTCACATTCAAGGAACAAAAGTCTCTCTTCCCCGGTTGCACATAGCAACCGACAGTGTCTAGCGGCAGTTGAAAGACAGCAAGCAGAAGCAGACAAAATGATTATGGAACATGTAGACATCTTGAGCCGTCTCCCATTTTAAGGCTCTCTGTATTCATCACTCGGCTTCACCATAAGACCAACACCAGCCTTAGTCAGCGCAAGTGCTCTGCACTTCCTTTGTAGGAATTGAAATCCATATTATATCTGTTCTGACCTAGGCGTTCCCAAACCACGAAGCAGACTCCTTGTCCCGACAAAAGTCCCTTTTTATTAGGTTACTGTGAATTCTTCTCATTCACATCCAGCAAAGTCTTTCAAGGGTAAATTTACAGTCACAGACCTTATCTGGCTTGGAGAGCTGCCAGGCCGATATCTTCAAAACTTGCCAAGGAGTCTCTGAGATTCACAACCAATTAAGCGGACTAATTGTCTCCTGCAAACTCCCCTCCCCTTTTGCTCCTCTTTTATTCCCTATGGGAGGGGCCATTCATCGTCCACCTTTGGCCTTACTCCCAAGTCGACCCTTGTTCCTTAGCTGTTCCCTTCGTCTGGCAACTCTGCGCATGCGCACACTGGGAACAGGCTCCAGCTGTTCGTCTGCCTCACTGATGTCTGACTCCAAAGGCAGCTGATAACTGTCAGACTGCCCTGGCCCCATCTCTGCTTCCGACGCAGAGCCTTCCCCAGACTCCAGGACTGGCCCCCCATGTTCCTCCCCAACCTCCTCACTGTCCGAATCTGCTGCCAGCTCTGCTGGCCTCTGGCGGGCCACAACAATATCTTAAAATTGCTACGGATGAAAAATAGTGAATTAAACAGAATGCTATTTGGTAGGTGGGGGTCATTTTTCTCTCCCCACCCTCCATTTTTCCATGGACCAAAAATGAGTAAAGCAATCGGGGGGGGGAGGGGGGAAGAATTTTTAAACTCTTTGGCTTGTTTTACATATGCGCATACGAGTGTGCACAGACACACACCCCTAGCTGACCTACCCAACTAAAGCAAAGTCAAACCTGGTTAGGTTCCTGGATGAGAGACCACCAGGAAATGTCAAAGTTGTAGGCTAGACTGGGAAGCCAAAAAAAAAAAAAATCACCTGGAAGAAAACCTTGCCGAGAAAATATGGAGTCACCAGGAACCGAGAGAGACTTGGGGGAGAGTCAGGTTTTTTGCCCCCAAAAATGTATCCGTCCCCAGTTGTCCTTGGCTGACCTTGAAAATTTAACCAGACTCAAATTTTGTTACTGCCTATGGATAGGAGACATCTTTATCTAGACAGCATACTAAAAAGCAGAGACATCACCCTGCCAACAGAAGTGCGTATAGTCAAGGCTATGGTTTTCTCAGTTGCAATGTATGGCTGTGAAAGTTGGACCATAAGGAAGGCTGAGCGCCAAAGAATGGAGGCCTTTGAACTATGGTGCTGGAGAAGACTCCTGCAAGTCCCTTGGACTGCAAGGCAATCCAACCGGTCAGTCCTAGAGGAGATCAACCCTGACTGCTCTTTAGAAGGCCAGATCCTGAAGACGAAACTCAAATACTTTGGCCACCTAATGAGAAGGAAGGACTCACTGGAGAAGAGCCTAATGCTGGGAACGATTGAGGGCAAAAGAAGAAGGGGACGGCAGAGAACGAGGTGGCTGGATGGAGTCACTGAAGCAGTCGGCGTGAGCTTAAATGGACTCCAGGGGATGGGAGAGGACAGGAAGGCCTGGAGGAACATTGTCCATGGGGTCGCGATGGGTCCGACACGACTTCTCGTGACTAACAACAACAACAATGGATAGGAGACCACCTGAAGATCTTAAGGCAGTGATGGTGAACCTTTTTGGCACTGAGTGCCCAAACTGGAATGCACGTGCATGTGCGCGCGCCAGCCAGCTGGTCTTCGGGTTTCCGGCACACGCATGCGTGCCGGCCAGCTGGTTTTTGCGCACGCCGGAGCACCAGAAACCTGAAGACCAGCTGGCCGGCACGCGCATGCCTTTTTTTTTTGGCTGTTTTTCGGGCCGTTTTTCAGGCCATTTTCCGAGCCATTTTCAAGCCATTTCAGGTGTGTACGCATGCGCGGTGGAGCTGAATTGGGGCAACGGCTCGCGTGCCCAGAGAGAGGGCTCTGCGTGCCACCTCTGGTACGCGTGCCATAGGTTTGCCATCACGGTCCTAAGGCAACAGACTAGTCTGGGAAGCTTTTTAAAAAAAAAAATTCCCAGAAAATGGCAAAGGCAAATTTCCATAATATTGCCAAGAAAACTATCGGTAATTGAACTTGATTTGAAAGATTTAAATACAGGTAGTCCTCGATTTGCGACCACAATGGAGCTCAAGATTTCTGTTGTTAAGTGAGACATTTGCTAAGTGAGTTTTGCCTCATTTACGACCTTTCTTGCCTCCGTTGTTAAGCGAATCACTGCGGTTGATACATTAGAAACCCCATTGACTTTGCTTCTCAGAAGGTCACAAAAGGAGGTCACATGACCCCGGGACATAACGACCGTCATACATATGAGTCAGTTGCCGAGCGTCTGAATTTTGATCACGTGACTGTGTGGATGCTGCAAAGGTCGTAAAACTGTGAAAAACGGTCCTAAGTCGCTTTTCTGAGTGCCGTTGTAACTTTGAACAGTCACTAAATGAACCGTTGTAATTCAAGGACTACCTGTTCCCTTCTTTCTATCTTGTCCTGGAGAAACTGCTATCTTGGGGGAAGGAGGGGCAGAGGAACATGGCCAGACGTGGGGAGGGACTCTCCAGATCATACACACCCCCTGGCTTTGGTTCCCACCATCCCTTAAACCAGGGGTCCCCAACCTTTCGGACCTCAGGGACCACTAAATTCATTAATTTTAAATCCCGTGGACCACTAGAAAGAGTTGGCAAAGCAGCTCAGTTCAAATTGGATCTGACCGAGAAGGAGTCTCAGCAGAAGCACCTCACTGAGGACTACGAGCATAGGCTTTCCAAGCAGAGGGAAGACCTGCAAGAGTGCCAGGCCAGGTGCCGGCGCCTGGAGGCTCAGTGGGCTGAGATGGTCAGCCAGTTCCAGGCCATGATGCAGTCCCACTGGAACGAGGCCCTCCGGCTCTTCGCCACCAGCGGCGCTTCCCTCCAGCCTTCGCCCAAAGCCCCGCACCAGGAGGCTGAAGCAGACCCCAAGTCGGAATTTCTGCCCCCCCCCCTCCGACCCACACAAAAAGATCCCAAAGGGGGAGACTCTCTGCAGCAACACAAGCGTTCATTGCGCGTATCCGTCCCAGGGGCCGTAGTTTGAGGCCCCCTGCTTTAGTGCAATATTAAAAATGCAAATATTTTTTTTGTGGACCACCAAAATTTTATCGTGGACCACCAGTTGGTGACCGCTGCCTTAAACCATCCCTTAAACAAACAAACCACCATCGCTGCTTTCACAGAAACCTTATTCTAGCTGCATTGAAGGGAATGCCGCATCCATCTTGCTCTTTTAAAAAACAAAAAGAAAACACCCAACCCTTCTGAAGCATTTATGTATGGTTGAATTCACCCAGTCGGGTTAGCCTGGTGGTTGAAGGACCACCTTCTGGGTCCCCAATCGGACACTAAACAATGATGTCATGATCCCAACGGCCGGGTTGGCTCAAGAGGCTAAGCCACGCAAAGAGTGAAACCCAAGGTTAATCGTGTCCTTCTTCAGTCTGTGCGAATGCAAGGAAGGGGTTTGCAGTGGGCCGGTTTCGACATAAATGGGATATGGGTGAACACAGCAATGGGTCTTGAGGGGAAGGCAGGTCCTGTGCCCGGGGGCTCTGGCTTGGCATCCCAGGGTGCCACCCAGCATTGCCCTGGCTCAAAGCAGGTTGGGAGCGCCCCTTCATTGGCCACGGCAGTCTGCCAGGCTTGGGGGCTCAGTCCCGGCCTTCTCCTCCTCCTCCTCCACCTCCTTTCTGCTCTTGTGCCACACGGAGAAAGGAAAGCCGACCACATTAGGATGCTCCTCTCTCCTCCCGTTGCCATGGAGACCACTCCAATGATCCCTCAGGCATGACGGAGGCAGCCATCTTTTTCTGACTGCTGCAGAGCCCCCTCCCCAAATGGACCCCTGTAAAACCAGAGCTCCTGAATGGGGAGAGGGGAAATTCAGGGGGGGGGGCTCTCTCAGACCTAAAATGCGAGACACCCCCAGCCCGCTTTGCTTTTCCTTCCACCTGATTTCCCCCCCTCTTTTTCCCTATCTCCCTCCCACCCTCCCCTTCCCTCTCACGCCCAGCTGTTAATCCTGCCCCTCCGTTCCCGTCCATCTTGCCTCCCTGAACATCCAGCACTTCAGCGATGCACAAAGGGCAGGCACACCCTGCATGCTTTCTCCGGAGCAAAACGGAGCAAAAAAAAAAAAGACCTTCCCGAGGAGAAACTGTGAAGTTGGGGAACCGTACCCCTTGTTTGCCAAGTGATGGGGGTGGGGGGGGGCAGGATGCCACACCTGGATGGGGGGAAAAACACAAACCAGGAGGCCAGGGGTGGCACCGCAGAGACCGATGCCAATTCAGCCACAGCAAGGCCGCCGCCGGCACACGAGCAAGAGAAGCCTCTGCCACACCGCTTGTACCTTCGCACTACTCCTCCCTCTCCCCCATGGCTCAAACCTGTCGCTTGTATTCGCATCTCCTCCACTCCTACCACAACTGCGGCCTCACACGCCCACCCATCCACTCGCCAGCACCTTTCAACCCAAATCTCTCTGTCTCACTGGCGGCCTGAACACACTCTTCCTTCGGTACCAGTGTGGCCCTTAGCATAGACGTGTGCAATTACAGCCGAGTTCCCCACAGTTTGGTTTGCTTATCCAGGTAGCTTGTGTTCTACAATAGAATAGAGTAGAATAACAGAGTTGGAAGGGGCCTTGGAGGTCTCCTAGTCCAACCCCCCTGCCTAGGCAGGAAACCCTACACCACTTCAGACCAACGGTCGTCCAATCTCTTCTTAAAAACTTCCAGTGTTGGAGCATTCGCAACTTCTGGAGGCAAGCTGTTCCACTGGTTAATTGTTCTAACAAGAACGGCAATCACATTTTGTTAAGTACGTTGTGTGAATCCGGTCAAGGGGGGGGGCTCAACAGGTCTAAATTAAAGGCCTCTCTTACCCAGGGTGCAAATTCGACTCACCAGAAGAGGGAAGCAGGGAACATTATGGGTCCCCTCTCTTAAGGAAGTCCATCCAGTGGGACCAAGAAGGACCTTCTCCGTGGTGGCTCTTTCCCTGTGGAATATCATCCTGGCAGAGATAAAGTCGCCCCCCCCCTCTCCCCACTTGATACTCTTTTGAAAGGCCCTGAAGACATGGTTCTGTTTGGGGTCCACATGAGTGAGTTGGGCAGCGATATAAATTCCCTAACACAAACAAACAAACAAATAAACTTTATTTATAAATAAATGATTGGGGGTTGAAGATGATTGGGGGGCTGGAGGCTAAAACATAGGAAGAACGGTGGCAGGATTTGGGTATGTCTAGTCTAGTGAAAAGAAGGACCAGGGGTGACATGACAGCAGCATTCCAGTATTTGAGGGGCTGCCACAAAGAAGAGGAGGGGGTCAGCCTGTTCTCCAAAGCACCGGAAGGCAGGACAAGAAACAATGGATGGAAACTAATCAAGGAGAGAAGCAACCTGGAATTAAGGAGAAATTTCCTGACAGTGAGGACAATTAACCAGTGGAACGGCTTCCCTTCAGATATTGTGGGTGCTCCCATCACTGGAGGCTTTTAAGAAGAGACTGGACAGCCACTTGTCTGAAATGATAGAGGGCAGTGATGGTGAACCTTTTTTTGCTCAGGTGCCAAAAGGGCGCGCGTGCATGCGATAGTACACGCGTGCGTGCCCACACCCATAATGCAATGCCCTCCCCCTGCGCATGCACGCACAACCCCCCCCCGCGCTCCCCCCCCACATGCGCATGCGCGCAGGCCTCACTGAAGCCTCCGGACTTCCGGTAGGCCCATTGGGCCGTTTTTCGCCTTCCCCAGGCTTCAGGAAAGCCTCCGGAGCCTGTGGATGGCGAAAAACGGCCCAATGGGCCTACCAGAAGTTCATTTCCGAACTTCCGGTAGGCCCGTTGGGTCCGTTTGTCGCCATCTTCAGGCTCCTGAGGCTTTCCTGAAGCCTGGGGAGGGCGAAAACTGCCTCCTCCCTGCCCTCCGGAAGGTCGAAGATCAGCTGGCCAGCGCGCAGAGCTGACATGGGGCAAAGCCTCGCGTGCCCTCAGATATGGCTTCGCGTGCCACCTGTGGCACCCATGCCATAGGTTCGCCATCATGGGTATAGGGTCTCCTGCTTGAGCAGGGGGTTGGACTAGAAGACCTTCAAGGTCCCTTCCAACTCTGTTACTCTGTTAAATGTCACGTTTTCAAGGTTCATTTCCTCCTTCCCTCTTTTTACCCAATCTGACATGGAAAGTGTTATGTTCTAACTGTTTAAACTGTGTTACATGGTTCCAACCAGGTCCAGCGTTTGAGCGGGAAAAAGCTCAAACGCTATTGGCTGGTCTGTCTGACAGCTCCCTATAAAAGGGCAAGCCGTCAGACTGCTCTTTGCTGGTTACTGATACAAGAGCTGAAATAAAGAGCTGCTTTGGAAGTCTGTCTCCTGTCATCTCTACCCACTATCTAACAGTGGCGACGAGGGCTTGGGCCAGGAGAACTGTGACTAGCTTCTTCAGCACTTTCAACCAGCCAGGCAGACATCTGCCTGCCTCCTTCTGCCGCTATGTCCACCTTCCACCCGCCGGCGCCTTTCGACCCGACCAGGGAGAAATGGGACTCCTACATGCGGCGATTCGACTGCTTCCTGGAAGCAAACGATATGCTGGGTCTGACCGACAACCGCAAAAGAGCTGTGTTCTTGAGTCACTGTGGCCCCGAG